>CM035158.1:22734544-23334544 GCA_020205615.1 Panax quinquefolius
TTTTACGCACTTGATGTTTGTGTTTAAGGTTAACATAGATAACTTTAGGAGATTTTGTGGGGCTTATTGATGTAGGCTCTAACAAATAGGAGAGTTTATTAATAAATTTATTATGTATGGGTAGTTAAACGTAAGATGTTTTCCTCAGTGAGAGCATGAAATACGGTGCAGAATGAAGTACCCGAATTTGAGAGTTAATCACGAGAATAGCAATGATCAACGTAAGGAATCCGTGTGTGCGAAGTGAAGTGCTATAAGCTAGGTTGATTTTACCGGCGCTGCAGGCGGGGTGCAAAAGTGAGTGATGGTTGAGTCGGAGAACTCAGGAAAACTTAGACATCGTATCGCTTGTTTGATGGCGATGTGTCGAAAGGAGGCGGTGAGGTGGTGTCGTTTATCATTTTTAGAAAATATGACTCAGGGGGAATTCAATGAGGCGTTCTTCGTAGCGGTATTGGATAGAAACATCCTAGTATAGGAAGAAGGTGAAAAGAATTGAAGGAGTGGATCCGTAGCGTCTTGGCGAAAGAAGGCAGCAGGCATTTAGCGTTGGAGGGAAAACTGGTAGGAAGGTTATGAACGGATAAAGGTCCATAAGCTAAAATAGGGTCTTTATGTGACTGAGGGAGGAGCCTAAAGACGAAGAAGAAGATTGGTAGAGATGTCCTACGTCTGTTAGGAATTCTCATGAGGGACTTTCGGCTGACCAGTGGTACAGGTATCCTATGGAGCCGAAATGAACCCAGCGTATTGTCCCGATCGAGATATGAGTGGCAGGTCCTACTTGAATAAGGGCCTGAGAATGCCATTTGGAAAGCCTTAACCCTGGTTAGTAACTAGAGTAGAGTTAGATATAAATGTACATGTTATCTAGAGCGTGGGTGGTAAACCCTCTTTAGTATATGCTCGAAGGTAGTCTTTTGTAAATCCCGATTTTGAAAAGCATTAATGGGAAAGTAATGTAATCATTAAAAGGCGTGCTGGCTGATAAATGATGTGGTATTATACTACAAGAAAATGCAAAATCAATGGAAATCCTTTTGTGGGTTATATTGTGCTGATGAGTATAAATTAAGTGTTGGATAATAAATACTAAACAACTATGAAGAAAGAAACGTAATGAATTATTCTTTATTTTAACAGAGAAAACGCCATAGAAAGAACAATAAAATCTCGAAGGCGAGCATTGAATCGCTGGAAAGAAATGAAGTTAACTGGATGCAAGATTACGTTCATTTATTACAATTGCTTTTAGTAGAAGACTTAATTTAATATACGTCGTCCGTCATGCAAAACTTCCCACTACGTTTAAAGATTTAAGAAATTGGGTCCTCTGGAGTTGAGACTTCGTTCCTATAAAAGCCCAAAAATTGGGTGAAAAAATTGAAGAGCATTTATTGTTGCATATGTCCTTGGAAGGTAAAAGGTTTCTTTAAATTACCTACTTGATGAAGGGAGGCTTAACTTTTTGGTGGGAGGCTGGCAGGAGATAATCTTTGAATTAGAAAATATAACGATGGACCACGGTTTTAAAGAGTTTTCTTGAGAACTATTTTCTACAGTATCGAGGGAGGATGGAAATGAGTTCTAGGAGAGTTGAATCGAAGGAAATAGTTATTCCCCGACATAACATGAGTTCGATGATTTGGCGAGGTTTGATCCACAGAGGATGGATCCACAAGAGGCAAAGGCGAGGAGGTTCATTGAGGCAGGAAACCACAGCTCTATGGCAGTATAATATTAGGTTTGAAAGTGTTTCCTTTGGAACCATGATGGAGAAGGTAATAATTGCAGGGTGATGTGAGGCTCAAATTCTAACTCTAGGAGAAGAAGAATAAGAATAAAGTAGAAGGGGTGAATAGAGGCTGTTGACGTGGGGGAAATAGTCGGAAGAGGAAGGTTTTTAACTAGGAATACTAGTATGGCAAGAAGATCTGAAGAGGGATGGGCATCAAAAGCGGGAAGACTCACTTGGTCACTCGGGGAAAAATGGTGTCTTTATAACTATGGACGGGAGGGCACATTTTGCCACTTGTCCAATTCAAGAAGAATATGGGATGTGGTGTGTGGATCAAGCTGATCCGTGAAGACACTGAGAAAGAGACGAGGCAGGAATAAGGAGCACTAATAGTGGTAATTAGCTAATAAGTGGTCCCACTTTGAGCGAGATAAATTTTACGATGGCTTGCACGCTAACATGTGATCGAGATCTTTTGATTATCATCAAGGGATGTAATTAAGGTATTATCGACGTCGATGATATAAATGCTTATGTTGTTGTTTGATGATTTGGGTGCTAACATTCTTTATAGCGCATGTGATTTTTCTGACGATTAGGATTACTTCCCCAAAGATTGCTATACCTTTGAATATCAAGGTATCAATGAAGATATTCTAAGACTCTAGAAGATCACATAAACACCTAAGATTAGTGTTGGAGACGTTAAGGAATGAGAAGTTATGTCTGAAATTCACTAAAGTTGGCCAAGGAATTTTGGCGGAAAAATCTACATTTTAGGAGATGTTACATCGGTGGGATGGAATTTCGGTGGATCGGTGAAGGTGGAAGCATTGATAGTAGAGAAAAGGAAAACCAAAAGCGGCGGCGAGGTGCGGGTTTCCCTCGGGTTAGAGGAATCTTGTAGAAGGTTATCGAATTTTTAAGATAGCTATAAGTTGACTAATTTGACAGCGAGAAGATAGTGAAATCTGCATTAATGAAGGTAGAGAAGTGTGAAGCCAGTTTCAAGAAGTGAAGAAAAGGTTGAGTGAAGCTTTGTATTATCTTTGGAGATGATCACGGGGAATTTTATAGTTATAGCGATGCTTAGCATGAGGACTTAGTTTACGTAACTTTTCATGCGACATGGCGAGAATAATTATGCGTATGCATCGCGGCGATTAAAGGATTATGAGAAAGAGTATCCCTACTCATGATAGGGCAGCACGACGATAATATTGCCTTAAAAGATATGGAGGCATTACTTATATGGAGAGAATGTAAGATATACGGACCATAAAATTAAAATATATCTTCACAAGATTTAGATATGAGACAAAGGAGATGGTTGGAGTTGATAAAGGATTATGGCTGCGATATCTATATCACCCAAGAAAAAGCGATGTGATGGTTGATGCCTTAAGTAGGAAGGAATTAGGAAAAGTTATCTAATATTATTAACAGCTCGAATTGAGTTAATATGAGAGATGGCTTGAATGGAATTAGAGGTGAATTCTACTAAGTGAATCGAATTGATTGTTTTACAACAAAGATTCTGATCCGACCGTTATAGAAGAATCGGGAAATGCGAGCTGAAATAATGAGTGTGATCGAGATGAAGAAAGCGATTAGCAGATGAAAATGATATAAAGTATAGTCTTGATAATGAGGTTATCGAAGATTTGAAGGAAGAAATTTGGGTTTGAATGGGGAGCGGAATTAAAGGAAGAGAAGTGTTCGATTCATCTAATGAGGCTCCACGACCTAGTTAGGTACTCGATTCATCCTAGTAGTACTTTGTGGTGGGACTTATGATTACCAAAATGAACGAGAAAGGGTATGGCGCTATTTGGGTAATAGTTTATTAGTTTATAGTGAAAGTGCGACTCACTTTTACTTGATAAGAGTTAAGTATAACTTGAATCGAGTTAGCTAAACTTTATATTAAGAAAATTATTTCGAAACATAGAGTACAATTTTGATAAATGGAATCGAGATCGTGATCCACGATTCATCAAACTTTTGGAGATCTCTACAAGAAACGAGATAGAAGCAACGATTGAAGTTAAATGCGATGTATCATCCACAATGCCGAGTGGGAAGAGTGAAAGGACAATCAGAATATTTAGAAGATATGTTGAGATCTTGCGTTATGGATTTGAATTGAGGTGGTTGGGATGATCATCTATCATTAGTAAGTAGAAGTTTACGTATAACAGCGAGTTATCATGCGAGCATAGGCATGTAAGCTTCTGAGCTTTATCTCTGAAAGGAAGTCACGAGTACCATTGTGTTGGGATGAAGTAGGGAGAGCATGAAATTCTAGGACCTAAATTGGTACGATCAAGCGGTGGATATAGTTATGTTGATTAAGTATGTGTTTGGTAGTAGCTCAAGAAAGATAAAAAAGAAGTTTGTGGATTCACGCCCAGTGAGCAGAGAGTTTGAAGTGAGGCTGTTATGTATTTTCTAAAGGTATCTCCACGGAAAGGAAATATACACTTTGGAAAAGAAGGAAAAGTAAGAAATCCAGGTTTATAGGACCTTTAGAGATATTAAAAAGGGTAGGAGATGTAGCTTATATGGTAGCATTACCTCCGGACTTGAAACGAATACCATGATGTATTTCATGTATACATGTTTACATCCTTATAAAGCGAATTATAAGCATGTAATAGAATATGAGCTTCTTTTATATTGAGAAGGACTTGACGTCACGATGAGATGCGATTAAAATCGTTGATAGAAAAGAGCAAATTACGAGAAATAAAGTTATACCTTCGGTAAAAAGATGTTATGGAAGAACCCACGATCTTAGAAGAAGCGATATTCAGAACTTGAAGAAAAGATGAAAAGAATAACCCTCGATTATTTGTTTAATTTTATAGCGAGATTAAGGGGCGAGAATCACATTAAGCGGTAAGAATGTAACAGCCAAGAAAGTTGAATTATATGTAAAATAATTTTATTTGATTTAATAATTAATAACATTATAATATATGTTATTATAATTAGTAAACAAGATGAAGGTTGATTCTATAACCTAAAAAGTGTTGTAAAGTCGTAGTATTACGGATCATTGAAGTAATTAAAAGTGTTTGAATTTCCAAGATGAAAATAAAAGCTTTCAAGAAATTCTTTGAAAACAATTCATCGATTTTAACTCAGGAAATTATTGTGAAGTTAGGGAAATCGTAATGATAGAATAATATGGAAGGATGGATTATGTAATAATAATTGATTATGATAAACACGTTTTTTTACTAGGTACTAAGTTAGAGAATGTTAGGGAAAGTAAAAGATTAAATAAGCGATGATAATATGATACATAGTATTATCACAAGGAGTAATGAATCTGGTATGATCTGATATTGTACTAGTATCTGAAGATAGTATATCATATATGATGAATGATTATATGAATTAGTATCAAAGAAGAATCACGAAGATTATACATTAAAAGCTTTAAGAAAATTGTAATGGACTTTTAGGATTTGTGTAGAATGGGAAAGCCCCAGTAGAAAGCCAAAGTAGTTAAAACCTAAGCCCAAACCAAGAGCCGGACACAATGGATCGAACAAGTGGGAGCCTTTGGGTAAGAAAACCCATAGAAAAACAACCCATGTGTGGGGCCCGTGGTTAGTTAATTACAGCATGTGACTTGGTGACCAAACAAAGGATAAGTGTTGTGTTATGCCCAGTAAAGGAATAGTAAGGAGGTGGAAGTAAGAAAGTGGGGATGATTACAATGACCTCGATACCCCCTAACCTTTGTAAATTCTATAAATAGGGAGTTTGCTAGTTCATTTTGCCTTGTTCAAATTTCCACAACATCTTAGAGCTAAATATATTGAGAGAAAAGTGAAAGCGTCTTGCTAATTGAGAAGAAAAAAAGAAGAACTTGAGAACTAAGAACTTTAAAGGTAATGAATCCCTAACCATTAATCTCGATCTTTGTAATTATAGTTTGATAGAGAAGTGAGTATTGGTGGTGCGTGTACTATTAGGAGTATAAGGATGGTTATTAGAGGACTTAAACCATAATAAATCATGTTGTTTAAGTGTGAATTATAATCATAAAAAGTTATGAACTAATGAAGAACATTGAAGAATTATTATGTTGTTGTTGATGGACAAGTTTAAAACCATCATTTGTGAAGCTTAGATGATTTATGTTGTGTTAATGGAAGAAATCCATTTGGAGCGGTGTAAAAATCTCAAATATGAAGTTATAGCAAAATTCTGAGATTAGGCGATAATCATTGAAATAAGTAAAATTCTCGGAATGAAAGTCGAAAATCGCCATCAAACTCGAAAATGTTAGTTTTGATGGAGAATAATATAAGTTTTGCATTTTAAATTACGGACTCAAAAATGGTCAAATTCCGAAACTTAGAGCGAAGAAGCGAGCTATGAACATTCCGAGACGTTTAACAAATTCATAATAAAGAACATAATCGGTGAATTACGTTTAGCAGTTCAAAATGTAAGATTCTTAAATGAAATCATAAAACATGTGATATGTGAGCTAGCATGCTTTAGAAACGAGCGAATTAGGACTTATAATGAATAAGTTATGAGCACGGAGAGTTTCTGAGAATAAAGAACTATGAAATTTATCACGAGGCTGGTAATGTTGCAATATGACGAGGATTAAAATAAATCTTGCTTAGCGATGCAGGCCGAACCCTCGTGTCTTGTAATGTAAGCGGCCTGACATTTTTTAGAAGAACAAGTGATGGGGCAAAGGCCTTTGTAAAGTTGGCATGACGTAAGTCTCAACAAAGAGGAAGCCAAGTAAGCGCCCGACCTTAGAAGAAGGGGTAGTAAGGAATGGAAATGAATGTAAAAGAAAATGTAAGTTGATTAATGGTGAATATAATCTTAATAAACTTAAAATAATGTCATAAGGATGATAATACCATTGAAATTTCAATTAACGATTAACGAAAGAATACTCGAACATAAATACAAAATGTCGATAATAGCGTAATGAATGTTAACCAATCTAATGAATAATTCGATTGAGAAGAAGTGTAAGATACATTAGTGACCATATCGTGATTGTTTATGACCTAATAAAGTATGTATGTACTTATATATTGTAGAATCATTAAAGACTCAAAAAGGAAAGTGTATTAGCTTTGTAGAAAGGCAATTTGAAGGCAGAGTGTTCTAACCCTTGTCTATGTTCATTACGTAAAAAGCTTTGTAATTCGTCTATCTTACGCGTGAATTGATGTATAAAGAAGTCAAAGCCAATTCCTTTGGCTAGATTTAATGTGTTTTGTGGATTTCTTATAATCTATCAAAATGTTATCAATGTTGTTATCTTTTACTTATTTGCTTTGGTATAGATTTCAAAAAAAAGTGAGTATAAATAAACAAATATTTTTTAGTTAATCGGCAGGCGGTGAGGTTTCCAAAACTTAAACATAAATCGTTTAAAGAAGTAGTGTTATACTGACATAAATCTTATAAATGATCACCTAGATGTGCTCGTAAGATATCTCTACGGACTTCTGGGACTTTGTGTGGGTTGTCCTTTTCAAAGAAAGAATGAAATGCTCAGTCTTGGACCAAAATTAATGGTTAACTAATGTTGCTCGTTGTTAAACATTTATAAAGAAAAAGAGAAGTGCTATTTTGAATTATTGATAGTACTTGTAACTATTGATTCGGTCATAGAAGATATGATTCATATGATTCAAACATATTGCTTAAATGAAATTGTCGTACTTATTTGAGCTAGTTATGCTCCTCTTGCTTGAACCGTATAGATGTAGCTAAAAGTGAGCGAACTACGGAGGATCGATGAGGATAAAGGAAGGCTAAGAGCATACCCAAATAAAGGCATACATGTAATAGTATAGTATGAATATTTGTAATTATTTGATATTATGACAAAGAACATATGTAATGATTACAAAGAACACAGGAAAGGGAATATTATTTTGGAATATATAGAAGGCATATTCACTCTTTTGAGTTATTTTAATTGAATGTATGTGTGAAGCCTGTATAGTGTAACACCATTTATCGGGTTGGAAGATACACGGTTTAGGGCGCGTCGCGATTAGAATAGGGCTCCATACCAAGTAGAAATAGGACTCCTTATTATATTGGTTATCATACTTAGATGAAATCGATCTCCATAAGAATGGGAAGTCGAAATTGATCTGAAGCTGCTGCTTTCCATAATCAGATTAGGTGGGTTCCTTAAAAGTAAGAAGGCAAATAGGACCGAAAAGAAGTCGTAAAATCGATTGGGACTATGGATTTCATAGAATGTCAAAACTTCTTGACTAGAATATTACTGCCGTTGCCAAGTCCCATCGACTCACCCTAGACACAAAAAATCATGCCTAACGGTTTGGATTCAAACCCTGCCCTTATGTAGTATAACTATAAATAAGACCTAGGCGCTCATAGAGAGGGTTGGCCACCATACATAGGAGGCTAAAGCATATTGTCATAGCCCTTGCGAGAGGCTAACTCTCCTCAGATTAAGTTTTGCAACAAAAGCTGTGGATTCCTATTTTGTGATGATATATTGATTTTGTTATAGTTTGGTACCTCTAGTATATCCAAGAAATTCACAATTGGTTCATTCTACTATTAAATAATATAATTGTTTACCCAGATTATAAAATTACGTTTTCATCTAAAAATAATAGAAAATGATGATTATATAATGGTCCATCTTGTGAGGCTTCTCTCGATAGTCCCATAGGTGAGTGTTTGTTTATAAGGTTATAATCTAAAGACTATTAATCTAAGATTAAATATTCCTAATCACATGTTTGTTTCTTATCGGATTATTCATAGCTTCAATTAAAATAATCTCGTATTATGTTTATTTTTTTCATTATTAATTAAAGGATTAAATAAAAAATATCGTTTGAAATTTTTACATTATATGCTTATCGATAATAACATATTTTAAACTATAATTTAAACTTGTTTATACATCAAAAATAATGAACATGAAAGTAGTATGCCTCTGAAGCGATCCGTTGGATATGATGAGCATTTACTTTTGTAATCTTATTTATTTATTAACAAAAGAATTTATTAAATATAAAAGCGATTTTATCCATGTTTAATTAGTTAAATTAAATAAATGAAATAAATCCATAGTTTTGAGCAGCGCTTTTAGAATCATGATATTGATCGTTGCTAATAAGATCTAAATTTTAGATAAAAATCCAAAACTAAAATGTACTGCTAGATTTGGATCACTAATGTGGAGTTATTTATTCGAGATAGATTAATACGTATTATGTTGGCTCTGTTGAAGAGAATGATTGATCTCATAATCATTTTGTGGGGCATTAAAGAAAGTATGTAACACCCCTTCAAGAAAAGGAAAGGAAGGTTAAGCGTGCAAAGCGTAAAAATCTCAAAATAAATAAAGCGATTACACTAACAACCTCAAAATATTAATAGTGGTGATCCATTAATAAAGTACTAAATACAATTCTCTAAACATATTCAAAATAATCAAAACTTAAATTTTGAATTAACCTAGATGGTTAAAAGCGACACTCTCATCACACTAGCCTAAATCACCTCTGCTGAAACACCTTAGAAAGAAAAACTAACGCACTTATAGGCAAATGCCCGGTCCAGGATGTGAAGATCTGAAAGATATCTGTTGAAATACATATTACCTCGACAAAAATAAAATCTCTAAAGATTTGAATAGAATATCTCTGAACGAAAAGAATTAGCTTGAAGCAAATAGAAGAATAAAAGAAAATAATGGCTGAAATAACTAACTTGATTAATTGAACTAAATAGAAGACAAAACTAATACTGATAAAATAATAAAATTTTGAAACAAATGGCTGGGGTTATTTCATCAAGAATGAAACTCATAAATATATCTTGCCACACGAGCGGTAGTCAAACTATCTGACACGAACAAATCGAATGATGCCACAGGCAAATTAAAATAATGTTACATACTGCACTCACACATTGAATGCGGAATCAAATGTATGCAAATCGGATAGGTGTGTTTGGCACAACTAACTAGGATTATTGTCGCCTCCCACAAAAAAAATCAAATGGCCCACTTCCTCCAAAGCCCAAAAAGGAGGCAGCGTGGACTAATCACCTTTGCCAGCGGAAAGTGTCGTGCCTCTCGTGCGAGGCGACATATGCGTGGTACCCCCACGAATGGTTATACCTGGTATACCCTACGGTATATTCTAACAAAAATCTTATGTCACACAACACATGCGACATAATACCAACAAAAGGGTTACATATACGTATTGAACGAATCAAATTATAGTCCTGAAAGTTTCAAAAGAAGGTAGCACATATGCAGCTCTACAATTATCAAAAATAAATAGTACTAAACATGATAACCCTAATTCAAAGAGTACAAATCTGAGTCGTATGTATTAACTCTAAAATGAAACTAATATATTTATTTCACGAGAAGCAATTATGTGAAATCATAGCAGAATTCGAAATAAGGAAACAAGCGAAGCAAATCAAATTTAACAAAGTATGTTGAAAAAATGCGAAATACATGCTGAATATAATATCAAAATAATTCATTCGAACCAAATATCACCTTAGCTAGACCTCTTGATTTGATCTATATAATTACCCAATTGTCTGATACTTTAAATTGTATCGATAACTTACAGTTTATATTTTTTATAAATTCAACCACTTTAATATTAAATCAAATACAACCTATAATAAAATTAATATATTTTAATATACAATATAACTTAGTGTTATATTAATTATAAAATAAATTTTATTACTTTTATGAACCTTAAATGCTACTTAACTTGATAATCGAAAAAAATGTGATCTTTATTTATCATCCACCATTCACATCATGATAGTTTGTGTATCTTTATATATATATATATATATATATATATATATATATATATATATATATATATTACCAAAACTATTTATATAACATCAGACTACAATTAAATGTGATAGTCTTTGTAATTTGTATAGGATTAGATGTGACAAAATTTAACTTAAAAAGCTATGTCACGTAATCTTACTTTATAAACATGTATCCATATATATCATTATAGTGTATACAAATTAATGCTTCTGAACTAGAGCATTATTATCTTATAATAAACAAACTACATATTATATGTGATACGGCTTGAATTAATATTTATTAATTGCCATATCGATTCACTTCTCTAAAACTACAGAGTATCCACCGAGCGAATCGATACATAATTTCTTAACATCATTATATTAAAATAACAATAAAAAAAAAATTACGCGAGTACATGCGATTAAAATTATCACTGGATTTCTCAACCCTCTTATTCTCTCACGAAGGAACTAAAGCGATTACGCGTATCTTGCCTCCTTTAAACTCCACCTCAATTTAGGTTTTACTTCTTTATTATTATATGTTATTACTTCTCCCTAATTTTAATAGGATTGTAAAAGTACCACAATTATAAATTAGACCCAATTAATTTAAATACAACTTATCAAGTTAATTTATCCATCACTTATTAATACATTATTAGCCCACGTAAATTAAATGACTTCTTTGATTGACATAAATGAAAATCGATTAAATATTATTTGAAATGTAATTTATTTATTTATTTATTTTTACGGGTATTACATTACCTTCCCTTAAAAAGGATTACGTCCTCGGAATCGAAGAGTATACTGATTTACCCAACATCAAAGAGGTGAGCATACTTTTCTTGAATAGTCTCTTACGCCTCCCAAATATTTTTATGCTCAGGATAATTTTGGAAAAAAATAAATTAATATTTAATTATTTACAAAAATTGATTATTACATTTTCTCTCCTTAAAAATAATTTAAGTCTCGGAATTCAAATAAGTTACATAAAAATTTTATTTTGATTTTATTTAAATTACATAATAATTCATAAACTTTAATTAAACGTAGCTTTTACCTCCATTTTATAACGATCAGCCTTGGATAAGTCATGGGTCCACATAATTATCAATGTACTTTAAAAGATTTGTCGACTCTCTTGTATGAAAGCCTTTATGAAGTTCTTAGCGTTGCATCAAATTAGATCCACGTGATCCACGAGATTGAATGTGCGAATTAAATCGCTAATATCTTTAAGTTTAATTCTTGTAAGCGTACTCTTGAAACATAATTGAAGTCACAAAAAAAAATTCTTCATCAAAATCTGATTGAATACCCAAAATATTTAAAATTATCTTTAATTTGTAAAACGCGTTTATATTCCACACATGACAAGATCTAACAAATTATTTTATTTAATTTACATAAAATCATACAAAACTCAAGGATATAGGATAAACCAAACAACTTCTACAAATTATATCAACTTTTCCTAAATCCTCGAGACCTTGAAAATATTGAAACCTCGATTGAACTAGCTGGTTCTTAAATATTATTACACCGAAGAATATACTCTTAAGATCACTTTATAAATAAAATATCGAACTCAGAAGTCAAATATTCTACTATACTGCGTAAACAAAAACTATAAATATTCAAGATCTCTCAAAATCCATTGAATTTTATCACTTACTATCCAATCATATAATAAATCAATCATCCCTTATTGTAAACCCTTAATCGATAAATTTCAATGTCTCTCCATACTATCAAAAATTTCATAGAAACATAACTCCGATACCTTACTGAAAATAGCCACAAAATTGGTCATTAACTCCAAATGATTAATCTAATTACCTTGAATATCAACATTTCGAATAACAAGAAATTCTACTATACTTAATAATTTTAATTTTATCATAATATGCCATCGATACACAAACCTCAAATTATCCACAAGCTTAACATAAATCAAAACCTAACTCGAATAAAACCTCGATTCAGCGATCATAATAATTGTCACACAAAAAAAATAACTCTAAAGAATTAATTTTCAAAAACCAAATACTAAATCGATATGTCTGAATACTCACATCATAATCACATCTCATATAAGATCATACTTCATACATGTAAAAGTATAACTTTATTCACCTCGATGATTAAATTACAATTTCTTAACTAATATCACAATCACCTTAACAAATTATTCCACTTTCCTCAAAACAACTACAAATCGAAAGAAATCGACAATTGGTGAAATGAGACCCGACTAAACAAAAGAACAAAATCGAATCAAACTCATATACATCGATGGTTTATCCACAACTCAGGAATCGAAACCTAAATAGGTTTCTCTGAAAAGAACCTAGCTTTGATACAATCTACTGTAACACCTTCGAAAGGAAAGGGATGTCGCGTCTGAAAAAGCCTGACAAACCTCAAAATAAATAAATGAAACCTTTATGACCTCAAAATATTAATAGTGGTGATCCGTTAATAAAGTACTATCTGATTCTAAAAGCAGTTCAAAATAATCAAAACTTAAAATTTGAATCAACCTAGATGGTCAAAAGAACTCTCATCACACTAACCTGAATCACCCACCTGGAAACTACTTAGGAAGAAAAACACGGACATGAGGCGAATGCCGGTCACGGATATAAAAGATCTGAAAAAGATATACAAATGAAATACGAAATCGATAGAGACAAAATATTACCTCTAACAAAAAAATAAAATCTCTAAAAGATTTGAATAGAATATATCTAAACCAACGATTATTATGAAACAAGCAGGAAGAGTAAAATAAAATAATGAAGTGAAATAACTAACTTGATTAATTGAGGCTGAATAGAAGCAATGACAAAACTAATCTGATAAAATACAGGCTAAAAAGCAAATGGTTGGGGTTATTTCATGCAGATTGAGCTCAAAAATATATCTTGCCACACGAGGCGGAAGTCAAACTAATACCACGGGCAAATCAAATGATCTTGCATGTGATGATCAAAATAATGCTAGAAAGAACTACTATAGCACTATAAATCGACCTGAGTAGCTAAGTCCCCACACACGAGCACTCACGTATTGAATTGCGAATCTAAATGTATGATAATCGTATAGATTATTTTGCTTGAACATCACAAATTCATAAAACATAAAACTAGGGTGTTAACCCAGCGCCTCCACAACAAAACACCGAATGGCCCCACTTCCTCCGGAGACCCCAAAATGGAGGCATACGGACTAATCACTGCCATCGCGGAAAGTGTCATGCCTCTCGTGCGAAACTGACATGCTTGTGGTACCCCAGCGGTGGTTATAGCTCGGGTATACCCTACGATATATTCTAACAAAATCTGATGTCACAACATGTGACATAATACCAACAAAAGGGTTACATATATACGTATTGAACGAATCAAATTATAATCCTGAGGTTTCAAAGAGAAGGTAGCCGACATATGCAGCTCTATAATTATCAAAATAAATAGTACTAAAAGCATGATAACCCTAATTGAAAGAGTACAAATCCCAGTCGTATGTATCGACTCTAAAATGGAAACTAATATATTTATTTCACGAGAAACAATTATGTGAAATCATAACAAAATTCGAAATAAGGAAACAAGCAGACAAATCAAATTTAACAAAAGTATCATTTTGAAAAATCTGGAATCCGTACTGAATATAATATCGAAATAATTCATCGAACCCAAATATCACCATAGCTAGACCTCTTGATTTGATCTATATAATCGCCAAATTAATACACTACTTTAAATTGTATCACTAACTTACGGTTTATATTTTTATAAATTGACCACTTTAATATTAGTACAAATCTGACCTATAATAAAAATAAATATATTCAAATATCTGATATAACTTAGTGTTATATTAATTATAAAATACAATTTTATTACTTTTTTGAACCTTACATACTTCTTGACTTGATAATCGAAAAAAAATGTGATCTTTATTTATAAATACCATTCACGCCATGAAAGCGATAGTGTGTGTGTGTGTGTATATTTATATATATATATATATATATATATATATATATTCAAAAGAAACTATTTATATAACAATGAGAACTCTAATTAAATGTGATAGTCTTTTGTAATTTGTATAGGATTAGATGTAATAAAATTTAACTTGAAGCTATATGCGTGTCTTGCTTTATAAACATGTATCCATATATACCATTATAGTTTATACAAATTGGTGCTTCTTTTGAACTAGAGCATTATTATCTTATAATAAACAAACTTTATATTATATGATCTGATTGAATTAATATTTATTAATTGCCATGCTCGATCCACTTCTCTAAAACTACAGATGCTCCACGGAGCGAATCGATACATAATTTCTTAACATCGTTATATTAAAATAACAATAAATTTTTTTTTAACGAAATTACATACAGATTAGAATTATCCTGGTTCTCAACCCTCTTATTCTCTCACGAAGAGACTAAGCGATTGAAATATGGCGTCTCCTTGAAACTCCACCTCGATTTAGGTTTTACTTCTTTATTATTATATGTTTTTACTTCTCTAATTTTAATAGGATTGTAAAAGTACACAATTATAAATTAGACCCAATTAATTTAAAGCCCAACTTATCAGTTAATTTATCCATCACTTATTAATACATTATTAGCCCATAAATTAAATGACTACTTTAACGACATGAGAAAAGCCGATTAAATATTATTTGAAATGTAATTTATTTTTTATTTTTTCTAGGTATTACAAAGTATGTTGGTGTTTATTGGAGAATAAGTTCCTTTGGCGTTGACTTCGACTTAAAGAATCTAATGGAGTTTACATGTACATCGATAGAAGTTCATATAATGATAGTAGTATAAATGATTCTTGGACTTGAGATCATTATAATATCTTGTATATATTGAGTTATATCTTGTCATATCCTTAATACTTTAGAGATTGTGCTATAGAGTATGTTCGGATATAATAAAGTATATATGGAGATGGTGAAAGGGGTGTACAAAAAATTTAGTTTTCTTAATTTTTGTGAACGAATAGGTTCGGAAAAATGTTCTTGATGAGTGGGATTTATACTGTAATCGGATCCTTTATGTTTAAGATGTTTACTATTTTGGTGATTTAATTAGTTTTATTTATATTTTGTTGTTATTATGTTTAATTTCTATGATGTGAAGACTTTGCGGATCTTTTCCGACTTCGGAGGCGTAATGGACATTTTTGTTGTCTTTGGCGTCATGACCTTGCCGAGTTATATAAACCCGACGCTGTGACGTCATTACCACTTTGGAGCATCTTGGAATCTGGTGGCCTTGGCTTGAGGATAGACCAAGGTCCGTGGCTGTATAGCCATACCCTACATCTTGGGCTGATGTCGTCCTCGCCTTTCTGATGCATCTGAGGCCTCTTTATGGAGTCCGTCGCGGTCGACCTTGATCATTTAACCTTATGTGGCGCTGCGTAAGCGCCACTTGCCCTGGTCGATCTTGTGCAAAGTAAGCGCACTCTCAATGTCCAGAGCGATAAAGGCTTTAAATGACCTAAAGAGAGAGAGAGATCAGGAGGACTTAATACTTGGTAAACTGCGATAGAAATATTTAGGCAGATAAGCGCGAGACTAGGATTCTTATTACGATGTTAATTTCTTAGAAGAAAAAAAGAAGCGATGTTTGAGGAGGAAGAGTTATTGCATAAATGACATTTCGAGGCTACTACGGAGAAGAAGATTTGGAGCAGAACACTTCTAAAAAGAGTTTTTGTTCCAAATCTCCATTTATTATTATCACTTGAGAATGTGGAATGTATTAAAAATGTGTTTTAGTACCATGGATATGAATTAACTCTATTTTTAGGATTGTAATGTAACTTTGATGTTTAGCTTAATTAACTTTCTCTCTTATTTTATATAATGAATCATTTTAGAAATGGGTTGTTGTATTTCTTCTTTGAATGACTAATTTCTTGATAGGGAAATGAGTATTGATATTAGAGATTAAAAATGGATGTTTTATCTAGCCTTAAATCTGACAACACTATATGACCATACACATGGAATGTGTTGCATAAATTGCTAATAGGATAAACATATCTCTATTTGCCTTATGTATTGAGACTTAGCTTAATGACCTTGGCCTAGTTATTTTCACTTTAATAGACATATTATAATTTATCTCAGCTGAGCGTATACATTTGACCTTGACGAAGCTTATGCGTATTACTATTCTCGGTTGACTATTCCTTGATTAGTTTGTAATGTGGAGTTAGGAGATTGGAATGTAGCGTTAGAATTGTAATCCTATCTTGACTTCTAGCATAACTTCTCTCTTATTCTTACAGGTTTTAATCACATAGCTTAACCAACCATCTTAATTCACTTGTTTAGATAAGGTAATAAAGACTTTACCTTAGTATTTATTTACCTCTTAAGACTTTTGTCCTCGTGGGTTCGACACTCGACTTATCATATATTACTTGTGGATGGAATGTATGCTTATTTGCTTGATTTGTAATATGCGAAATCGACCCGACATTTATCGGTTCGATCTTGGTACAAAAACTAGTATATCTTAGAATAATCGAATCAGCAGAGTTAGGAAGAGATTACTTTGTAGGTTTGGTACATCTGCATCTTAAAGGCAAAGTTAGATAGGATTAATTTAATAAGTAAAAGGAAAAGCCTTTTATTTCCCTAATTCCCAAATCAAAACTTAGATCTCGATTTCATCTCTACTAACTCATCTCGAGTTCTCCACTACTCTCTCTCCTCTCAAGTCTAGGTCTAAATCGCTTGTGGATTGGAAGAATTGTGTAATAGTTCTCCATCTTCTTCTCTCCTTCATTAATGTCTTCATTATCAAAAATGAATCTATGTATTTGTGAATTTTTTCATGGGTTGGTCTGCAAAAACAATTTGGGTTTGTGATTTGGCGGTCTGAATTTGTTGAAAATCTTTTGGTTTTAGTTTCATGTTGATGAAAATTTGGAGAAATATTATGGGTTTGGTCTCTGTTTCTATGAATTGATGTGTTCTTGTTGGAACTTGAATCTAGGGTTTGTTTGAAGAGGAAAGTTATGTAAGAAAATCGTGGACTTATAATTTTTTATGGTATTTTATTTTTCCCTATATTTTCTCATTTGATGGACTGATTTATTAAGCTTATGGTGCCTTTGCCCTATTTTATTACCAATTTAATTAGGTTCTACAATTACGGTAGTGGTGGTGCTTTAGTCGTGAAAAAAAACAACTAGTATAATATGAGATTAAAATCGGTACCAAACCATATTGACTTCATTAAATCGGTTCAAGTTGGATGATGCAGTATCGATTTTCAATTTTGGGTATACTCGATGGCCCGATTTGAGTACGAAATTTGGTAAAATGCAGGTCGTTCTTCTGGAGTAAACAGGAGCTAGATATAGGTGAATGATCGACAAAGGATTTATAACTTCCGATTAAAGGAAAAATTTCCTATGTGATTTAATAAATATGACTAAAATCTCGGCCAAGGTTGAATGGAAATTAGAAAGAAGTTTCTAATTTACATTAACTAAGTTAATGCATTTAGAGTCTTAATACGTATAATCAAATAAATAAAACTTGAAAGTAATTTCATATTTTATATTTAATTGAGGCGTTGTATGGTAGAAGTATTGAATTGTATGATAACTATTTACGGAATAGGTTCTTTGTGGTTAAGCGTTGATTTCATATTATCCAGGATAGTCATGATATACTAATGTAAGAGTGCCACTCATGATGTATAATAAATATTATTTATTTATATTTGAATTAAAGGAGTTTAATTTATTATAAATAATATTAGAATGATTCTAATTTTTGTATTCTATTACCCGACAATATTTAACACAAAAAGATCACATAATAAAAGATAAATATAATTTTAGAAGTGATTGACTTAATAATAATAAATAAAGTATATTTAATTTATTAGTAGAATAAATTAAATGACAATATTATAATTAAGTATTTGGAGGAATACTAATTATACATTAATAAGAGAGTCTTATTACTTATTATTATTATTATTTTGTTCCTTATTAGATTGAGAATTAAATTGAAAGCCCAACTCCTAAAGGTTTAGGAGGGAGGTTAGTCTATAAATAAGAGTAGTCTTGTTTGTGAGATAGACTAATGTTATTGCAAGTATTATCAAAATCCTAAAGAGTTAGAAAAAGAGAATTAGGGCTAATTTACCAGGTCTTGTAGAACCTTAATTCACTTCTTCAATCAATACACTCTTGGTGGATCAACTTTATATATCGTTGTATGCTTGGGTAGCATATGTTTGATCAAAAAGAATTGAAAAAGCGTCGATTAATAATATTGCATTAGGTGAGTCTTGTGATTCTGGAAAAATTTTAAATTTCATTTATGTCATGCTTAGTAATTGTTTTACAATATGATTGTATGCTTTGATCTTATTTACGCAAATCAGCAGAATAATTAATTATAAACTTTCAAAATTTATTTTTTATCTATTTATTTTAAGGTTTTCAAACTGTTTACAAACTTTATCAATTAACTCTAACAAAATGATGTTAATGTGGTCAATAAATTTATGGGCTAAAACTTTTTTGCCCATTGGCTTTTTCCTCAATTTATATTTACATCACTAAATCGGGAAAAAATTATTAGGTCAACTTATTAAACTATGTTTTTATATAAAATTTTAAAAACCATCCAAAAGGTGTTAATAGTTTTTACACTAATATTTCGCCATTTGACAGAAAATTGGTTCAATTTCTAATCCCTTCTTGATGAACACGACATGATATTATTTTGTGGGTTAGCAAGCTAATTTTATCAATGATCGGTATAAATGGTTTGTAAGTTATTGTGATTTTACTGTATTTACAGTATCTTTTATTTATAATTTGTTTGTTGGATATTAAAGTTATGAAAAAAAATTGTATAAAAATAGAAGGTTCTGAAGAATATGGAAAAAATTTTAGTGCAGGGGCATAAAATCTCTATGTACTAGTATTTTATTTAGATATTTTACTTTTAACAAAAATTTAATTGGTGTATTTTGGAATTAAGGTTAGTTTTGTCCATAAATTTTTAATAGATGATTGACACTTTTGTCCCTCTAAGTTGTTACCTACTTTCAAAGTCATCCACTCTGATTTATTTTTAAATTCTATTGTAAAATATTAAAATAATTATTATTTTAAAAAAAATTAAATAAAATTATTATTCTATTTTTTTAAAAAGTAATATTTTATTTTAAAATATTAAAAATATTTATTTTATTTTAAAATATTAAAAATTAGAGTTGGTGAAACTTGGTGAGGTTATGTCAAAATTTAGTTAAAATAGGTTAGGTTTGGTGAATCGGATAAAAAAAAAACGGAAGCATAAAAAATATCACTTTAAGAACCTAATTATAAAAAATATGAATTTTAAGACGATTTTGAAAGTGGGTGTCAACTTGGAGGGATATAAATGCACTTTAACCAATTTTAATCATACGTAATGGGATTATAATACACTAGCTAGACATGGTGTGGCCTTCAAATTCTACACACTCCACATGCGATTTGGTGTTCACATAAATATTTTATAAGATAATAATTTCTATCGATCAAGATTCACGGTTATCCACTGACGGATAATAGTTCTAAATCATAAAATTATTGTGCTTAGCAGATACCCTCCTTGGATAAATGATTTATAATCTCGGATATTTCTTTCGTATCGATAATTCCTATCTGTTTGACGTCCAGCAGTATTAATGTTAGGATTGTTCTTGGAGGCGAAGGCGTGACCTCGGTGCATCGAAGAACTCCCCGAGATGTTTAATCTTATCATTCGGATATATAGTTCATATGAATCTTGCTACTCTTTCTATTTTCTTTAGAAAGATAAAACTATAAAATGTATATAAAAACTAATAATATATTACCTGACTTAACATTTTAATTACATAGATTCTAAATCTAGTTTAATTATTACATCGAGTCTTCAAAAAGATAACCATGTCTTAATATAATAAAATTAAAGCTTTTACTATCCTAGATTTAGAATTTATGGGTATATCATTCCTAACTCCAAATCAAAAAAAATATTTGTAAGGATGAAACACGAGAAAGTTAAGCTGTTTTTTAAACAATCTACTTTATACTACTAAATGCAGAATTGAATGAGCATATAGTTGAGTTTTCACCTACACTTTGCAGCAGCCTTTTACTACATTTTACACACACACACACATATATATATATATATATATATATATATATATATATTGAGGTTTGATCTTGAACCCCACATTATAGGTTTACATCGGCCGTAAAGGACTTATGCAGGGTTGATTTCTTGACGAGACGACCTGAGGAATATGCTATATCATCTATCTTAATAACTTGGGTCATTGCTAAAATCCAGGTCAAGCGTAAATAACAAATTCGATGTATAATTATAGTTTAAGTATACGGGATATCGGTATATATATATATATATATATACCCGCAAAACGTTGTTATTTCATCATAATTTATGCTTTGATATAAAATCAAAACCAATTTACATAAATAACTTTTCATTTCATTTGGTTATGCTTTAAAAATAGCAATAACCTTCGACGAGAGATATCACGAACCTTTGTATATATGAAGATCATTTATGATAAATAAAAGACTTGCATTTAATATCTAAATTAAATGTAGTTTAGAAACTTACGTGATCGGCGAACAACTATTTAATGTTATTTAAAAGCGTAACCTAAATATGTTTATAACGAGTTGTTAGAATAAATAATATTAACATCTGAGTCAGCTATTAGTGTTTTAGGTTGATTTTGATGTCCATTCGATGCTTTGTTTGCTTTATCGATTAATTATCGAGTTAGTTTTAGATTAAACTTTATTTAAAAGCTTCAATTTGTTATTTAACTTAATTTCTAGAAGCTCATTAATAATTTTAAATGATTAATATCATTTCAAATGATTTATTATTATTAAACTAATAATTTTAAATCATCGATTTTATTTTTATTATCATTAATAATGATTTTTCAAGTCATTAATACTATTTTAAATAATTACTTATCCTTTATAATGATTTTAAATCATTAATTTTATTTTAAATAAATTATAATCATTAATAATTATTTTTTAAAACATTAATATCATTTTTAAATAATTAATTATCATTTTGTAATGATTTTTTAAATCATTAATATCATTTTTAAATAATTTATTTAATAAAATTATTAAATAATTTGATTATCATTAATATTTAAATAAATTAAATAATAATGAAATATATTTCAAAATATTAAAAAGTATTTATTATAATTTAAAATATATTTTTCAAGTTAATTATTAATTATTATTTATTATTTAGTATTTATTTATTTATTTATTTTAATTATTTTATTAGAAATCATCGTTAAAAGCTTTAAGTGACGAAAGTAGCCTTGATAAGTGTTCTTGAGCCATGAAGAATAACTCTTAGATCTTTACTGACCGTCCTTAATTCTAATCACATAAATTTTCTTGGCTTGTAAGTGTATAAAAATTGTAGTCTTGATGTGTAGTTCTACAAGTTAATGCAAATTTTAGAATCTAACTACACCCTGAAGTAGAGAGATTTAAGTTGGTCGAAGCACATGTCGGAACAACAAAACTTTTCACAGAGTTTTTAGGAAAATTGCATGATGATCGATGGAATTTGACCTAAATAACTTTCAACTTTGTTCATTAGTTGGGTAATCTATTGTCATAGATTTGTAGTAGACATAATGAAATAAAAATATTCACTCTAATATCTAACAACTTATCAAAATGTAAGATCTAAAAGCCCAAATTGAAGCAGTAGTGAGATCCTATTCATCCTACTACAGGAATTTTGAGCCAAGATTTGTTTTTGGTGACCGACTTTTGACCCGTTGTATCCCCAACTTTGTTGATGTATTAAGTGATTTAATGTCATGGTTTTTATGTCATACGTATTCTGAGAAGTGACAATAAGTGATACACTTATATGACATATCTTGTAGCGAGTGAAGATCGAAGTCGTTGAAAAATCTTGTCGAAGCACGATGACATTTTGGGTTTTGAGCTGAAACCATGATCGGTCAGCGGGTTTGACCATCGATATCTTCTGATCTATACATCTGTGGTTGTAGAATTCCCTTCTAGATTATAACTTCATGAAATCTGCAACTAGGATACATTAAAGCTTCTGAAGCGACCAAAGAGATCGGGATCTACTGATGGAGTGGAATTTATACATTTAAATCGGATCCTTTGTGGCTTTAAGTTGTTGCGTTTCCATTATTTAGATAGCTTTTAATTATCTTTTGTTGTTATTCGTTTAAGTTCTATCATCTGAGGCTTTTGCAAATTATTTCTAAACGTAATGGGCATTTTGTTGTCTTTGGTGGTATGATGCTGATGTTATACTTGGAACGTAGCATGACGACCTTGCCACTTTGGTAGCTCTTTGGAAAGTGGCGTGATTTGTCGTACTCGTAGCCATGACCGCTATTGCTCGATCCTCTTTGGAAAGTGGCGCCCGGCGCGAGGAATATAAAGATTCGGCGCCAGCGTCGTTCCTCATTAGACACATAGGAAAATAGCATCCAGACGTTATGCCTTAGTGCTGACTCCGCTTCGGCGTGAAGCGCCCGTATCCAGCGACCCAGCACCCCTGTTCCTCGCGCGCAGCGGTCGTGCCTTTATTGTGGAGTGCGTGCCCACGTGCGACCTCTACGAGTCTCTTAAGCCTACATGGTGCGAGTATTCACTTACTATCTCTAATGCCCTCATGGCAGTAGCTCAGAATTAATCAGAGGACGATAAAAAGAGCTTTAAATGACTAAGGAGGTGGCGTTAAAAAGGGACTTAATTCTCAACGGTATGATGATAGAAATTATCTGAGAGGAAACGGTTTAGCATATTTATTCACGTTATTAATTTTCTAGAAGAAAAGAAGTTGTGCTTGAGGAGGAGAGTTATTGTATCCAATAAAGCTGGAGGCTACTGGCGATGAAGAGAAGATTTTGTGAAGAACACTTAAAAGCGAGGTTTCTTATTCCAAATCTCCCATTTATTATTTGTGTATTTACGATAATGTGGAATGTGTTGAAAATGTGTGCTTGCCCCGTGGTTATAGACTAACTCCATTTTAGGATTGCAATGTAACCTTTTGTTTTAAGCAATTAACTTTCTCTCTATTTTATATAATGAATCATTTTGGAATGGGTTTGTTGTATTTCTTATTTAATGGTGATTGCTTGATAAAGAAATTGGTATTGATAGTAATGAAATTGTGAAATGGATGTTATTATCTATCTTTAAATACATGACACAGTATGAGCATTACCCGATGGAATGTGTTATAAAATGCTAATAGGATAGACATATCCTATTTGCCTTGTGTGTATGAGACTTAGCTTAATGACCTTGACCTAGTTATTTTCACGGTGAGACATGTTGTGATTTATCTCGGTTAGGGATGTGCGTTTGACCTTGACGAGAGGAAGCTTTCATGATATTCTTTGTTCTCGGTTGGCCATTCCTTGATTCGTTTGTAATTTAGAGAGTTAGGGAGATTAGGCGACATACTAGGGGAGTTATAATCCTTTCTTGACTTCCTAACTTCAACTTCTTCTTGTTATTCTTATAAGTCTTATTAACATAACAACCAACCATCTTGTTTTACTTGTTTAGATAAGATTAATAACGACTTTACCTTAGTAATTGTTTTCTCTTAAGACTTTGTCCTCATGGGTTAAACCTCTACTTTTCCATATATTACTTGTGGACCCTAGCGTGTACTTCTTGCGATTCAATTTGTTTCCAACTATGGGCGGCAACAAAATGCGAATCTCCCCACTCATTACCCGAGCTTAAGAAATCATCCCAACTTCTCTTGGGTCAACAACACCAATCAAGTATAACCTTCATCCACCAGGCCGAATTTTTCTAACCCTCTGAGTTTTCAATCTCAGAATCAGTACAATCCACAACCGCAGAAATCTCAAAATTAGTTCCACCATCCACCACCCCAACAGGAGAGAAAGCCTAGTTTGGAGGATCTCTTGTCGCGGTACATTGCCCAGAATGAAACAAGGAGTAACAATCAAGAAGCTTCCATTAGGAATCTCGAAGTTCAAATGGGACAATCACACCGCTTTAAACAAATGTCCACAAGGTATATATCACCTAAAGGACACTGATGTCAACCAAAATGGGAAGGCAAAGAACAATGCAAAGCAGTGACACTCAGAAGTGGGAGAACTACTAATGACACTCAGAGTTCTCCAGTGGAAGAAGTTACTAAAAAGGAACCTGAAGTGGAGAAGAATAATGAGAAATCTGGGCGTGAGAAAAGTACTCAAGTTAGCCCTACAACACCAACCCCTCCAATGAGTACAGTCAATCCTCCTCTCCCTCAGTTGCCTTTCCCTTAGCGTCTACAGAAACAAAAGCTGGACAAGCAGATTTCTAAATTCCTGGAGGTATTCAAGAGGCTTCACATAAACATCTCATTTGCGGAGGCATTAGAGGGAATGCCAAGTTATGTCAAGTTTATGAAGGACATACTATCTAAGAAGCGGATAATGGGGGATTATGAAACAAAGGATACCGACAGAGGAGTGCAAAGGTTATCCTACAAAATAAGCTTCCACTGGCTAAAAGCTCCAGTGAAGCTTCACACGCCTCCTTGACTATCTGGGACCAATTCATCGGCAAGGCTTTATGTGATCTAGGGCTAGCATCAACTTGATGCCTCTGCCTATATATAAGAAGTTAGGCTCTAAATGAAGCCAAACCTAAAAGTGTTACTTTACAATCGGGTCGATAGATCTCTCTTACGCACCAAGGGGGATAAGAGAGGATGTGTTTGTTGGTTGTCGACAAGTTCATTTTCCCACTCTCTTTATCATCCTAGATTTTAAAGAAGACAGAGGTCCCTATAATATCAAGCAGCCATTCTCAAGGCGACGGGAGGACCCTAATTGATGTACGTAGCGGAGTCGACAATGAGGGTTCGTGGATCAAGAAGTAATTTCAATGTCTTCAAGTCGATGAAATATCCAATACTCCCGAGGACCTGCCTGCATTAATGCAATTGATAATTCAAAGGAGGGAAGTGTTCTCGTAAACCCGCATTACGGATCCCTTGGGTTACATCGACACAAAATAAGATTAATCGAATGTACCCCACACACGTGAATTTGCCAAGTGGCTAGATGCGCCCCAAAGATCCAAACAATTTCCACGACAGTTTGAGTCTCTAAATGATGATGAGGCGTCAATTTCCAAGGCTCAGCCGTCGATCATAGAACCTCCTATCCTAGAATTAAAGCCTTTGCCAAATCACCTGAGGTATGCTTACTTAGGGGACTCATTCACTTTACATGTGATAATTTAAGCTTCTTTAACCGAGAGCCAGGAAGAAAAGTTGTTGCTAGTGCTTAAGCAATACAAAACGACCCTGGGGTGGTCCATTTCTGATATTAAAGGGATTATTCCAACACTATGCATACACAAAATCTTACTAGAAGAAGGGTCTAAGCCATCCATTGAACACCAGCAATGGTTGAACCCCATCATGAAAGAGGTGGTTCGAAAGGAGATTATAAAATTATCGGACGCGGAATCATTTACCCCATCTCCGATAGTCCACGGGTCACCCCTATCCAAAGGCAGGCATCAAGAAGGGGCGTAATAACTATAAAGTGCCCAATCGAAAACGAAGCTAATTCCAACCGTAATCGATGATCGGATGGAGGGTGTGTATGGATTACGTGAAATTGAACAAATCCACCCATAAGACCACTTTCCTCTTCCATTTATCGATCAAATGCCCGATGACTTACTTCAGGCATGAATTTTATCATTCTACCGGATGGTTACTCCGGTATAATCGCATCTCAATTGCTCCCAAAGATCAATAGAAACTACTTTCACGCGCCCATATGGGACGCTTGCATTTCAAAAATATCTTTCCTATTGCAGTAATGCTCCTCGCTATATTTCAAATGATGCATGATGTCTATTTTCTCCGACATGGTTGAAAAGACCCTGAAGGTCTTCATGGATGACTTCTTGGTATTCAGGAGCTCATTTGATAACTGCCTGAAAAATTTGATAGTTGTTCTCCACAGATGTGTTGAAACAAACTTGTATTGAATTGGGAGAAGTGTCACTTCACGGTCGAGAGGGCATTATTCGGGGCCACCGTGTTTCGGCAAGCGACATCGAGGTCGACAAAGCAAAAATTGATGTCATTAATAACCTTCCACCGCCAACATCAAGAAAAGGAGTAAAGAGCTTCTCAGTACGCTGGTTTTACAGAGGTTTATCCAGATTTCACGGATAACTAAACTGGTTGTAGGTACGCTTATCGAAAAGGACATGCCTTTCCAATTTGATGAAGTCTGCCTGAGTGCGTTTGATTTATTAAAGGAAAGACTTATCTCGGCTCCTATTGTTGTAGATCCTGACTGGACCTTTCCTTTTGAGCTAATGTGCGACGCAAGAGATTTTACTATTGGGGTGGTGCTAAGGCAAAGAAGGGATAAGGTATTCCACACAATATACTATGCCAGCAAAACTTTAACTGATGCTCAGCTGAATTATACTAAGAAGGAGCTGCTAGCGGTAGTCTATGCATTTGATAAGTTTCGTTCCTACCTCGTATAGGAACGAAGGTGATCATCTACACTGATCACTCGACAATCAAATACTTGATTGAAAAGAAAAATACAAAGCCGCGATTGATAAGGTGGGTCCTACTTCTCTAAGAGTTCGATCTAGAGATCCGAGACGAAAAAGGGATAAAAAATCAGGTAGCGGATCACTTATCAAGGTTGGAAAACACCCTGCATTCGGGAGATGCTGACAAAGCCATCAATGATTTCTTCCCAGACGAACAACTTTTTGTCGTCCAAAGCAAAGCCCCATGGTATGCGGATTTTGCCAATTTTGTCGCTTGCCAAGTGCTTCCTCTAAACCTGAGCTATCAACAGAGGAAAAAATTCCTAAAAGATGCTAAGCAATATTTGTGGGATAAGCCCTTCTTGTTCAAGCAGTGTTCTGATCAAATTCTGTGGAGATGCTTGCCGGATGAGGAAATAAAAGGTGTGCTCCATCACTGCCATTCCTCACATTATGGAGGTTATTTTGGGGGGTCAAAGAACTGCAGCTAAAGTGCTTCAGCCTGGATTTTACTGGCCCACCCTATTCAAAGATGCACATACATATGTGTTGCACTACGATAGATGCCAAAGGGTGGGAACGATTTCGAGAAGGCATGAATTGCCCTTGCAGAATATCCTCGAAGTTGAACTATTTGATGTCTGGGGTATTGACTTCATGGGTCCATTCTCGTCCTCCTACAATAATCTCTATATTCTTGTGGTGGTGGATTATGTCTCCAAGTGGGTTGAAGCAGTTGCCTTGCCGACTAATGATGCGAAGGTAGTGCTTCAGTTCCTTATGAAAAACATTTTCACTCGTTTTGGCACGCCTTGGGCTATTATCAACGATGAAGGGTCGCATTTTTGTAAAAAATACTTTGAAGCCCTTCTAGCTAAGTATGGGGTGACCCATAAGATAGCCACTGCATATCATCCACAAACTAGTGGCCAAGCCGAGATTTCCAATCGAGAAGTAAAACGAATCTTGGAGAAGATTGTTAACCCCAATCGCAAGGACTGATCAAAGAAGCTCGACGATGCCTTGTGGGCTTACCGCACAGCTTATACAACGCCTATCAAAATGTGTCCGTATAGGCTTGTCTATGGTAAGGCGTGTCACCTTCCAGTGGAGTTGGATCACAATGCTTATTGAGCTATCCAAAAGCTTAACTTTGATTTAGAAGCAGCCGGCGAGAAACGACTCTTGCAACTCAATGAATCAGACGAGTTTCGTCTGCAAGAGTACGAAAACGCTAAGTTGTATAAGGAGAAAACAAAGAGGTGGCACGATAAAAAAAATCCTCAAAATAAATTTGGAGCCGGGTCAAAAGGTTCATCTCTTCAACCCTCGTCTAAAGTTATTCCCAGGGAAATTAAAGTTCAGATGGTCCGGGCCATTCACGATTGCCAAGGTGTATCCATATGGGGTAATAGAGGTTGAGGACCCCAATTCTGACAAAACCTTCAAGGTTAATGATCGTAACAAGCATTATCAAGCAATGAGGTAGACCGTTTACAGTAACACCTCCATCACATTGGGGAGACCCGGTAAGTCGGGATAATAAATGTTCGAAGCGACTCTAAATCAAGCGCTTGATGGGAGGCATCCCCATCTCAGTATCAAACAAATTGCTTTTATTTTTATTAACTTCAGTCTTATTTTGGTTGTCATTAGTTACTGTCTGTAGTTCTTAGTATAACCTGTAGTGTGTATAGTGCATGTATGTTACTATGTGTTTAAGGGCTTTCAGTAGTTAGAACTTGTGAATACAGTGTTTGCTGTCTTTTTGTTGTGTTGATTGTTGATGCAAGGATTGGCTTGTGCAGGAATTTATGCCTCGGACTCAGAATTTCAGAAGTCGCGCCGCGGCGCCGGTGTTATAGCATGTTATCACGCCACAACACCATGTTTCACCCTCGACTTTCAAGTTTCACAATAAAAGACCGAGCAAAAGGAGGGACACATGCGCGTGAAAACTTCATGCCATGGCAAAATAGCAAACAATTCTTCAAAAGCAAATACCATCTCAAATGGGTGCATTCTCAGAAACTCATGAGCCTCCAATGCTTTATTCTTCACACAGATCGCTAATGCCATTTTTCGCACTCTAAATCAAGCTCAAGTCATTGCTTATCCTTTTCTTCTTATCCGCTCCGCAAATACCAGTAGTGGGTTTTACTCAAATACAATAAACCACCAACGTGTTTTCATTTTTAAAAGCAGTTTTGGCATTTATTTTGCACCGATTACCTTTCCTCTCTCTCACAGCAAACTCCAATTCCTCTCAGCAGAGTTCCTTGGGTTTTGCCTGTAGCCCATCCCAACAGTCGCACCGCTTAGTTTCCTAACGTTGGACGCCCAACCATCCTTGTGGTTGCTCTTTTGCCCGTTGCCATCCCTTACGCCTACCTCTTTATAAGCAAAGCGAGGGTAAGTTTCTCCGTTGTGCTTTTGGATTGAAGAAATTACAAACAAAACATAAGTGTGCTTTTAGATTTTCTTTGGCAAATCAAATATGGCTTCTAAGCGTCCGAGAACCAGCATTGGCCCCCCTCCTCCATCCTCTTCCCGAACTCCTGTTACGGCTTGGGATGCCATAAAATTTCCAACGGAAGAGGCGTATAAGCGCTATACTCAAAATTTCTTGATGCGTAGTTTGGTGCCTGAGCGAGGGCTTAGGCCTGATGACAAATTGGATGGTCACATGAATGCTATAATTGTCAACATAAAATGGGTGCATTTCACCAAGCCGCTAGAATCAGCCGTGGTCGCGGTGGTGAAAGAGTTCTACGCCAATGCCATTGCTTATGGCCCTCCGGCGGTGCCAGTGCGGGGAAAGTTGATCCAATTCGATAGTCGGGCTATCAATGCAGTTTATGGGACTCCCAATTATGACGGTCACGATTATCGGGAGGTTGGGCTTCAGAGTTACAACAATGACGAAATCATTAGTAAACTCTGTAAGCCTGGGACTGACTGGAAAACTAATGAGTATCATGGTGAAAAGACATCATTCCCGCAACAGGCCTTAAGCCGGTATGGTAAGGCTTGGTACTCGTTTATTTGTGCCAATATCATGCCCACATGTCACTTGAGTGATGTAACTCGGGAAAGGGCAATTTTGCTCTATGCCATTGTTACGGGTTTAAAGGTCGATGTAGGGGTATTGATCAACGAGTCCATCAAGAAGGCTATAAAAGGGCAATGTTATGTTTGGCATCCCACACTCGTCTCTTATTACCCGTCTATACAAAAGGGCGGGTGTTCAGTGGGAGATGGAAGATGTCACCCTACCACCGATATCTGTCATTGATCATCATCTCATAGGCCGCTATGGAGTCTGGGATAGGGCGTCATCGCATCCCCGGAGAGAGGGCTTTTTTCCAGCGCCTCAGCTATATCCAACCAGTGATACGACGCCATCCAATGAAGTGGGTACCTCCACTAACGTGCCTGAGCCTCCGTCATCTGAGACCGTTCATTCTGGGTCCCTCGCGAAAATTCTGAACAGCCTGAACTTTCTACACTACAAGGTAGACACTATCGCCCAATGGCAGAATCAATTCCACCATTACCATGCAGAGTTCGCAAACACACTCTCCAACATTCATGTTGCTCAGGGAGGAGACGACGCTAATTTCATGCCCTTTCCATTTCCAGCACCTCCAATGTATGCGCCTTATCCGCCATAATTTTCGCCTACTGAGGGGGCCCACGCAGATGAACCAGTGAACGTGAAGGATGTCGGTGATGATGATGATCTTGATCTCGTAGGTGATGAAGGCGATGATGCTCCAGCTACTTGATGATGATGCTCAGAGGCCATTGAGGACACTGGCCAAATTGCAAGTTTGGGGGGAGAATTCCTTTTATTTATATTATATATGAATTGTTTTAGTCTATTAATATTTGAACTGTTATGTTTATTTATGTTTATGGTGTGAGGACTTGAGTGAATCATTTGGGCTGAATAGCCCCAGACTACATTTAAATATGTTTTATCTAATGTTTATTATTTTTATGGTGAATGGTTTATTTTGGATGCATGTTTTGCATAATAATATTTTAAGTTATATATGAATGCAAGTTTTTGGTTGTATATCTTATGTTTATAATTATTATCATTTTGGGATTGTATATTTGGGGATATTTTGGCTATGTCAGGTTTCATTTTGTGGATAGCCATAATTCTTGGGGTTTACACTAATCATTGGTATAGTTAATGCCATTTGTTATGGCTTTGCCCTATTTTGACCCTATTTTGACAGGGGTACTTTATAGTTTATAATTTTTGCCTATTACATGTTGATTAAGCCTAACCCCCAGTCTGTAACTGTTTTTATGCTGGGTTAGGGTAGTTTAGTGCTTAAGTTTTGATTGTGGCTTATGACAAGCGCCGAATAATTATATTATTTTCTTAGAGTAATGTCAAATTTATGTGAACTAGAGGCGTGTTAATTAGATAACTCGAGACTATTTTGGATCCATCCTTTTAGCGAGCACTACCCAATTGTCTTTTCTAGTTATGTGTCCAGATTTAGGTTGTCTATTTATCAGTTTAAAATTTTATATTTAAAAAATCATTGATTTCAAGGTAATAAAAGACTTAGAGGCTTTTACACTATCGGGTCTATAGTTCTAAAAAATATATATATATTTATAACAGTCCTGCGGTGGGTTGAGATGGAGTGTGGAAACGCACTTGCCCATAAACGCAGACTGGTAAAATCTATTTTAGACTTATGTTGATTACGTGGCCTTTGTTGCTTGAGTTATTAGATTCATAGGGGTGTTTTACACCTAGTGCCCTAATGTCATCTGGCTTGGGAGTCATTGATCGAAAGCTCGCAAATGAGTGCTCTGTTTAGCCTAAAAGTAATCAAGTACTGTCTGAGTCAGAATTTACTTCATATTACTAGAACCTTTTGATCCTTTCTTGTTTTTGCGTCTTGTTCTTAATGATTGTCATTTATGTGGGTTGCATAGTAAGCTTAAGTTTGGGGGTATTTGATGAGTGAGATTTATACCTGCGAATCAAATCCTTTGTGGCTTAAGTTGTTGCCTGTTTTCAGTCATTTAGTTAGCTTTTATTTATATTTCGTTGTTATTTTGTCTAATTTCTATAATGCAGGGCTTTACAGATGTTTTGCAGCTTCTAGGGGCATAATGGGCAATTTGATCAGACGGCCAGCATGCAGTCATGATCTGTACACTAAGAATCCATACCGCAGCCATTCAAGTTGATAAACATCGAAAATCCAAGCTTCAGCCAAGGATATTAGGAAGAGCTCATGCACGTAGCGCCGCTACCTTAAACACACTAGAAATAGCGCATCAGTATACTCTTTCTATGCCTTGAAAGAACATGCCCCGATGTCGACCTCGCGTCATGTCACGTTGAGGCCCCTTTATGGAGTCACTTCGCAGCGCCATCTCCGGTCTTTTTAAGCCTACGTGGCACCGCAGCGCCACTTGCTAGTTCAATGCTCGCGCCGCAGCACGAGCTCCGGTGTTAAATGACCTAAAGAGGGAGATAAGAGATATACTTAATTTTAGTCGCCTACGATAGAAATCTCAGACAATTAGCGTAGCTTAGAAATAGTTATTACAGTCATAAATTCTTAGAAGAGAAAGAAGTTGTGCTTAAAAGGAGGAACAGTTATTGCATCCTACAGAAGCTCAGTAGCTACGAAGTGAAGAGAAGATTTGGAGGAAGAAAACTTCTAAACATGGGTTTTCTTCACTGCGTAGCTACTGAGCTTCTGTAGGATGCAATAATTGTTCCTCTTTTTAAGCACATCTTCTTTCTCTTCAAAGAATTTAAGACTGTAAAAATTATTTCTAAGCTACGCTAACTGTCTGAGATTTCTATCGCAAGCGACTAAAATTAAGTATATCTCTTCTCTCTCTCTCTCTTTAGGTCATTTAAAGCCCTTTACTGTCTGGACATCTGGAGTTTCAGACCGCACATGAGCATCGAATCTAGCAAGTGTGGCCATGCGCCACGTAGCTTAAAAAGACCAGATTCTATCATGGGCGACTCATAAAGGGGCCTCGACAGATGCACATGAGGTCGACATCAGGGGTACGGCGTGGGCGCCGAATAGGGTGTTGAGGCACCTATTTCCAGTGTGTTTCAAGGTAGAGCGGCGCTGCGGCGTGGGCTCTTCCTAATATCCTCAAGGCGTTGGGCGCTACTGATTTCTAGTATTTATCAATCTCAGAAATGGCGCCGCTAACAAATATGGATTCTTAGTAGTATCCTCAAGCGCCAGATACCGATATACCAAATTGCCCATTATGCCCTCGAAGTCAAAAAACATCCAGAAGCCCCGATTATAGAAATTAGACAAAATAACAACGAAATATAAATAAACGCTAACTAAATGACTGAAAACAGGCAACAACTTAAGCCACAAAGGATCTGATTCGCAGGTATAAATCCCACTCATCACCTCTCATAGGCCCAAAATTGCCAACACAATGGCAAACATTTGCTGCCAGTCAATACTCCCCAACAACGGCGCCAAAAACTTGTTGGCCGATTTCGCTATTGCTAAATCGCGCGCAAGCATACGCGGTCGACAAGTAATATATGATAAGTTGAGTGTCGAACCCACGAGGATGAAGTCTTAAGAGATAAACAAATACTAAGGTAAATTCGTTACTACCTTATCTAAACAAGTAAAATAAGATGGTTGGTTAAGCTATGTGATTAAAACTGTAAGAATAAGAGAAGTAGTTGTGGTAGAAAGTCAAGATAGGATTACAATTCCCCTAATACGTCGCCTAATCTCCTAACTCTCCAAATTACAAACGAATCAAGGAATGGTCAACCGAGAACAGTAAATATGCATAAGCTTCTGTCGAAGGTCAAATGCACATCCCTAGCCAGATAAATCACAATATGTCTATTGGTAAAAATAACTAGGCCAAGGTCATTAAGCTAAGTCTCAAGGCCACACAAAGCAAATAAAGATATGTCTATCATATTAGCAGTTTATGAACACATTCCATTGGCATGGTCATAACAGGTGTTGTTGTATTTAAATGGCTAGATAAAAATATCTATTTTCAATCTCTGTTAATCTCAATACTAATTTCTCTATCAAGCAATTAGTTATTAAATACGAAATACAACAACTCATTCCAAAATGATTCATTATAAAAAATACGAGAGAAAGTTAATTAAGCTAAACAAAAGGTTACATTGCAATCCTAAAAATGGAGTTAGTTCATATCTATGGTACTAACACACATTTTCAATACATTCCACATTTTCAGTAATACACAAATAAATGGGAGATAATTTTCAATTATTTACTAAACACAAATTACATACTCCTTCCGTTCCTTAATATAGGTCGCTTTAGAGTTGTGCACAAGTATTAAGGAAATGATTATAAAATATTAAATATACTATCAATTGTCTATAATACCCTTGTATTGGAAAAAAAGAGTGTTATTTATTGGGTAAAAAATAGTGAGAGAATCAAAGTTATATTTATTATTTAGGGTAATATTAGAAACTAAGCAATTAATGCTTATTTGAAATTCTCAAACGACTTATATTTAAAAACAAAAATATTTTTTTAAAATGACATATATATTAAAGAACCGGGGGAGTACTTTTTTTAAACCGATTGAAATCAAAATCATCACCTTTTGAATGCTTTGCTTTTGTCCTCATTCCCCCATTATATGCACGTGGCCATAAAACCCTCATAATATCCAGAATTCCCTAACTTATCCAAAACTTCTTTCTCTCTCTCCCCCGTCTTTATTTCCCTAAAATCAAAATCATCATCATCATTTCTTCTTTGCAGCTGTTGTTTCTTTGTAGGAGGCTAGGCTAGCGAAGATGTTGCAATTGCTCTTTGCCGTGGCCTTTTCTGCAGTGCCTTTGACTCTCTATATTCCTCCTTTCAGAAACGTCAATCTCTTTGTGTACACCATGGAAGAACTATGCAGGCAGTCAAGTATTTATACCGGTACCCTGTACCCGCGTGTACGCTATCTTTTCTCTAGAATCTTCAATTGCCTACTTTGTAACAATACACCAATGTAGATAATACTACTAATTGTTGTTTAAGATGTTGTACTCGGTAATTTTATTTTTATTTTTATTTTTTGTGGCTATGATTTTGTTTATTTGTTTTCAAGTTTATTTTGTTGGTCTTCGTTGCGGAATTATGCTGTGACAATTGATGTAATTGGAGAATATTATTTCAAATGTATACAAGGGTGCCTATATTATATATAAATAAAGGTTGTGCTTTAATGATTTAACTCTGCCGGAATTTATATGTTGGGTTTTTGATGAAATCTTATTTAATGGATCATAAGATTGCCAATTTTTGGTTCTACAAGTTGTAACACATTAAGAGCGTAAAAAAGACTTTGAAAAGTTTTGTTTTAAAACATAAGATCACTAGTATAGCATGAATCAGCAGTTCTGAATTTGGCTTAAAGGCAAAAGAAGATCAAACATTGGAAAGGAGAGAAAAACATCCTAGGTGAAAAGAAGATTTATGTCGATATTATGGTTCCAAACTTGTGGTTTGGATTCTAAGAGCTAAGGGAAAGAACTCAAACACTATAACGAAGGTAGAGAAAAACATCCTAGGAGAAAAGAAGATCCTAGCTATTTGGATGTCTTCAAAGCAAAAAAACTTGGAATAAGTGTTACTGAACTTTAACCCTCTCCTAGAGTTATAGATGAACTTAAAAAGTGTAATCCAAGACCAGATTGTCTTTCTAAGAGTACAAATCTTATAAGGTATGTCACCCTTGCTCATTGTTTATTTATATAGCTAGTTTTCTCCTATTTAATAACCTTGTTTGCTAGAAATGATGTAGGTGAGATATGGGTATTTTCTTGTTGTACAATAATACCATATGTACATTGCACTCAACCATGAATTGCTCTCTCTCTCTCTTAAGACTAGAAGTTGATTCTTCCTTTCTTTCTCTGTTTTCCTCTTCTTGCTTAAAACAACTCTAACAAAATTCTCTCCCCCTTCTTCTTCCCTCCTGGCCCCTCTCACTTTTCCTGAAGTTCTCTAGTGTCTTAGAAATATGGTTGATACAAAAGAAAATGATGTTTTAGCACCGCAACTCGCATAGTGTACATGTACATGTTGCATTTTCAAAATGGAAAATAGAAAATAGACAAGGGACTACTCCAAAATGATGGACACGAGAATAAAGCAAGTCAACTACTTATTCCAAATAATTGAGGTTGAGTACAATAACTCGAACGGCAGTTACAGTTTGTTTTCCTCAATTCCAGATAAACTAGGACTAGACAAAGACGAAGTTGTAGAACATTTTGTGAATAATAGGAAGTTCCAAATAAAAAAAATGAAAGAATGAACGAATGAGTGAGTGACTATTGATTTCTTTCTTACTATGTGAGTGTAGATTTTCAGCCAGAAAGTTGGCAAGGCTTTAAGAACCAAAAAACATCCAAGGTCCTTGCTGCTTCTCTTTCTGCCGCAATAGGAACAAGTCTTTCATGAGTGGCTTTGTCCACGGGATGCTCTTTTCTTACATCCTTATTTCTCTTTTCCAGCTCTTGAAGTATTCCCCTCTCCTACATAATTAGCCCATTATTCATCATATAGACAGAAAATTTATCGTTTATCAGGGTTGTCTTTTCCATCCAAGTATAACCACGCTCGAAAAAAAGCTATCCCTTTATTACTTCTAGTTGAAGCCAAAAAAGTGTTCCATTTTGCATTTATGGGATCATACACCGAATAACTCGACATGATCATCATTGCTTAGATCTGTTGCCTCTCAATTGACAGACGACGCACGTATCCGGAATGATTGAAGTTCAACAGAAGTTATATTGAGGAAATTGTTACAACTCATGAAAACAGATTATGCATCATTGAAAGTAAAGACTTGTATTTACCTGAGGTCTGGCCCTGAAAGCCTTTGGTGTTGTGGCTTTTGTGGCTCCACATTGACCTGAAAAACATTGAGGAGAAGGAGGATAAGTCCGGATTTGGGACAAGTTCTCTTCTTTGTGCCCTATATTCTTCAAATCCACACGGATGGGGGTGTTCTCTGCTTCATCATTTCTTCTGCACGGTGATTACAAGAAAGTAAGCAACTAATACCATAACCATAAACTATGCAGATTGAATTTGTTGTGCACTAAATCGGTAAATATTTGTGATCTTCCATCTCTCTACCTCAATTAGTAATGCCACTCGATTTTATACTAAAACAGCAATATGATATTGATTATCCATGTTCCAACCATTTTGCACAAAATTAATCATCATACATCTCAGAGTACTAAATAAAGCGATCAGCGGTATATTTAAGAAAGCTGGTTCTATTATACAATCAATGTTAACTGAAAAATCAAAATGGGAACAAAATATCAATTAGCTCAAGTGGTATCAGACAGACCGTCTCATTATAAATGTTCTAAAAATCTCCATATAGATCCGATTAATCCGCCTCGATTTGGAAGGGTGTCTTAGGCCACTACGTGGGCAGAATCAGATCTCTACTTTGAAGCTCTAAATATTTAAAATGAATATGTTAAGCCTTAAAATATTATTTTTGTGGTAATGTTTCATGAAAAATTTTAAAAAATTACATCTACTATATGTTTTGTATGTGCCGCCTAAGAAAAGCTTAGGAAAACACCTAGACACCGCTTAGGCGGCCTAAGTGCTAGGCGCCTTCTGTGCAACCTAAAGATTTTTAGAACACTGTTTATTATATTTGCTAGCCTCCTTTTTTTAAGGCACTATTCTATAGCCATTATGGCCTTTATAACTTGTCCATGTTCTTTGATTATGGAAAGTAGGCACATTTTCTAGGTCAAATTCATCTTCTTGAATATTCTTTCTATCAATGTCATGTCCATGTGGTGCAAGTGTAACTGTTTTATGCATACATGAACACACACACACACACACACACGACACACGACACACACACATACATAGAGAGAGAGAGATTTACTTTTTCCTCAGCTTTTCCTTGATATTGCTTCTCTCCATAGCGTCATATTTCTCCTTGCTCACCTCAAGCAATGGCTTCCTCTCATCCAACACCCTTGAATTACTATCGGAACATGCATTCACCACCTGTTTCTTTGCAGCCACCGGAATCTTCTTTTCATTCTCTTTCTCCACATTTTCCCTCTCTTTCACCCTCAACGCCAATCTCTTCAATTCAGTGCAAAAATCTGTTATCTGATTCAATATATCCCTACCTGCAAACAGATTCCGAGCTGATAGGGTATGTTTCAGCTTCGGTGTCTCTTCCTTATTCAAGAAATTATCATCAACCTGTTTCTTCTTCTCAGTGCTTGATTTGATTGCTTCCTTCATCAACTTAGCTTTGTGATTTGGAGGGGTTGACAAATTTGGGTTCTGATTCTCACCATCTTCTACCAATCTATCAAATTTAGATTCTTTGTTTAGTGATATTGAAGGTTGAGTGAGGCCTCTTTTCTTCAATACTGCATCTCTGAGTGCAAAATGGGGATTAAATTATAGCTTAGATTTTTGCTAAATTGAATTAAATTTCTTAATTAGAAGTAGAGTTTGAACTTGTACCTTCGGTTTCGATCACCAAATTGAAGAATCTCAGAAACACTAGCTGACGTTTGAATCTTCACAAAAAGAATAATCAATAATATTAGAAAATTAAATATATATATATATATATATTTAAAAAAAAAAAAAAAGCATCCTCCCCTTGGTTTCTAAGGAACTTTAAAGAAAGTGGGCAAAAAGAATCTTGAAACATTATTAAAATGTAAAAGCCACCAAAATGATCAATTACAAACATGAAAATTAAAAATCCTCCAAGTGTTGATTCTCTAATGGAATCTATAATCAAAATTTCTTGATGGGTACTGAGAATATGACACTGAAAGTCTGAAATTTGATGTAATTTTCTAATTTCCACATTTCCTACAAAACCAATCCTGAGCCCTATAATTAAATTTTCTTGATGGGTAGTGAAAATATGACTTGAAAGTCTAACAATTGATGTAATTCTATAATTCCCACAATTTCAAGAAAACCAAACAAGAAGAAACCGACGGAAAATAAAGAAAATAGAAAAAGCTCGAGAAATAGAACACCTTTGGAGTGGGTGTCACTTTGAGAAAATCATCAATTGTCTTGGGATGATTGCAATCTGAATCAAAATACCAAAAGAATAATCAATTAACACATACCCATTTACAATTATGAATTTTCCAATATCCAATTATACATATATATATATATATATATATATATATATATATATATATACTTATAAAAAATAAAAAATTTACCAGGTCGGCAAAACCAAGCTTCATCATCAACAGATTCATCCGGAGCAGAGAAATCGACCCATTGAGGAGCATTAATGTTCTCCAAATTATCATCTTTCACGAAAATGGAGTCTTTCCAGTCAATTACAGCTACCTCCATTTCTGAGAGAAAAATACAGATATTTTCTTGAAATTGAAAAAATTGTTGTTTGTTTTAGATATATATATATATATATAGAGAGAGAGAGAGAAAGGGTATATATACATACCGTAGTATATGATTTAGGACCTATAAACCGAGTGATCGAACAATGTTAGAGAGAGAGGTGAAACGTTAATGGGGGCAGAGCTGAGAGTGTACCGTTGGGGAAGAAGGGGTTTTAGTCTTATTTATTTTTCGACCGTTGGAGCGAGATTTATTAATTAATTTTGTGTATTTTATTTTTGTTGCGAGTAAAAAAAGACTTTAGCCAGTTGGGCTTGAGCTTTGGCAGGTGGGGGAGTGTTTTCTACTTTTGTTTATTGAGTTATAAGAAGGGTTTCAATGTGGTGGGGAGCAACCTGGATTCACTGTACTTTTTCCATATATATATATATATATATATATATGATCAAGTCCGGACGTTCGAATTTTATTAAAATTTGAATTTTTTTATTTTTGTTTTTTTTAAAACAATTAAAAAAAAATTTAAACCAAATCACATCCAAAATATTGTATTATGAAAAAATTTCAATTCCATAAAATATTAAAAAAAAAATTAGTTGTTTAAAAAAAAAGCAAATTTTTTTTTTTCGTGTTTTAACAAAGTCCGAGATTCCGAACTGGAACTGGACTCTATATATATAAATTTTTTTTTGTGATATTTCAAAATTAGAATACATGTCAACTTTCCGAGTTAAATTAATATAATTTTCTTAATTTTTTATAAATAATAAATATTACAATTAGTAGTAACATTTTGTTGAAATGCAATATATATGTATTTATATTAATTTTAAATACGTTTTTGTCTATTTTAAAATTTCACATGTTAAAATAATTATATCTTTAATTTTAAATGAAAAGATTTTTTTTTTGTTAAACGTTACAATTTTAAATTTATTAATCCATTGTGGGCAACTATGGCAATACACTTGTGTGCGTTAGCTGCCCCTCTCATTAATCTTTTTCTGCTGACTGTTTGATCTACAACGTTTTGAAAATAACAAACATGATATAACTGATCAAATATTTAACATTTTTATAAAAAGAGTCTTATTTATATTTTTTAATTAAAAAAGAAAAGAAATGTTGTTCACGTAAAAAAAATCTTTTTTATAAATAATTTATAAAATATCAAATATTCTCAAGTTAACAACACTAATTTACCACTATGTCGTGGACCCACCACTATTGAAGTAAACACTTAACACCCAGAATGTATCCTGATATACCTCTGAAATTTTGGAGATCCACTACTAAAGGAAAAGAAAAATGGAGTTTTCCAAGTGAAAATTGATATTTCCGCAACACTTTTTTATATTTTCACACCAAAAATATCGTTATAATAGGATCTATAGCAATAATTTAATTATAAAAATATCATTTTTTGTTGTAAATTTATCAGTTTATATTAAATATCAACTGCAAATAAGACTGTAAACGAACCAACACACGATTCGAAACGATTCGAAAAAATACGAAAGAGACTTTGATTCGATTAATAATATGATCCAAATCGAAGCATTAAAAATAGTTCGAATAAAAATATGAGTATAATCAAACAAGATTATACTCAACTTCGTTAAGATTCAAACTACTTGAATTTTTATGGTGATTTGATACATACTTTCGGTTAATACATAGTCGATTAGATGTTCGATACATTCTCTTATAATATATACAAATTTAAATCAAATTAGGATAATTAGTTATTATTTTGTTTTGTTTTTAATTTTAATTATGATTTTATATTTGAAAAGTGTAATAATAAATATATTTTCTTTTTTTTAAATAAAATAACAAATTCAATTTATAATTATATTTATTATAAAACTAGTTATTATGTGGAGCTAGAATTGAAACTTCGAATTTGAAACTCATGAGTAGTTTGAAAAAATATTCTAAATCGAGTCGGATCGAATTCGAGTAATAAATATTCGAGTCGAATTTAATCTGAATAGAAATTTTAAATATAATTGAATTCGAAAGACAATTTATTATTTCGAGTCGAATTCAATAACTCTCTCTATCATTTTCCAGGTTCACTTTTTTACAATTCTTAACCGCAAATAAAAGCTAATACACATAATTTCTAATTGATCCTAACCACAGGCAAAAGCCAATATTTTTTTCGACGAGCTAAAACGTGCAAGGAGAAAGTAGTAACAACTTTGATATGAACTACCTCCATGTATGCCCAGAAAAAGAAAAAGGGATAATAAACTATGGACCAAAGAACACTCTGAACTGTTTCCATATATATTCACCATTTGAATTGCTAATGCCTTGATTCCTCGCCAAATACTTCGGTGTTGCAAATAGGACATGTCTGAGGAAAATAGGATAGGATCAGCTGTAAGAAACATTACGGAATATTATAGATCTGTAAGAGTGCAATTTAGCTCTGACAAGCACACATTCGCTTACCTTATTGATGTTGAGCCATTTGGAGCCACATTCAGTATGGTAGACATGCTTGCATGGCAATTTTATTTGGCGATCCCCTCTTTTATATCTCATTTGGCAAATCACACATCTGGTTTGAATACACCATTAATTAGTGAGCAACTTCTTAACTAAAGCACAAGGATTGAAGAGGCACTCAAGAACAAAGTAAGGTCAGTTCAACATCACCCAGAGGCCAGAACACTGAAAGGAAGTATGAAGATAGTAGTGCAAGGACAAATTTACATTCTTTGCATAGTGGGTATTATATTTCGACCCACTTTTGAAGAACATATATTTCTAGCATACTTGGGATACCAAATAGGAAATGGCTTAAGCATTGTTAGCCGCTTGATTCATACCACAAATAAATAAATAAAAGTGAACCTCATAGGACATCGCTTCTTTGATTGTTTGATGGGACAACAGTCCACATCCAATTTTGAACTCAAAAAGTAACTATAACAATCATGGAGGTTCCAGTTCAGTGACAGATTGAAGAAAACACACGGGCATTCATATCAACTTATGGAGCATGTAAACAGCAGTATTTAGATCTGGTACATGTTGATCCTATCCCTAACTTCTTATTGACCCGTATCTGGGAAGAACTATCAGATGGCATGAGTTTGGAAAGAGATGTTAAATGAGATTGAGTCCAGAAAAATTAGGCTACCCCATTCTAAGACAAAATGTCGACTACATGCTTCAATGTAAAAGAAGACACCAGATTATTATTTTTGATGCAGCTCCATCTTATTCGCTCAGGAGTACCATGCAACAGCATTTTGATAACAATTTATGTAGGATGAGTTAAAATGCTTTAGTATGGAAACAGTACTTGGAGGATTACAAACAGTAAACAAAAGAGAAAACCCAATGCTGTAGGCAGCACCCAAGGCATTAGGAAGTTTTTCCTAGTCATCAGTGACTAGTGGAAACTTGCAACGAGAAATGGTTCAACTTCAAACCCATGTTACACGAACTCTTCACTTTCCCCTAAAGTACCAATGTCAAATACTCAACACTCTGGACAAGGATATGGGTACTAGACACTTTATTTTAGTGTAAAAAATTGGCAAAATTGAGGAGTGCCTGTGCAAACTCTTCAAAAATACCTCCGTCCAAGTCCATGTAAAATAACTTCAAACTAAATATAGTAAAAAAGAAACCCATTTCATAAATGGATTCATAGGAAAGATTCTCAAGTCATGTTATGTAATCTCTATTCTTACCCATACTTGTATATTTTGATGCTGTATCACTCTTCACTTCTTGTTGACTTATAACAAGCTTCATATGCCAGACAAAAAATGTTATCAACAAGCTAAAAGGAAACTAGCTAAAATCTTGCAAGACTTGCAAGAAGGAAATCCCATACAATCTTGATTTTATAAGCACCTTCTTGCTTATTGAGACATGAAGCATGAGGCACATTAAAAACACCACAAATCAGTCACTGCCTTGTTATAAATGAAGAATATGATCTTCTTTTGTAGATAATGATAACCCTAAAAACTTAAATTGAAAACTATGCTTATTTGTTGACATTTAAACTTCCACTTACAGGTGTCCCTATTTCAGTATTTATTTCATTTCCCCACATTCTTGTACATTGTCAGAAAGTGAAATAACTTATGAAACTAAGTTTCTTCACTTAAATAAGCTTTATGATTTTCACATAAAAGCAGAAAAAAATGACTAGCCGTTAGCTAAGCCACATATATACATACTAACTATAATTAGAAGCATTAATGCAATTTGTACACACACACACACACATATTTACATATATTAGGTGCACTCAAGTGAAGAGTCAAAAGAAAAATCAACATGGATGGGTCAGAACAACAGGTTGGGGGTAATTGCTCAAGAAAGGGAAAAAGGAAACTCCACAGAAAGTACCGCATTTTACTAAGAAGAAGAATGAAATAAGAGGGGATTGGAAGCCAAATGGTTACCTCTCTCTTGATCGTTTTCTTAAGAACAATCCACCAGATTTGTATCTTGAGATTGGAAGCAGATCAATAAGTTCTTGGGGAAGACCTCGATTTTGAGTTCCAACTGCCTCACCTAAATCAAGTAATTCCTGTATAAAAAAAATTAAGGGAAAAAACACACACTAAATTTTAAAACCACATCCAAGTAAACTTTGACAATTTAACTACAGGCTATTTTTGTTTTTTGATAAAAAAAAAGTAAATGAACAAAAAATCAGGCACCAAGAGGGTTTCACCCATGTATAATTGGAGAAACATAAAGGCAGGAAAGACCTGCGCCAAACAAGACACATAATCTAATCATGTCTTTAGGCTAAACTCCCACAAAAAATCAAATGAAACATGCAAACCATGAAAGACCTCATTCTGCCAAAAAGAACAAAAGGCCCGAAAATAAGTATTTGTTATGATCGTTCCTATTATAATACAAAACTGATCAATTCAAAAGTGGTTAATGCAAACTCTCATTTGCCAGATACAATACTGACTGGCAAAATCAGCTCCTTTCTTTCTTCCATACTTTATATTTTTAGTAGAAACGCTAAATTTGTCACAAACCATTTATAAGGTAGGAGCGAAGTAATCTACCTTTACAGACATGTTACATATTTCTTCTTTTTTTTGGACAATCCCTTTACAGATAAATCACTTTAAGCACAGAGAAGGGAAGCATAATCAATGGTTTCCATATTTGGACAAATTCATTAAGTTGAAATTTAACAACCCAAAAAAATTATATCTTAGTTCCATGCTTGAAATAACTTTATTCATCATGTTATTTTTTAAGGCTTTCAAATCAAATTACTTATCCAGGTAAAATCCATGTCTAAGCTATTATGTGTAAATCTAATTTAAATTTCATTTACAAATCTCAAATCTTTTGGTCCAAATACAAATCTCACATGTTGCTAAATCAACAAACTTCAGCACAAATATAGAAACTGAAAGAGACTGTGAAGCAAACCTCATAGGTCATGTTTTCTGGATCAATGTTGTCTTGCCAAACAACCTGCAATAAATGACACAAACATAGAGAAGGTTCTATTAACACTGCATACAAACACACTTTATTTAACAACCTGCCATTATTACCCTCCAATGCGGTTGAACATGCATAAACAGTTGAGATCCCAATTCCCAAAGGCAAATGGCATGATAAAAATGAGAAGAAAAGAAATTGTTGATATGCATTAGTAGATGACATTCTGAAGACAAACAACAGTTATCAGCTATATATATATATGGGGACTGATCCATAGCCAACGTTGTAAAAATAAGGTTATCCTTACAACATCTTAGCCGTCCATCCATCCATCAAACGGTAAAATTGAGTTTAATATGGGAGAATCCGCAGTTTAATTCTGCAGAAGAAAAATTGTCCAAAATACCCCTCCAAATTCAATTTTTTTAAGTTTTCCGAGTTTCGCAGTATTAAACTGCTGATGCTAAATTCAATTTTTTTTAAAAAAGTTTTCTCGGCTCAGCAGTATTAAACTGTGGATGCTTATTTTTTTCTTAGTTTTAACTTCACACTCGAAGAAGACCCATATGGGACACATCATTTGTCAACTAAAAAAATTCACAGATAATGGAACTAAAAGTTAAAACGATTTAACAAACCTTAAACTTCACACTCGAAGAAGGCCCATATGGGACATTATCAACTCACATGATACTTTAACAATAACATTTTGCTTATGCACTTCCTTAATTTTATTGTTTTCTTTATTTTGAAACCTTTGTTTAAGTAAGAGCAACCTGGACAAATGGTACTTAAAATTGAGATTATCACTAAAATCACTCCTTGATTTTTTTTGGGAGGTGTGTCATTACTAAAAATCAGTTCATCATCAACATAATTTTGACACACAAATTGGTACAAATTGATTCCCCCAAGGTGGAAAATGGATATTAGATCATAGATAGATAGTAGTATAAACTTCATTCTAAATTCAAAAACAAGTCAAATATATAAGGAGATTGTTGATAATAAATAGAGAGGAGGGGGGAGGTTACTAATGCTGAGAGCCGCTTGGCCGTTGCTGACACCCAAGCAAGAGTGTGAAGATCAGTCCAGTCCGATCAGCCAGCATTGAATACCATTCGGTCGGATAATTGGGTCTTGCATCCATGTATATTTCAAGAAAATATTTAAAATTTACAACTATTTTGTATGCTCAAGTTGAAAAATTCGCTCTTGTAATCTTCAGAGAAAAACCTTGCGATTTCTTTTGAAAGATCTGTGGGATGCCAATATATGGGAATAATCAACAAACACTTCCGTCTCCAAAAAAAAACATACTTCTAGAGTAACTAATATAATAACCAATGTGACAGCCGCAGTTTAATATTGCAGAGTCTGGAAAACTTTTTTTAAAAAAATTGAATTTGGCATCCGTAGTTTAATACTGCAGAGCCTGGAAACTAAAAAAAATAAAAATTTGAATTTGACATCCGCAATTTAATACTACGGAGCCCAAAAAAGTTTAGAAAAAATGAATTTAGAGGGGTATTTTGGACAATTTTTCCGTCCGTATAATTAAACTGCGAATTTTCCCATATAAAACTGCGGACGTGAGATCAATTTTATCTTTCGATGTACGGATGGAAGTCCGACTGAGATCATCACCTTATTCTTACAATGTTGTCTATGTATCAGTCCCCTATATATATAATTATATAGAAAATAAAACATTATCAATTGAGTACTACAAAGTATACTTAAAAAGGTAAAAATGGTTGATAGGTGGAATACTGGAATTTATCCATGTATTCAGTTACAGATCTCACCAAAGATGATGCAGCATCAAAACAAGTAAATGCACTGTCATACCTGAGAAGTAGCAGCACTGTCATGATTTGGAGTGCCTGCAAGATTATGGAAATAATGTAAGAATGCATGAAGAACAAGTGATGCGGCCATGGTCAAAACCCCATTTTATACTGAATCAACAATAATTGATATAGTGGTTTATTTTGATTGTATAGGAATATGTATAGATTATGTAAGAAATATACAGCCTCTAGATGCTACGGATTGATTGTCCCTACCAAAGTGCATGGTAGTAGTTTTCCTATTGGGTATTACTGGGTACATACATACGTACATATGTACGCATGTACATATAGATAAATACATGCAAACATGTATAAATATAAAATTGAACAAAGAAATCATAATTAAAGCAGATCTACTAATGCTTTTGTGAATTACCACCTACTGAAACATGTCCTCATACATGCCAAAGAGAAAAGGCTAGAATTCAATTAGAGAGAAATGAGAACCGTTATAGAGAATTCAATTAGAGAGAAATGTAACAGAAGAACATGTAAGGAACTGACATTCTTCAGGAATGGCTTCCATAGTAGGGAGTGGGACTGCATTTTCTTCAGATTGTATGTTTGTGGCTGTAGGTTCTTCGATGTACGACATTGAAGGGTATTCCCAAGCCCTCCTGCTAAGATCCATTCTGGGTGAATAATCATTAACCCCATAGAGACCATAATAAGGTGTAGTTCCTGGAGCAGATAATCCGAATTTGTATGAATTCATATTCATTGCCCAATATGCAGTTTCCTGGACAAAACATCAAAAAATAAGATAAGTACCTTTTATCATCACATGCAGGAGCTTTCTTCCTAATGCAAATTCTAAGCATAAACATTAGGTAAAGGAGTAAAATATATCGTTGCATATAATTTCATAAAACATATTTTTCTTCATCACGATTACAATTAATTATAAGCTCGTAATTAACAAATATGCATGAGCAATCTATTATTCTCATAGCTTCAAATCCAGCCTCTCCTGTAGTTTTAAGAAAGAATATTCTACAAATTTATGTTCTTGTTAACCGGGAAAGTTGTCTTATTATTCCAACATTCGACATATTCCCATCCATTAGCCAGCCCAACCTAAATATAATGAGTGCGAGAAAGCATGAAAATAATAAACTTTCAAATACACTTTAGCCACCTCAAAATTCACACTTCAACATACACGTAATTAAATTACCTGATCTTGCATAGGTCCAGCATGAGCATAACGTTCATGTGGATGTGTAAGACCTTCAAAAAAGTCCATAAAGCTGTCAGTAACGGTGAAAGGGCATCCGGTATTGATGTAATGCACCTCCATTTGCCTATTTCCGTTCATTTTGAATATCTATAGTACTTAATATTAATAAACTGCATAGAAACACACATACCTACCATTACCAAAGAGAAGTTGAATAATAGAACAATGTATGCAGCAGTGCATATGCTGTATCAACCAAAGGGACTTACAAAGCACCCAAAAAAAAAAACAAAGTCTATCATGCAAGGCTCTATAATTAAGCAAACATTAGGATTTTGACATCAAATATATTTTGAACTAAACATTTTTCCAATTATTTATTATTGCGCCCAACAAATTAGATCCTTTTTGTGCAAATTATTCAAAAGTCATTTTCTTCTTATCAATTAAAATCCTTTCATTGTCAAAGATACGTGATGTGTGTGCGGTTTTGTGTTGTTCACTTCTCAGATAGACAATTCTCCCACTTTAATCATCAGAACTGCAAAAAGTGCAAACGCCTTCAAGGAAATCTTTCTTGTTCACCATCACGAGTATTCCATCTTCTTAATTTTCTGAGGACTCAATTAAGATCTTATACAGGGAACAAATTCAAACATACTTAGTTAAAGTAGTTACCCCAAAAAAAAAAAAATTTAACCATACTATGTCTTTCTCAGATAACTAATAGGTGAGCTCATTCTAAACAAAATGCAAAACCAACTTGTTCATTCATCATCACCTCCAATATGTACTCTAAGCAAAAGCACAGTTTTTGGAACCGTCAATTCCAATAAAAACTCAATTAGTTAGGAGAAATATGGAAGAAAACTGTTACCTTAAAGTTTGGAAATTTTGCAAATTAGACTTTTTTTTGTGGGACGGAGGGAGTAATAAATAATAATAATAATAATAATAATAACAAAATTTCATCGTGTCTTTTATTTGGCTACTGAGAAAACATGGATTAACTAAGGAAAAGTAAAAATATCAGACATTTACAAACTCATACTCCATTTCCTTAGTTTTCCTCTGTTTCTCAGTAACCAAGTATAGGCTAATAGATTTCATTGCTACAATTACGTTACTAATTATTTGTCATACCTAAAGATAACCCCTGATACAATCCTGGTCAGCAAGTTATTCACATGTAGCTAGTATTATGTGGGTCTTTATAACTTTACATAATCAGATTACATGCAAAGGAAAAGAAGCAAGTTTCACGCAAAAAAAGATCCTAACGCGTGGCAAGGATTTTGGGATTTTAGAAAAAAGATTTTGTTTTCTAAAATATTAGGCATATTCTATTAGCCTAATTTTTAGGATTTATTTTCGGATACTTATCAAATTCTATTATAATTAGGATTTCTTTCCAGGTTTAGATTTACATTCTAAATAAGGTTTCTATTGTTTTATAGAAATAGGAATTTCTTTTCTAAATTGATTTCTACTTAGAAATTAGGGTTATGGTTTGTAATTCCTATTAGGATTAGAATAATTTGTTCCTATTGTTATTAGGATTTGGATTGTTTTGAGTAGTATAAATAGAGGTCTAAGTTAATGTAATCAAATACAATATACATTATTCATTATTCAATATATTTTTGAGGTTATTCTCTACTTTTGGTTCTTTGAAGAATTTCTAAGTATTTTTCTTAGTTATTTCTTTTGAGATTCAATTTGACTTATCATACAACAATTCATAGTTGTGTGTGGCGTCTTCTCCGCATCAATCGTCGATTGTCTGAGATTACCGCTTCAATTTAAGCGTGGGGTCAAGGTGTCGTTGGTGTCCATTCAACGCAGAATTCGAACGCGACAATTGTACCAAAATTACCGCTACATATAGGCGAGGGGTTAAGGTGTTAAAAGCAATTCACCCAACAATTTGTCTTTAGAAACGATCGGGCGACGACCACCTCCCTCACCTGGCGTCTTAGTGGAGTCTATCATTTGGTATCAGAGCTAAGCCTTTCTAGCAAGTTACTTATCTTTAATTTTTTGTCGAAATATATATTGCAAAAAAAAAAAAAAAAGATAGCAAAAAATAAAAAAATAAAAAAAAATTCATATTCTATTGTGCTAACCCAATTTGTAGCACACCATCAAATCATCAAATTCCAACCAAGAGTTCATACCGTTCCATCATCATCAATTACAAGCGGAGCTACAATTTACGATCCTGCCTCAAGAGAGAGTACAAGACAATCGATCGGTGATTTTTGTGGTATTCTAATAGTTACACCATCTATATAATTGTTTCATGATAAGTAATTTTGAATTGATTAGTAAAATCAAGAATTTTGCTAGGGGAATTCAAGAAGAACCTATTAGAGAGAATATTAGAGGTAAAAGGCAAGAGTGTAAGATTATTAGAGGGTAAAAGCCAAATTTGAGCGATACACGAGTGATTCATCATTATTTGAGCGAAACACGTAAGGGGAGTGTGTGAGAAAAATTTTATCTACTAACCTTTGTTTCTGAAGAACATGTATGGCTACAATTATGAAAGTTCTTATGGTCTCGAAGGAATACTTTCCAAGGCAATATTGATCTGAGGCATATCCGAGATGGGAGAGAAAAATGGGCGAAAATTTGGTATCATGATTACTCTGAGAGGAGGAAGGTCGACGAGGCGATTCAAGAGTTCTCCGATCATACAATTATATGGTGGCAACTTAGCAAACAAAAACATGGGAGCGTCTGATTCGAGACATGGGCGAAATTAAAACAATGAATGAGAAGCGGTTTGCTCCATGACAAGGTGTGATAGGAGGGATGAGTATACATCTAAAAAATATGTAGAGCAACCTTCAAGGAGATCTACATTAGAAGATGATATGAGGTTCATGGACATGGAAACAAAGAGGATTCACATTGGAGACAACCCCAAGACACTCTTAAGGCATCTAAGAACTTAAGAGAAGACATCAATGAGAGCTTTAAGGAGGTGGAAGAAATTATAGAATATGCGGGTCCAAGGAGAGTTATTGGGTTCGAGTGTTCAAGATGAAATCCATGATCTAAAGCAAGATGGTGAACATCTCGAAAAAAGTAATCAAGAAGATGAGTTAAATGCATAAGGAAATACATGTGGAAAAGATCGACAAAAAAGAAATTGTTCGAAAGATTGATAATGTTAAAGAAAAAATTGAAAGGAGTGAGAATGAAAAGAAAAGAGAGATTGAGAATAAAGAGAATGAGAGTGACCTTGAAAACAAAACGAGAAAAAACAAACGAGAGGTGAGCATAAAGAAGAGAAAGAAGAAATATGTGACTATGAAAAAGAGAGTGAGTTGAAAAGTGAGTTATATTTTGAAAAGCCAATGACCATTACATCTGAGGCATAAGTACTTTTGAATACTAACACTAATGATTCTTCTTTGTCTAGTTTTGTTTTGTCTCTTGTACAGGTTGTTGATGAAATACCCCGTACTATCATTCCGTACCGATCAGCTGATAGTATTCCCGAGGAGACAACGGAGTTACCAAGGTGAGTTGGAGAGTTGGTGAAAGTGGGTATCGTGAGACAAGACATGAGTTCATGTGTTGATTATGAGATCATAGTATCTAAGGAGGATGGGATAACGAGTTTGTTCGTTGATTTTGAATTGATTCGTGATAGGATCATATTCATCGAGGGAAGCATGGATCCTGCAGTTCATCCCGTTCAATGCATAAGACATCTACAGGGAAGTGTTTTGAATATTGTTTTAGTAGACTATGCATATGATTTTGGTTTATTTAATTTCTTTGTGATTAGACAAAAGGAACTTATTGATTTGTTACTGTTTGTGTTTTAATCCGAGAATTAAAGAGAGTTTGCGTGAAATATGACAAATTTCAAGTATTGATATTTGATCCGTGTGCGTTAACGAATGTGTTTACTGCGAAGGATTGAGATCATTATATTGAATTTTGATCCGAGAATTCGTCTGCGGAGAATCTACCACATGAAGAGTTTTGCGTGGCGATTTTTTTTGGATCCGGGAGGATATAAGACTTTTCATATTCTTTCTTACTTTGCATTCATGAATATTTTAATAGATAGTAGATTAGTTTATATATATAATTAGTGTTCGGGATTAACTGGTCTACAAATTGTCAATTCGGGAGAGAAGTCGAGCATTGTTATGTTCTTAGCGGGAGTTGGAGTTTTTTATTGCTTATATATGTCATTTTGCGAGTTGAGTTTTAGCATTATGATTGGTTTGATGCTACTAACTTAGTTTGTTTTATGTAGGAACAATTTTGTGGTTGAATCATTTTTGAGAAGACGATGGGCGATTTGAGGACAAATCCTTTTTGAAGAGGAGGGAATGATACAATCTCGGTCGCCAAGTTATTCACATGTAGCTAGTATTATGTGGGTCTTTATAACTTTACATAATCGATTACATACGAAAGAAAGAAGCGAAGTTTCACGCGGCAAAAGATCCTAACGTGGCAAGGATTTTGGGATTTTAGAAAAAGATTTTGTTTCCTAAAATATTAGGCATATTCTATTAGCCTAATTTTTAGGGATTTATTTTCCAGATACTTATCAAATTCTATTATAATTAGGATTTCTTTCCAGTTTAGATTTACATTCTAAATAAGGTTTCTATTGTTTTATAGAAATAGGAATTTCTTTTCTAAATTGATTTCTACTTAGAAATTAGGGTTATGGTTTGTAATTCCTATTAGGATTAGAATAATTTGTTCCTATTGTTATTAGGATTTGGATTGTTTTGAGTAGTATAAATAGAGGTCTAAGTTAATGTAATCAAATACAATATACATTATTCATTATTCAATATATTTTGAGGTTATTCTCTACTTTTGGTTCTTTGAAGAATTTCTAAGTATTTTTCTTGAGTTATTTCTTTTGAGATTCAATTGACTTATCATACAACAATTCATAGTTGTGTGTGGCGTCTTCTACCGCGATCAATCGTCGATTATCTTAGATTACCGCTTCAATTTAAGCGTGGGGTCAAGGTGTCGTTGGTGTCCATTCAACGCTTGAAATTTGAACGCGACAATTGTACCAAAATTACCGCTCACATATAGGCGATGGGTTAAGGTGTTGCAAAGAATTCACCCAACAATTTGTCTTTAGAAAGCGATCGCAAGCGACGACCACCTCACGCATGATCTTAGTGGAGTCTATCAACCCCCATTCAACCAAATCTCCTCGCATTTATAGTAAATAAGCTCAAATCAAAATAAAAATCCAAAAAAATAAAATCGTATCCAATTTTATCAAATTGAGCAATTCAAAAACTCTTAAAAATTCTGAAAAAAAATGGGCATACCAATCAAAACACACAAAAAACAACTTAATCTGAATATTCGTTCAAACATTGGGACTAAACAATGTCCGATTTTCATCAACATTCACACAAAATCCTTCTCACACTAGAAAAAAGTGAAGAAATCTTCAGGAAAAAATTTAACCAAACAATAAAACAGTAAAAAACAGATAAGAACTCATAAATGTATTTGGAGATAGAAGAGAGAACCGACATTGATGAGCTTTGGAGCAGAGGAGTTAATTGCTGAGAAATGGACAATGAAATTGAAAGGAAATGGAGACTAGGAGGTTTCTTTTGGATCTTTCTCCCTCTCTACAACTCTACATAAACTTCTCTCAATCTCTCTCACTACGCTGCCTCTCATCCATTTTCTCTCTCTACACCTTTGTCTCTCTAGACCATCATATCATACTCTCTCTCTCTCTCTCTCTCTCTCTCTCTCTCTCTCTCTCTCTCTCTCTCTCTCTCTCTCCAGGACTCTGGTAGTGTTTTTGGTTTCTTATATGTTGGACTTTACATACACGCCATTCCTCTACTGCCAAACCAGATTTGTGTGCGCGCGTGTGAAGGCATAGCTTGTTACAAAATTTTAAGGCTGTGGGTTGAACGGTGTCGTTTGGAGGAGTTCATTGTTCCAGATTTTTTTTTTCTTTTTTAAATTATAGCACTAAGTGACGCTCAAAGTTTAAAACGTCCTTAAATCAAGGGTTAAAATGTTATCAAATACTTCATTCGTTTTAAAATTAGAGATACATTTATAAACAAACAATAATTTTTAAAAATAATTTTATGTTCTCAAATATAATATTTGTATTCGTTTGGAATTCAAATGTGATGATTTGATATTAAAAATGATAATTAAAAAATAAAGATAACACTCACCTCCCCTCTAGATAACAATAATAACACTCACCTCCTCTCTAGTTTTTTAAGTAACAGGTAGTACCCCTACAAGTTTTTTGGGTTGACTAAATAGATAAAGTTACATATTTACCCTTGTATGTTATCAAATTTATATATATATGTTTAATTATTATTTTTAATACAATACATTTTAATTATAATTTTATTTGTAATTAAGGCTATCTCATTTAAATTGTTGGTAACTTATAAAAAAAAACTATTTTAGTTTAATTAACACATATTTTTGGATAAGTGATACAAATATTAAAAATTTATATTAAATTATTAATGGTGTTATTCTAATTAGAGTGATTGAGTATGTTGATAGTCTAGTTTTTGGTGCTTAATAACAAAAAATATTATTTGAATTCTTAATTTCATTTATTGTAAGACTCCAACTTTTATGAATAAAAATTTAATTTTCTCTAAATATTATTTTGAATGGTAAGGTATTGATTTGATATAATGCTATAGTTATGGGTTATATGTGTAAATTTTACAAAGTAAGCAAGTTGTCATAAAATATTTGTTTGATCGGAAAATATTCTTTTTGTCGAAGAATATTAAATGCACGAAGCGTGATCATTAATGGATCCCACAACTAATAGCTATCGATATAAAAAAGCGGCGAAATAACTTTTTATAAAAAATAACTAAGAAGACTTTTACCGTTAAACCGTTGAAATACACGGTGATAAAAGTATAATAATACTGCTATCGCATTAAAGAGCACACTACGGTATTTCACAAAGATCTCCGATTATTGATGCTTACGTAAAGAAGTCACCCGGTTTTATTCAATAATTGTCAAAGTAGTTCTTTGCGATAGTATCTCATATTATTGATTCAATTATTGTAGCAGTATCATATGCATAATATTTTATATTATTAAATCAATAATTAAGACGACACAATTATTTATATTATTATTTGTATTATTGACAGTGTCTAGAAAGTCCTGTCGAGAAAAGGGGTTTGGTTATTTAATTGCGCGCCAGTAAAGAGAAATTCTTATCGGAAAGCCCCCTCTTTCCTGGGAACGATCTGGTTGTCAATATTGTGAGTTATAATATTAAATGATGAATAATTGTTGAAAGATTAAAAATGTGTTGATTAAAGATAAGTGATTTGTGGTAAATATATATTCAATTTTTAATATAAATAGAGGGGTTTGTCATGAGGCTTTTGTGTTAGGAATAAGCATGAGAATGCTATTCCTATTTATATAAGATTTGATTATGATCTTACTGAATGAATATGCAAATATGTCTACATTAAAATAAGTTGTAAAGTCCTTGAATAAATATTATGAATATATGTACAAGGACTTAGACTGAAAATGATCAAATATGTTAGGTTGATTCTACATGAACAAAACATGTTTGTAAAGTCCTTAAAAAGAATATGATGTACAAGGACTAAATATAGAAAGATCAAGCTTGTTAGGTTGATCTTATATGATGTAATAGATAGGTCTGTCTTATCGTCGAGTTAATCGCACTCAAAGATTCAAGTCCGCCCAGAGAGACAAGGAACTCGGAGACTATCAAGACAGAATTGTAATATGTCAAGCCAGCCGAGGGATTGCAGAAGTCAAGGAAGAATCGTAGAGTATCAAGAAAGTTGTTACAAAATCGTAGTATGCTTTGGAGGGCCTCACTCAGAATCGTAAAGTTGGTCCAAGCGCCTGCCAAGCCAAGTCAAGAATCGTAGACCATACTTGAAGTCGTAGAGTTTACTGATCATAATAGAGGCAAAAATCGTAGTCGAGCTAAATCAGACAAGGATAGCAAGTGTTAAGGCAGAAATCGTAGTATGTTGTATAATCTGCTCTGGGAGTCGTAGTGTCTGCAGAACCAAAGCTAGATAGTAGTCTGCAGAACAAAGTCTTCAACAAAGTCTATCAGTGCTCACAACGCCAAGGAAGAATCGTAGTGATAACACGGTTCTCAACACATGAACACTTCCAAAGCATCCAAAGAATGTAGCCTCTGGTCAGAACTGTAAAAATGCATTAATCTACCTAAAGAAAGCCAGAGAGCACTCATTAAATGGCTTACAAGCAAACAGGAGATCAAAGCACCAATTCAATCACCATCCTGATTGAGAAGTGAAGTCATTCAAGGGAAGTATTTCACAAGCAACAGTAAGAAGACTTCAGATAACGTGACTGACAAAAGAGAGTCAGCAATGCAGTAGCTGTCAAGATAAACAAAAGATGACGATCTTGGATGTGACTATGATCGTAATGCTTGCCAGATGAGAAGCAGGAACTGATGTGGTTTATACAGAGATAATGGCCAACCTATAAAGAATGGACAAAGAAGATTAAGCATGGGTCAGACCCATTGATGATATGTGAACGGAAGATCACAAGGAGAAAGAGAGTTGAGCATGACCAATCAGATGAGTCTTGAAATTTAGGAAGGTCAGAGCATTCAAACAAGTTGTTAGTGCCTAATGAAAGTCAAGTCAAGCAGAAGTGAAGCACTGCACGGGTGAAGGAAGAGAGGTTCTACATTGTAAATCCAAAGAACACTCTCAGAATTGTAGTGTTTGAAAGTAATATGCACACAAGCCAATCATGTTTGATGATAAAGCATATACTTTGTAACAATCTTATTCATTTATTAATAAAAAGTATTAATTTATTAAAGGCTTTTAATTATCTACATGATGCTGTTTTATAATATGTGATAAACCCATAGTTTTAAGCAATGCTTTTAGAATAATGATGATGATCATTCTAATGAGATCTAAATTCTTAGAAAGCTTAAAACTAAAATAGTTCCCAATCATTGGATTACTAAATTGGGGATTAGTGAATCCGGATAGATTGGTACATACGTTGCTTGCTCATTGGATGAGGATGATTGATCTCATGATCATTTGTGTGGAGACACTAAAGCAAGTATGTAGGTGCTTATTAGAGAATAAGTTCATTTGAACGTGGGCTCGCTAAGGAATACCTAATGGAGTTTTATTTGCTGTCAATAGGAATTCTCAGTAGTGATAGTAGTACAAGTAATCCTTGGACTTGAGATCATCATAGTATCTTGTATATGATAGTTATACTTTGACTTATTCCTTAAGACCCTTAGGGTATATCAAAGGGTATGCTTGGGTATAATAAGTTGTACATAGAGATAATGTATGATCAATAAAGAATCTACCACTTCTAATAAAGAAGAGAAATATCCTATGTGATTCGATAAATGACAACCCAAAGAGTCCTTGGCAAAAGCGTAATGAAATTAGAAAGGAGTTTCTAATTTGCATTATTTGAGTTGTGCATTTAAGGATCGAAATACATATAATTAAATAAAATAAGACTTGACAATGAATTCCATGCCTTATATTTAATTGGGACATTGTATGGTGGAAGGATTGAATTGTCATTTAACTATTTACTCAAAGGTTCTTTAATGATTAATGTTGAAATCTATATTATCCGGAAAGTCGTTGATCGCTAGGAGGCTTATCCCTATTGTAGAATAAATATTATTTATTTAAATAAATTAATTGTTTAATTTATTTATTTAAATAAGATTAGAATTGTTCTAATTGATTTATTCACAACCGGTTTAATATGGAGAACCTAAAGGGTCACACCATAAAAAAGAAGAATAATTATTTAAGAAGTTAATGGCATAATCGTAATAATATATTAAGTATATTTAATTTAATCTATGGTGATAGAATAAATTAAATAGCTTAATATTTATTATTTAATATTTTAGAAATATTAAATATAAATTAATAAGAGGAGTCTTATTAATATTATTACAATTATTATTATTTTAATTTCTAAAAGAGTTTAGGAATTAATTTAATATAAGTACTTTCATTTATTCCTAATAGGATTAGGAGGAAAATTAGTTAAAGGAGTTTAATTAATTATCCCTAATAAGATTAGGGAGCCCATTTAATTAAAAGAGTTTAATTAAATAATACCTTATTTTATTAAATAAGGTTACCCGATATCTTTATAAGAGGTGTCTTATATCGGATATCGGATGTATCGTAATAATTCAAATTTGTTAGAGAGTACGCCCTTTCTATAGAGATAGAAAACTAGGGTTGAGCCAATATCCCTTCTTCTTGAATCTTTATTTTCTCCTTGGTGGATCACCTCTAGAGGCCAAACATATGGGTGGCTAGTGTTGATCAAAGGAAGGAACAAAACCCCGGTAGATTCAAGTTGAACGCGAAAGGATTTGGAGGTGAACTTGTACCTGAGGAAGCTCGATCTTCAAGGGTATGATTTTATTCTTTATCTTTTCGTTTAATTAATAATTATGCATAAAGGGTGATCCGGGTATATGGTTTGTAAATTTTTTTTAAACTCTGATTTTTACACGCTTCCTCTAATTTTTGCAATTTGATTGCGTTCATGAATATTACAAACCTAACAGTGGCATCAGAGCCAAACCTTTATGCGAATTATTAATTGTTCAAATTTGATATGTATGTTGATATGTGTTTAGAACAATTTAATTGGGCATAATTTAATTGTATAAAATTTATTAAAAAAAAAAAAAAAACGCGGAATCATGCTTCACTATCTTTTTTTAATTTTTTTTTTTTTTTACCATTCGTCGTGTGGCGAGGATAAGGAAAGCTAGTTTATATATATATTTATAATCTATATTACAAACATAACAAGCAATCAATTCTCTTTGCTTTCTTCACCTAATACCAAGCATGATGGTCGGTGTTATTTTTTTTTCCAAAAGTTGGTTTCACGTGGTGGATTAATCATATAACTGTGGAGGTTGGATATTATATATATATATATATATATTATATACGGTATATGATATATATGATATTATATATATATATATAATATTCTTAATAATTTTATTATTAAAATAAAAATTTATTTTAATATTAAAATAAAAGTTTATTTTATATTAAAATATAAAGTTTATTTTAATTTTAAAATTAAATTTCATGCTAACTAATTAGAGTTAGAATTGGATTTCAAGATAACTAATTAGAGTTGAAATTGAATTCTATATTTCCTTAAATAAAGGAGTTTATTTAGATATGAAATAAGATTTCATATTATTCAAAATAAAAGGTTTATTTGTGAATAGGAAAGAGAATCCTAATTTCCTTAAATAAAGGAGTTTATTTAGATATGAAATAAGATTTCATATTATTCAAAATAAAAGAGTTTATTTGTGAATAGGAAAGATAATCCGTGTTTCCTTTAATATTTTTTTATATATATATGGAATTGAATTCCATAATTAATTAAAATAAAGGAGTTTATTTTGATTAAAGATTTTGATTAAAATAAAATAGTTTATTTTATTCAAAATTGGATAAATTAAAATAAAATAGTTTTATTTTGATTTAAATTTGGATTAAAATAAAGGAGTTTATTTTGATTCAAAAATAGATTTTATACTAACTAAATTTGCCCATTAAATGATATCAATATATATATTAAATGATTATTATTCATAAGATGAATGTTATTTATTGATGCATATGGTGATGTATGTATGATAATAAATGGGATTGATTATGGACTATTGACCAATATGATTGGATTTTATTTTAGTTGGATGCATGAATGTATGGGTTTTTATTAAATGGGGTCGTACCTCGCCTTCTCTAATTTTTTCTCGAATGTAAATTCTATCTCCCTCCTATGTACTTCCCTCGATCACGATCAAGGTTTCTATTTATTTTAAAATAGTTTTTGTAATAGGAATAGTTAGAATTAATTTTGAAGAATTAGAGATCAAGGAACAAGGAGCGCTTGAAGACCTGATTTGTAATGGAGCAGGGTTTAAATGTAATAGTTATATTTAAATATTAATTCTTGCACCCTTAGGTTTGACCTTTTGGTTCACTTGGTGGCTCTAGTGAACCAAACTAGAATAAAGTCCATAATCAATCTAGGTAGAATATAGTATTCTATATAATGCATGCTTATACTATATATTTTATATATTATGCAAACATGCTTCGCATGTTCATTAATATATTGCGTATTTTATATATATATATGTGCATGCGCTTTAACAAGATGAGACAAATTAATAACAAAACCCCTCATAATTTTATATTAAGTCCTAAGCGTTCAAAGATATTTAGAATATCGAACGTCATTTCTAGCATGATAAAATTAATAGAGTATTAAATATTTAATATGAGTTTGTTGTGTCACCACAAGGCAAGTATTAAGTATTTATGATGTTAATTTATCACATTTGATGCTTATAAAGAAAATTGAACAATATTGTTTTGTTGTGTCACCACAAGGATGATATTTTTCTTTTTTGAATATATGGAGTGCTCAGTCGGACTTAACTTGGATAATTTTGATTCGGATGTGCCACCACAGCTCGATGATCAAAATAATCTAAGAGGCAAAAGAAAAGGAGTTGCATAGTAGATGTAATTGACAAAAGTTGTCTACATATTTATTTATATATAGTTTGTTGTGTCACCACAAGGCTATATACATTTGAAATGTGATCCTTATTCTCACTAGCAAATCTTTAATTAGATTTTGCCGAACTATATAAGTGAGGGTAATATAGTTTGAAGAAAATAGTGGGAGATACCAATTTAAAACAAGACCTAATTTATTTTGGTAATTAATAAAAGAATGTATGTTAAAATGTTGTTAATTACAAATTCATTTACAGAATTTTACAATGTCTAAAATTACTATCACTGCGAAGCATATTAGATGCTAAATTAACGGCATCAATTAAACGGATTAGTTAAGGAATTTGAGAATAGTTCTCATAAATTTGAAAAGCTATCTTATGTCCTTAATACGCCTATCCCCTCGCAATGGTTGCGAATAATGCCTCTGAGGAAGAGATTGCTACTTTTAGAAAGTGGCAAGATGTTGCATTAATTTGGTGAATGCATCATGCTCGCATCCATGAGTAACGAGCTTGAGCTTGTCAAGATGAAAACTATGGATGCTCCTACTATATTCCCCGCACATCAAGTAGTTGATGGTAAAGAAAGTAGGACTAATAGATATCAGATATCTAAGGAGCTCTTCCGATCTAGAATGGCCAATGGCACTATAGTATAGATAAAAGTCCTTAACATTATCAATTTGATTGATCAATTAGGACAACGAGTTTTGTCATGGATGGAGAGTTGAGCCAAGATTTGATCTTGCACCCACTCCCGGACTCCTTTCACAATTGTTGTGAATTTTCATATGAACAAGCTAGATATCGACCTACCGATTTGCTTAACATATTGAAAAATGTTAAGAGTCACTTTCCAACCAAGAAAGACCATGTCTTACTGGTAGGGGCCAAAGGATCTTCTGAAAAGAAGAATGATTCAAAGAAGGTATATAGAAAGGCAAAAACAAAGGATAATAAGAACAAAACTGATACAGATAGCAAAGGAGTTTGCTTCCACTACAATAAGCCTGGACACTGGAAAGAAACTGCAAGAAGCATCTTGCAGAGGCTAACCAAAGAAGCTTAGTGAAGTTTGATTCTGTCGCTTTTGTTCATGATTGAAATAAATTTTCTTTTAAGTCAAGGTTCTACTTGGGTATTGGATACCGACTTTGGTTATCATAAATATAGATTTATGAAAAGGACCAAGCGAGTAGAAAGCTAAACAAATATAAGTAATCCTAAGTGCGGAAATGTAACAAAGGTTGCTACATTAGCCATAGAAACTTATAGTTTAGCAATGCCTATGGGAAAATCTATTAAGTCAATAAGTTGTTATTGTATTTCAGTTCTTGTTAGAAATATTATTTCCATTTTATTGTTGGACAATGAAATCTTTGGTATTATAATTAAGAACAATTGTTGTTCTATTTATAATAATAATGTTTAGTATAGAACCGAAAGATTACTTAATAAATTTTGTATACTGACTTACATGAAAATAATTTTGCATATTGAACAAATTAGTATAAGAAAAGGAGATGATCATTCAAAGAGTTGAATGTGTGTATTTCTTTGAAATACAAGTGCGAATTATTTGAAAGGTTCAAAGAATTGTAAGTGAAACAAATTGGCAAAGTATTAAGATTCTTTGATTAGATCAAGGAATAAATACTTGTGCAATAAGTTTCTAGATCATCTCAAATGGTTTTCTCATAATGGACACATCCCGATCTGTGATAATTGATTGATGTATCTGAATGAAAAATCGTACCTTGTTGGACATAGTGCGATCCATAATGATTTTACTGACATTCCAAAGATTCTTCTAGGTCATGTCCTAGAAATGGTCAGTATATCTAAAGAAAAGGTAACCTCAAAATCCAGCCCCAAGACTCCATAAAAGTTATAGACATGGAGGATTCCTAATCTGAAGTATGTTAAGATAAGTGGTTGTCCAACTTATGTGAAAAGGTTTCAAAGGATAAGCTTGGGACAAGATTTGACAAGTGTCGATTTGTGGGACATCCTAAAGTAAGTTTAGGGTATATGTTCTATAATCCTACTTAGCAAAAAGGTGTTTGTTCACGAAACACGCCTTCTAAGATAAAATGTGTTTATTATTGAAGGGGCTAGTGGGAGGATAATAGATCTTGAAGAGTTCAAGAACCACAAAACACTATAAGTCAAATAAGAGGAACACAGAGATAGACTGTTGTACCACAAATCAATCGTAAGTCTAGAATAATGTAATCAAGATACCTAGGAGGTATGGATTCATCATGGATGATGATGATGATGAGTACGCATCATAGAAGATGATGATCCGAGTTACATACGATGAGGTAAGAATTCTAGTGTGTACAAAAGGGTCGATGGGAGCGTCGTGACATTTCTAGTATTATATATTGATATACTATGGATAAGGAATGACATACCAATGCTACAATCAGTAAAGATAAAGTTGTCTATACATTCCTCCATGAATGATTTGGAAGAGTATCTTAATTGGGGATATAAATCTATATAGATAGATTTAAGAGGATGCTCGACTTAACCCAAGGAACGTATATTCATTTGATGCTAAAGTCGTTTAGCATGGCAAGCTCCAAGAGATGTTTCATGTTGATGAGCCATGGAGTGTATCTCTCTTAATAGTCCCCACAAACTATTAAAAGAAGAGAGATCGCATGAGTGACAATCATGTATGCAATGAAATGTACGAGACCTGATATTGATCAGTCATAATATGGAGAAGTTCACTATGAGTCAATGAAAAACATCTTAAAGTGCTTAACCGGCACTAAGGATGTGATCATATTCATGGTGGGTCTAAATTAAAACTAGAGGGCTTAATGACTCAAGTTTTTCGACAGACTAAGATGACGTAAAAATCCACTTTAAGGTAAAGCGTTATCTTGAGCAAAGGTGCGATGAATTGAAAGGTTCCAAACAAAACAAAAATTTGCCGGTTTAGCGATAAAGACAAAGTATATAGCTATAAATGAAGTCGCAAGTTGATTGTTTGGATTAAAAGTTCATTACTGAGAACTAGGAATAGTTCCTAAGTCTCATCTTGGATCTAAACATGTGTTGTGGCACTTTCATTTGATTATTAGAATCATTGAAAGATGGAAAATCACTATAGAGATAGTGGACTCTCATGAACAACATTACATATCCATTAACTAAAGCTTATCCAACAAAGCGGGATAATCGTCACTTAGAGAAGAAGAGTATGAGATACCATGACGATTGGCTTTTAGTGCAAGTGGGAGATTGAAAGTAATATGCACACAAGCCAATCATGTTTGATGATAAAGCATATACTTTGTAACAATCTTATTCATTTATTAATAAAAGTATTAATTTATTAAAGGCTTTTAATTATCTACATGATCTTTGTTTTATAATATGTGATAAACCCATAGTTTTAAGCAATGCTTTTAGAATAATGATGATGATCATTCTAATGAGATCTAAATTCTTAGAAAGCTTAAAACTAAAATAGTTCCCAATCATTGGATTACTAAATTGGGGATTAGTGAATCCGGATAGATTGGTACATACGTTAACTTTGCTTTCATTGGATGAGGATGATTGATCTCATGATCATTTGTGTGGAGACACTAAAGCAAGTATGTAGGTGCTTATTAGAGAATAAGTTCACTTTGACGTGGCTCGCTAAGGAATACCTAATGGAGTTTTATTTGCTGTCATAGGAATTCTCGTAGTGATAGTAGTACAAGTAATCGTTGGACTTGAGATCATCATAGTATCTTGTGTATGATAGTTATACTTTGACTTATTCCTTAAGACCCTTAGGGTATATCAAAGGGTATGCTTGGGTATAATAAGTTGTACATGGAGATAATGTATGATCAATAAAGAATCTACCACTTCTAATAAAGAAGAGAATGTCCTATGTGATTCGATAAATGACAACCCAAAGAGTCCTTGGCGAAGTCGTAATGAAATTAGAAAGGAGTTTCTAATTTGCATTATTTGAGTTGTGCATTTAAGGATCGAAATACATATAATTAAATAAAATAAGACTTGACAATGAATTCCATGTCTTATATTTAATTGGGACATTGTATGGTGGAAGGATTGAATTGTCACAGTAACTATTTACTCAAAGGTTCTTTAATGATTAATGTTGAAATCTATATTATCCGGAAAGTCGTTGATCGCTAGGAGGCTTATCCCTATTGTAGAATAAATATTATTTATTTAAATAAATTAATTGTTTAATTTATTTATTTAAATAAGATTAGAATTGTTCTAATTGATTTATTCACAACCGGTTTAATATGGAGAACCTAAAGGGTCACACCATAAAAGGAAGAATAATTATTTAAGAAGTTAATGGCATAATCGTAATAATATATAGTTAAGTATATTTAATTTAATCTATGGTGATAGAATAAATTAAATAGCTTAATATTTATTATTTAATATTTTAGAAATATTAAATATAAATTAATAAGAGGAGTCTTATTAATATTATTACAATTATTATTATTTTAATTTCTAAAGAGTTTAGGAATTAATTTAATATAAGTACTCTCATTTATTCCTAATAGGATTAGGAGGAAAAATTAGTTAAAGGAGTTTAATTAATTATCCCTAATAAGATTAGGGGCCCATTTAATTAAAAGAGTTTAATTAAATAATACCTTATTTTTATTAAATAAGGTTACCCGATATCTTTATAAGAGGTGTCTTATATCGGATATCGGATATGTAATGTAATAATTCAAATTTGTTGGAGAGTACACGCCTTTTCTATAGAGATAGAAAACTAGGGTTGAGCCAATATCCCTTCTTCTCAATCTTTATTTTCTCCTTGGTGGATCACCTCTGAGGCCAAACATATGGGTGGCTAATGTTGATCAAAGGAAGGAACAAAACCCCTAGAGATTCAAGTTGAGCGAAAAGGATTTGGAGGTGAACTTGTACTGAGAGGAAGCTCGATCTTCAAGGGTATGATTTTATTCTTTATCTTTTCGTTTAATTAATAATTATGCATAAAGGGTGATCCGGGTATATGGTTTGTAAATTTTTTAAACTCTGATTTTTACACGCTTCCGCTTAATTTTTGCAATTTGATTGCGTTCATGAATATTACAAACCTAACAGTGGCATCAGAGCCAAACCTTTATGCGAATTATTAATTGTTCAAATTTGATATGTATGTTGATATGTGTTTAGAACAATTTAATTGGGCATAATTTTATTGTATAAAATTTATTAAAAAAAAAAAAAAAAAAGCGAATCATGCTTCACTATCTTGCTTTGGTAATTTTTTTTTTTTTTACCATTCCGTCATGTGGCCGGATAAGGAAAGCTAGTTTATATATATATTTATAATCTATATTACAAACATAACAAGCAATCAATTCTCACTTTTCTTTCTTCACCTAATACCAAGCATGATGGTCGGTGTTATTTTTTTTTCCAAAAGTTGGTTTCACGTGGTGGATTAATCATATAACCAGGAGGTTGGATATTATATATATATATATATATGATATAGATTAACGGTATTATATATATATATATTATATACGGTATATGATATATATGATATTATATATATATATATATAATATTCTTAATTTTATTATTAAAATAAAATTTTATTTTAATATTAAAATAAAAAGTTTATTTTATATTAAAATATAAAGTTTATTTTAATTTTAAAATTAAATTTCATGCTAACTAATTAGAGTTGGAATTGGATTTCAAGATAACTAATTAGAGTTGAAATTGAATTCTATATTTCCTTAAATAAATGAGTTTATTTAGATATGAAATAAGATTTCATATTATTCAAAATAAAAGGTTTATTTGTGAATAGGAAAGAGAATCCTAATTTCCTTAAATAAAGGAGTTTATTTAGATATGAAATAAGATTTCATATTATTCAAAATAAAAGAGTTTATTTGTGAATAGGAAAGATAATCCGTGTTTTCTTTAATATTTTTTTTATATATATGGAATTGAATTCCATAATTAATTAAAATAAAGGAGTTTATTTTGATTAAAGATTTTGATTAAAATAAAATAGTTTATTTTATTCAAAATTGGATAAATTAAAATAAAATAGTTTTATTTTGATTTAAATTTGGATTAAAATAAAGGAGTTTATTTTGATTCAAAAATAGATTTTATACTAACTAAATTTGCCCATTAAATGATATCAATATATATATTAAATGATTATTATTCATAAGATGAATGTTATTTATTGATGCATATGGTGATGTGTATGATAATAAATGGGATTGATTATGGACTATCGACCAATATGATTGGATTTTATTTTAGTTGGATGCATGAATGTATGGGTTTTATTAAATGGGGTCTCACAGACCTCGCCTTCTCTAATTTTTCTGAATGTAAATTCTATCTCCTCCTATGTACTTCCCTCGATCACGATCAAGGTTTCTATTTATTTTAAAATAGTTTTTGTAATAGGAATAGTTAGAATTAATTTTGAAGAATTAGAGATCAAGGAACAAGGAGCGCTTGAAGACCCGTTTGTAATGGAGCCCGGGTTTAAATGTAATAGTTATATTTAAATATTAATTCTTGCACCCTTAGGTTTGACCTTTTGGTTCACTTGGTGGCTCTAGTGAACCAAACTAGAATAAAGTCCATAATCAATCTAGGTAGAATATAGTATTCTATATGTGCATGCTTATACTATATATTTTATATATTATGCAAACATGTTTCGCATGTTCATTAATATGACGCGTATTTTATATATATATGTGCATGCGCGCTTAACAAGATGAGACAAATTAATAACAAAACCCCTCATAATTTTATATTAAGTCCTAAGCGTTCAAAGATATTTGGAATATCGAACGTCGCCTTCTAGCATGATAAAATTAATAGAGTATTAAATATTTAATATGAGTTTGTTGTGTCACCACAAGGCAAGTATTAAGTATTTATGATGTTAATTTATCACATTTGATGCTTATAAAGAAAATTGAACAATATTGTTTTGTTGTGTCACCACAAGGATGATATTTTTCTTTTTGAATATATGGAGTGTTCTATTTGGACTTAACTTGGATAATTTTGATTCGGATGTGCCACCACTTGATCAAAATAATCTAAGAGGCAAAAGAAAAGGAGTTGCATAGTAGATGTAATTGACAAAAGTTGTCTACCTATTTATTTATATATAGTTTGTTGTGTCACCACAAGGCTATATACATTTGAAATGTGATCCTTATTCTCACTAGCAAATCTTTAATTAGATTTTGCTTAAACTATATAAGTGAGGGTAATATAGTTTGAAGAAAATAGTGGGAGATACCAATTTAAAACAAGACCTAATTTATTTTGGTAATTAATAAAAGAATGTATGTTAAAATGTTGTTAATTACAAATTCATTTACAGAATTTTACAATGTCTAAAATTACTATCATCATGAGCATATTAGATGCTAAATTAACTGCATCAATTAAACGGATTGGTTAAGGAATTTGAGAATAGTTCTCATAGTGAAAAGCTATCTTATGTCCTTATACGCCTATCCTGCAATGGTTGCGCATAATGCCTCGAGGAAGAGATTGCTACTTTTAGAAAGTGGCAAGATGTTGCATGATTGGTGAATGCATCATGCTCGCATCCATGAGTAACGAGCTTCAACGTCGAAGATGAAACTATGGATGCTCCTACTATATTCCCCGCACATCAAGTAGTTGATGGTAAAGAAAGTAGGACTAATAGATATCAGATATCTAAGGAGCTCTTCCGATCTAGAATGGCCAATGGCACTATAGTATAGATAAAAGTCCTTAACATTATCAATTTGATTGATCAATTAGGACAACGAGTTTTTGTCATGGATGGAGAGTTGAGCCAAGATTTGATCTTGCACCCACTCCCTGACTCCTTCCACAATTGTTGTGAATTTTTCATATGAACAAGCTAGATATCGACCTCGTTTTCTTTCTTAACATATTGAAAAATGTTGAGAGTCACTTTCCAACCAAGAAAGACCATGTCTTCTTGGTAGGGGCCAAAGGATCTTCCTAAAAGAAGAATGATTCAAAGAAGGTATATAGAAAGCAAAAAACAAAGGATAATAAGAACAAAATCGATACAGAGATAGCAAAGGAGTTTGCTTCCACTATAATAAGCCCGGACACTCGAAAAAAAAGCTGCAAGAAGCATCTTGCAGAGGCTAACCAAAGAAGCTTAGTGAAGTTTCGGTTACAATACAGTTTTTGTTCATGATTGAAATAAATTTTTCTTTAAGTCAAGGTTCTACTTGGGTATTGGATACCGACTTTGGTTATCATAAATATAGATTTATGAAAAGGACCAGCGAAGTAGAAAGCTAAACAAATATAAGTAATCCTAAGTGCGGGAAATGTAACAAAGGTTGCTACATTAGCCATAGAAACTTATAGTTTAGCAATGCCTATGGGAAAATCTATTAAGTCAATAAGTTGTTATTGTATTTCAGTTCTTGTTAGAAATATTATTTCCATTTTATTGTTGGACAATGAAATCTTTGGTATTATAATTAAGAACAATTGTTGTTCTATTTATAATAATAATGTTTAAGTATAGAATGAAAAGATTACTTAATAAATTTTGTATACTTGACTTACATGAAAATAATTTTGCATATTGAACAAATTAGTATAAGAAAAGGAGATGATCATTCAAAGAGTTGAATGTGTGTATTTGCTGAAATACAAGTGCGAATTATTTGAAAGGTTCAAAGAATTCAGAAGTGAAACAAATTGGCAAAGTATTAAGATTCTTTGATTAGATCAAGGAATAAATACTTGTGCAATAAGTTTCTAGATCATCTCAAATGGTTTTCTCATAATGGACACATCCTCGATACGATAAATTGATTGATGTATCCGAATGAAAAATCGTACCTTGTTGGACATGGTGCAGTCCATAATGATTTTACCGACATTCCAGTATTCTTCTAGGGTCATGTCCTAGAAATGGCTGTATATCTAAAGAAAAGGTAACCTCAAAATCCAGCCCCAAGACTCCATAAAAGTTATAGACATGGAGGATTCCTAATCTGAAGTATGTTAAGATAAGTGGTTGTCCAACTTATGTGAAAAGGTTTCAAAGGATAAGCTTGGGACAAGATTTGACAAGTGTCGATTTGTGGGACATCCTAAAGTAAGTTTAGGGTATATGTTCTATAATCCTACTTAGCAAAAAGGTGTTTGATGCGAAACACGCTGCCATCTAAGACAAATGTGTTTATTATTGAAGGGGCTAGTGGGAGGATAATAGATCTTGAAGAGTTCAAGAACCACAAAACACTATAAGTCAAATAAGAGGAACCTGTAGATAGACCTATTGTACCACAACCGAATCGTAAGTCTAGAATAGTACCGAAGATACCTAGGAGGTATGGATTCATCATGGATGATGATGATGAGGTACGCATCATAGAAGATGATGATCCAGAGTTACATACGATGAGGTAAGAATTCTAGTGTGTACAAAAGGGTCAGTGGGAGCGTCGTGACATTTCTAGTATTATATATTGATATACTATGGATAAGGAATGACATACCAATGCTACAATCAGTAAAGATAAAGTTGTCTATACATTCCTCCATGAATGATTTGGAAGAGTATCTTAATTGGGGATATAAATCTATATAGATAGATTTAAGAGGATGCTCGACTTAACCCAAGGAACGTATATTCATTTGATGCTAAAGTCGTTTAGCATGGCAAGCTCCAAGAGATGTTTCATGTTGATGAGCCATGGAGTGTATCTCTCTTAATAGTCCCCACAAACTATTAAAAGAAGAGAGATCGCATGAGTGACAATCATGTATGCAATGAAATGTACGAGACCTGATATTGATCAGTCATAATATGGAGAAGTTCACTATGAGTCAATGAAAAATATCTTAAAGTGCTTAACCGGCACTAAGGATGTGATCATATTCATGGTGGGTCTAAATTAAAACTAGAGGGCTTAACAGACTCAAGTTTTTCGAGATGCACAAGATGACGAAAAATCCACTTTAAGGTAAAGCGTTATCTTGAATAAAGGTGCAGTTGAATTGGAAAGGTTCCAAACAAAGAAAGAGTTGTTGGTTTAGCGATAAAGACAAAGTATATAGCTATAAATGAAGCTGCAAGTTGATTGTTTGGATTAAAAGTTCATTACAGAACTAGGAATAGTTCCTAAGTCTCATCTTGGATCTAAACATGTGTTGTGGCACTTTCATTTGATTATTAGAATCATTGAAAGATGGAAAATCACTATAGAGATAGTGGACTCTCATGAACAACATTACATATCCATTAACTAAAGCTTATCCAACAGCAGGATAATCGTCACTTAGAGAAGAAGAGTATGAGATACCATGACGATTGGCTTTAGTGCAAGTGGGAGATTGAAAGTAATATGCACACAAGCCAATCATGTTTGATGATAAAGCATATACTTTGTAACAATCTTATTCATTTATTAATAAAAAGTATTAATTTATTAAAGGCTTTTAATTATCTACGTGATCTTTGTTTTATAATATGTGATAAACCCATAGTTTTAAGCAATGCTTTTAGAATAATGATGATGATCATTCTAATGAGATCTAAATTCTTAGAAAGCTTAAAACTAAAATAGTTCCCAATCATTGGATTACTAAATTGGGGATTAGTGAATCCGGGATAGATTGGTACATACGTTCTTGCTCATTGGATGAGGATGATTGATCTCATGATCATTTGTGTGGAGACACTAAAGCAAGTATGTAGTGCTTATTAGAGAATAAGTTCATTTGAACGTGGCTCGCTAAGGAATACCTAATGGAGTTTTATTTGCTGTCGATAGGAATTCTCAGAGTGATAGTAGTACAAGTAATCCTTGGACTTGAGATCATCATAGTATCTTGTGTATGATAGTTATACTTTGACTTATTCCTTAAGACCCTTAGGGTATATCAAAGGGTATGCTTGGGTATAATAAGTTGTATATGGAGATAATGTATGATCAATAAAGAATCTACCACTTCTAATAAAGAAGAGAAATGTCCTATGTGATTCGATAAATGACAACCCAAGAGTCCTTGGCAAAGGCGAAATGAAATTAGAAAGGAGTTTCTAATTTGCATTATTTGGAGTTGTGCATTTAAGGATCGAAATACATATAATTAAATAAAATAAGACTTGATAGTAATTCCATGTCTTATATTTAATTGGGACATTGTATGGTGGAAGGATTGAATTGTACGGTAACTATTTACTCAAAGGTTATTTAATGATTAATGTTGAAATCTATATTATCTGGAAAGTTGTTGATCGCTAGGGAGGCTTATTCCTATTGTAGAATAAATATTATTTATTTAAATAAATTAATTTTTAATTTATTTATTTAAATAAGATTAGAATTGTTCTAATTGATTTATTCACAACCTATTTAATATGGAGAACCTAAAGGGTCACACCATAAAAAAGGAAGAATAATTATTTAAGAAGTTAATGGCATAATCGTAATAATATAGTTTAAGTATATTTAATTTAATCTATGGTGATAGAATAAATTAAATAGCTTAATATTATTATTTAATATTTTAGAAATATTAAATATAAATTAATAAGAGGAGTCTTATTAATATTATTACAATTATTATTATTTTAATTTCTAAAAGAGTTTAGGAATTAATTTAATATAAGTACTCTCATTTATTCCTAATAGGATTAGGAGGAAAAATTAGTTAAAGGAGTTTAATTAATTATCCCTAATAAGATTAGGGAGCCCATTTAATTAAAAGAGTTTAATTAAATAATACCTTATTTTTATTAAATAAGGTTACCTGATATCTTTATAAGAGGTGTCTTATATCAGATATCAGATGTACGTAATAATTCAAATTTGTTGGAGAGTACGCCCTTTCTATAGAGATAGAAAACTAGGGTTGAGCCAATATCCCTTCTTCTTGAATCTTTATTTTCTCCTTGGTGGATCACCTCTAGAGGCCAAACATATGGGTGGCTAATGTTGATCGAAGGAAGGAACAAAACCCCGGTAGATTCAAGTTGAACGCGAAAGGATTTGGAGGTGAACTTGTACCTGAGGAAGCTCGATCTTCAAGGGTATGATTTTATTCTTTATCTTTTCGTTTAATTAATAATTATGCATAAAGGGTGATCCGGGTATATGGTTTGTAAATTTTTTTTAAACTCTGATTTTTACACGCTTCCGCTAATTTTTACAATTTGATTGCGTTCATGAATATTACAAACCTAACAGTGTTATCTCAATTAGTCAACGAGCAATATTCAACATACTAACTACGATCAAGTTCAAGGTCATATGCATCAGAATCGTAGAGTTTAGTCATTTGAGTATTTAAGCCTTGGCAATGTCTCAATACAAAGACTGACATTCGAACGTTGTTGATTGAAAACATCGATGCAGAAGGACATGTTCTGATCGAGGAATTAGAAAGAAGAAATAAAGGTGACTACCAGCCTGACACGTTAAAATGACATCTCTGATGTGGTAGGTGAAATAGTAGACTACGATTATCGGAAAAAAAATCAAAATGGGTCACACGTCACATCAACAATGCACACCTAAATAACTTGAGATCTACGAATCAATTTAAATAGCTTCCAATGGCTATAGTCCAAGGGGAAGCTTATGGAAGGATATTTAACATCTGAAGCTTGAAAGTAGAATGAGGTTGGTTTTCAATAAGTTGTTGACTCTACGAGTTCTATAGAGCTAAAACAGAATACGTTTCAGTAGCAGTGAGACTACGAAAGTGGAAGTGAAGCAAGATAAGAGAATAACTTTAACAGAAAAAGGCTTCACTTAACAACAATGAGAATGCCACTCAGAATGTCAGCTAAGCTGAGAGCCAAGAAGGCCAAGAAGATAGCATTCAGAAGATTGATAGATCAAAGAGAAGATCCAAAGAGTCATTCTACGAATCACCATGAACCACCAAGAGCTGAAGAATAACAGATATATAACTAAATTTGTACACAAGTCAACCAAGGTTCGGGGGATGCTAAATGCCAGACGGAGTCTACCAAAAATGCAAAGACTTAGCAAAACTCAAGTGGTGAAGGTGTGCAATCTGAGATCAGATAAAGATAAGAACCAACCACAAGATCAGGTGCACCAAATAAAAAATGACAAACTGCTAAGTACTCAAAGAGAACGAGCTTCATGAACAACTTAGCATTCTGTCCAATAGTGATCCAGTCTCGATGTAGAATCGAAAGAGAATCACATCAAGCTACTAAGTATCAAAGGATGAACAAGCTTCAAGTCATCTATGAATATAATAACCATTTGCATCTAAACTAACTCTAGAAAAATGTTCAAAAAAATATCTATGAAGGGGGACCTTAACCTATTCCGTTGTGTTTGAAATAATTCTTAAGTTTGTCATTTGCTAATTACTTAGCAATATAAACTAAAATGAAAAAGATTTTTGAAAATGAAAAGGATCTATTCAACCCCCCTTCTAGATCTATTATGTGCCCTTTGGGAACTAACAATTTGTTGTAAGTTTGACTTATTATTTCATGGGGATATGTGCTAATTTTTTAGACCGTCGGTTGAAGTTTTAATAGTAAATCAATATGGACCGTCGATTGAAGTTTTAATAGTAAATCAATATGGACTGTCAATTGAAGTTTTAATAGTAAATCAATATGGACCGTCCGTTTTAATAGTAAATCAATTTGGACCGTCCGTGAATCAGTTACTATTTAGTTCATTCTCCTATAAATAAAAGCTTATTCCTTCCTTCTTTCTCATCAATTCACTAAAACTCTAGAGAGAAAAACTATAGAGAGAATAAGAGAGAAATAAGAAGAGTATTCTGCTACTTCACTATTGCAGTATCCAATCTCCTACTAAGGTAAGGGGTATTATTTCTTTCATATTCGTAAAAGATGTTATTTTCTTTATACTCATAAGGATTGTCATTCTATTCCTTATTAATCTGTGGGAATAACATGTCTACGCGGATTACTGCATGCCTGGTGAATAACCTTCGTATTCATCCTTTATTAATATGTAGGTATAACCTGTGACGCCCCCAAAACAGGTATACACCACCCATCTTGGGTCGCCACTAACATGGTACATAAATCAAATACAACTTCTTTAATACAACAGTCGTGTAAAATACGACAAAACATAGCTGAGAGTTTAAACAAGAATATTGTCATCTAGACAATATCCACACTCAATGGTGTCCTCATTATAATTATTATCACATTATTCCGTAGAATAGTGAGGACTACTAAAGCCATTTATCCTGGACCATCACTCCATTCCCCGACTCGTCCCAGCTATATTCTCATTTCCTGAAGAGAACAATGAAAGCAAGGATGAGCTCAACTAGCCCAGTAAGAAATATTATGACTAAGATAATGCAGAATAAATTATCCTTAGCCTGCAACAGTATAACAACTGATAAAATACAATAGACAACAAGTTTTAGATAATCAACTGTAGCGAAAATAAGCAATCCATTAGAAGAGTCAAGTAGAGCATAAAATCTACTATCTTCTATGATTTAAAAAGTTTTTCATCAACTTTATCATTTGAGACTCGACTTAATAAATAAAATCGAATCATCCCTCGCACTACTACCAGGATATTCATGTAATCATCAATGGTCATGATTATACCGAATAATTCCTTGTCATAATCATATCAACAACTGTCCATTAATGAACTACAGGCCAATGAGGACTTTTACCACATCATTCGTCACATTACGGTCATGATTATACCGAATAATCCCTGGTCATAATCATACCAAGTCCATCTATGCACGTAAGCCAATTAAAGATGACTTTAATCACAATATAAGCATGAGGATGATGATAATGACATAATAATTTAATAAAACAAGTTCAAGGATAAATTTTAAAGATTTATAATTTAATTTATCCAGAAATCAATAACGTCCAAATTGTCAACATGATACTACTTTATAGAGTAAAATTCAAGAATAATATTCATGTACCAAAAATAATTTGGACAGAAAAAAAAAATTTCGGGTCAATAGTACCCCGTGAATAGTACCCCGACATGAAAAGTGTCCTGAATACCCGAGTGAATGATACTAGAGTGAATAGTAATCAGGTGAATAGTAACCCGTGAATAGTAATTAAATGAATAGTACTCCTACATCGAAAAGTGCCCCGAATACCCGAGTGAATAATACTAGAGTGAATAGTAATTGGGTGAATAAGTAACCCTAATAGTAACTCGTAAAAGAAAAATACCAAAGAAAATGATATTCCATGACGAGTACAAAAGAAATGATATCTCATACGAGTATAATAGAATATACTGAAATCGCAAATTGATTTTCACCTTAATTGCGGTAATCCACGTAGATGCATCATTTCCACTATTTAATAAAGAATGAATACGAAGGATCATTCACCATGCATGTAGTAATTCACATATGATGCATTATTCCAACGTAATAATAAAGAATAAAATAACGTAAGAATTCATCATGCATGCGATAGACCACATGCATGTTATTCCCAAATGTAATAATAAAGAATGGAACTAGGTCGCCAGAATCCGTGTCATGCGATGATATTCTAACGAATAATAATAAAGAATGGAACCAGTCACATGCGTAATCAAGACGCATGTGATATTCCAACGTAATAATAAAGAATAGAATAACAACGAAATTCACTAGGCATACGATAGACCTTGCATGCATAAAGTTATTCCAACAGAATAATAAAGAATGGAATAACAGAAGAATTTTACCATGTATGCGATACTTCGCATAGACAGGTTATTCCAACATAATAATAAAGAATGGAATAACAACCCTTACGAGTATTGAAAGAAATTAACTCTCTTTATGAATACGAAAGAATAATACCCCTTACCTCAAAAGAAGACTAGATACTGGAATAGTGAGGTATCAGACTTCTCTTCTTCTTTCTCTCTATAATTTCTCTCTATAATAATTGCTTTATAGCTTTAGTGAATTTGTGAAAAATAATGAGGGAATAAGATTCTATTTATAGGAAAATATAGTTTCAATAATTGCACGTTTTGGGGCTCGAAATATTACAGTATAATACCTTCCTCTTTTCCTTCATTTTTAATTTAGTCCTGTAAGTATTATCAAACTTGTACCATCTTCCATAATAGTAAATCATGTGAATCAATAGTTCTAGACATGTTAAAATACGAATTACAGTATAGTACCTCCATCTATACCTCTATTTTTAACTTAGTCATGCAAGTATTATCAATCTTGTACCAATTCTCCTAATAGTAAATGAATGTGAATTAATAGTACACACATGTAAACAAATAGTTATAATCATGTGAATCAATAGCAATTAATTGCTCATTTATCCGGTTAATTACCCGATTGGTCAATATAACCTCTAGACATCAATTATTATCGAAATAAATGTCAATTTTCACTAACACTAATAATTCCAACACAATGGAACTATCAATTTCATCTTTAATCAACACGAACTTATTCATCATTAATATTATAACTCACAATATTTAACAACCAGGTCGTTTCCAGGAAAGAGGGGGCTTTTCGATAAGGATTTCTCCTTATTGGCGCGCAATTAGGTGTCCAAACCTCTCATTGACAAAACTTCTAGACATTGTCAATATTGCAAATAATAATATGAATAACTTTGCAGTCTCAATTATTGATTTAATAATATAACATATTATGCAGATGATACTATTATAATAATTGAATCAATAATATGAGAGATATGATGCAACAATTACTGTAGCAATAATTGGGTATAACTGATTGATTTCTCACGTAAGCATCAATAATCAATACCGTGTGCTACAATGCAACCACACGTATTACTGTACTTTTACTATCGAGTAGTTCAACAATTTTAACGTAACACTTTCGCCATTATTTTTATAAAATGATAATTCTGTCGTTTTCTAACTACGACAATACTTCCGCTGTGGGGTCCACCAATGATTGTGCCATCGTACAAATATTCCCTGTTAAAACGAATATTCCCCGACCAATCGAATATTATATAACAACTTGCTTACTTTGCAAAATTTATAAATATTACCCACAACTATAACATTATACCATAATATTAAAAAAAAATATTTTGAGAAATTTAAATCTTTATTCATAAAATTTGGGGTCTCACAATCTCCCCTCCTTATGAAATTTCGCCCTCGAAATTTATGTACGTACCTGGTATGATGAGGATATCTTGACTTCATTTTAGATTCTAACTCTTGAGGTATAACCTTTGAGTGTTGAATACGATCTTTCTTATCCAAGATTTTAACACGTATCTCCTCATACGGTAAATCTTCTGCTATCTCGTCTAGTTCCAATTCAATAATGTAGTTTGGGTCGTCCACATATTAATGTAACAATAATACGTGAAAAATGTTATAAACACGCGACATACTTTGCAGTAACACGAGTCTATAGGCCACAGTTCCTACTCGATCGAGGATTTCAAATGGGCCAATTAAATCGAGGGTTGAGATTTCCTCTCTTCATTGATTCTTGCTTCTAGAATAAATCCCTCTTTAACCTTCTTCTTCACATTCATCAGCTCTGGGTGTGTAGCTTGAGCGGTTTTAACTTTATCAGTTAACGTCGATTCTAGTCGTATATTCGTTATCTTCACGTGGGTCCCTAGAGTCTTTAACTCTATCTTCATCATTTGTAAGTTATACGAAATGGGTTTTTTTTTGTGTTAACAACATCGCACTTATAAACGCATACGATCTTCTACTTAACGCGTCAGCTACCACGTTCTCTCTTCCACAATGATATTGAATGGTATAGTCGTAATCTTCAACAGCTCGAGCCAACGTTTTTGGCGCATTATACGTTCGTTTTGGGTGAAGAAATACTTGAGGGTTTTAGAAATGGGTTTTGTACTGGGTTCAATACAAAATTTGATTTCACGCTCTAGGGGTAGGCTAGGAAGTCTTCAAGAATACGCCAGGAAATTTATTAACAATAGAAATATCTTTCAAAATTGTGACTCTCATCCAAAACTTGGATAGCACGTCACATTGATACCTATCAACTTGTCATCGTTATTCACGACGCGTCCCCCTGGATATTCTCTTGTATTCCAAGACTTGGAAGTCACCAGCGAAAGGCTCGGGGCTCTTTACTTATGGCTTGATATGACAATGATTTGACTTTAGTGGTTTTGTTGCTTGAATTCGCAAAACAGGTTGGTTAGGAATATGAAAGCTAACAACCTTACGAAAAGCATGATGAGTAGTTAACAAATCAATTCCTAAAATTGTATTAAAGGCAAGTATTTTCAAAGAGATAAGATTGACAAGTAACGTGAAAGTGTCAATTTGAATTAAACAAGACTTATAAATAGTGGAGGTAACGAAGGTTTCTCCTAACCGAGTTTCAACCGATAAGTCAAAGTCTAATCTCTTTGGAGTCAAATTTAAACGTTGAGCGCAAGCAAGAGAAATAAAAGAATGGGTAGAACCAGTATCTAATAAGGTATAGACTTTGCAAGAATTTATAATTAACTAACCCATGCTAACTTCGTTCGGGTCACTCACTTTTTGAGAAGTCACGAAAAACGCTCTTCTTGAAACCACCGACTTTGTTTTGTCCGTATCCGCCTTTGGTGCCACTGTCTCAGCTGGACTTGATTTTGGTGCACGATAAAATCGGACTAGGTGACCTTCTTTTCCACAATTGTAACATACTTTGGATTGCATCACACAATTTGGACTGATATGTCCCTCCCCTCCGCATTTGAAGCATACAATTGGTGGTCGTTCTCTTTCTTTGAAAACGGGTGTTGGTGCTGCTGTCTTTCCATTGTTGTTGAACCTTCTCTTCTTGAAATTTCCACTCCTATTATCTTGGCCAAGATTACCACCGAAGTGGTTATCATTCTTGGCATGATAATTTCCCCCACGATGGATATCATTGTTTTGATGGTCGTTGCCACCGGTACGATTATTATCGTGTTGTTGCTCGTTACCTTTTGGTTGTGCTGACTCATTATCGCGCTCCAATAACTGAGCCCTATTCACAACATCAGAATATAAACAAAGTTTGTGAGAAATGAGATATTGACGTATTTCGGGTTTCAAACCTCTTAGAAATATTCGCGTCATTCACGCCTCATTATCAACCAAATGGGATGCAAATCGGGACAACTCCGCAAATTTAGCCTCGTATTGCGACACGATCATATTATTTTGCTCCAACTTGATAAACTCCACCTCCTTCATGTGACAAATACTTTCGGGAAAGTACTTTTTGTTGAACAGCTCTTGGAACTTCTCCCAAGACATCTTGAATTCGATAGGCTGGGTACGCTTTACAGATTCCCACCAGTAATCTGCCTCTTCACGCAACATAAAAGTGGCAAAGGGAACCTTTTACTCCTCGGAGCATCCCAAGACATCAAATATCTTGGTGATCTGCTTTAACCACGTCTCTGCCTTAAGTGGTTCTGGCTTTCCCAAAAACTTCGGTGGTCCTAGCTCCTTGAACTACTTTGCGGTGACCGACCGTGGGTTGCATAAAGCCTCTGAACATCCCATCGTTCATCATTTGACCGGTGTTGTTATTTACCTGAGGATTATTGTCTTTCTGTTGCACATTATCCTGGGTATTGATCGTTAGTGACTCAACGGTCTCATGTGCTTCATTGCTGATCTCAACATTTTCAGATGCCATTTTCAAACACTGGTACAAAACAAGGGTTAATTGACATATCACATATTATCCCTATACTCTGACCGACCAATTAAATACCAAATAAACTTAGGTAGGTCATACTAGCGAAGGAATTCTCTGTCTCTCCTCTCCTAGTTCTTGTCTCACATCTTAGCCAGGGATCATATCCCTAAGCTTTGATACCAACTGTGACACCCCCAAAGTAGGTATACACCACCCATCTTGGGTCGCCACTTACATGGTACATAAATCAAATACAACTTCTTTAATACAACAGTCGTGTAAAATACGACAAAACATAGCTGAGAGTTTAAACAAGAATATTGTCATATGTTGGGTAAAATCTATATACGCACAACACGCAAGTATATGTGGTCAACAAGTAATAAAGTGATAAGTTGAGTATCATTCCCACAGAGAATTATTTAATAAAAATCACCAAGTACTAACCCATAATCAACTCAATCTTATTTCAACGAAAAAATTTCAATTATAATTAAACTAATTCTAATTACCACTAGTTAAATTAAGATTACGAAGATTTAAGATCACAAATTCACTTATTACTTCATTTAAGTTAACACACTTCTCATTAATTATTCTCTATCCTGAATTGTTAATCAAGAACACTAAAGCAGATAAAACCACCTCTCGATCCATAATACCGATACTCACTTAAATCCATAGATGATAGAATTAAACAAGACACCCTAATTAACTAATCACTATATCTCTATGTGAATTACAATTAAAAAGGATTTAAAGCACAAGTTCTCTATAAGATTACATATGGCGTAAAGGCATATCTCTATCCTAAACACGAATCATGAATTCCATCTATGTAGAAATCACAAACACATGTTATCATAATCAGATCTAAATCTAAACTTCATCTCTCGAGTTCATATAGATTATCATGGTAATTGATGACCAATCAATTAAACAATTAATTCCAAACCACAATAGACAATCCTCACGATAGAACATAATAATTGATAGCGAAGCATATTAAAATAAACTACACAATAAGATCCATTGTAATCTCAAACAAAGAATTAGTTCATTGAATTAAAACTAAGAATCCACACTTGAATACACATTAAAAGATAAGAATAGGATTAAAGAAAAGAATTGAATACATTGTCGAAAAATCTCCATCTTCCTCAAGCTCCTGCTCTTGATCTTCAATGGTCTCCAAGTTGCTTCAATCTCCAATTCTAATCTAATCTAGGGATCCTAATCTAAGAAAGAAAGTAAAGAATAAGTTAATAGAATCTATCCCAAGAGGGATTTTATGGAGTCTTAGAACTAGCCTATATCTCTCTTCTTTTATGCCTCCTATCATATATTTATAGTTCTAATGGATACCCTAGCAAGTTAGGCAACTAAGAATCCTATTCTAACTTAAATTGGACACCAAATAACCCAATTCAGCTCTCCCCCCGTCGCTGAGTGGGCCCCACACTGTCCCTAGGCCATTCTGGGCGCACCCCGCGCTATAAGGTCAGACATTCGGTGGGCCCAAATGCCGCCCGCGCCATGCATAGTTCATTTATAAGCGTGATCCGCCACGCTATTATTTACATGCGACGTCCTTTGGTAAAACAGACATAACTTTTGATCCCCTTGGATTTATGGGGCCTAACACCTATCAAATGGAAGATATCGACGAGATCTATAACTTTTATTCTTTGAGTATTGACAGATTCCGTCCAGATCAAGGTCTAAATCGAGCTTGAAGTAGATGCTGTGTAAATGGCAAATATGACAACTCTTAGCTTTGATCTTCGTTGATAAAATGGCCATAACTCTCACATCCGAACTCCAATTGGGATGATTCAAGATGTTCTGGAAAGCTAAGAAGTAGATCTACAATAAATTCCAGTTCCAAGCCAAGAATATACATCCAACTTGGTGTTAAAAGCCCTTCAATATTCCCTTCTTGCATTTGCTTGCGTATTTTAGTCCAAAAGATGTCCGAATTGTTTTCCCTTACTTCTTCAAGACAATGTCATGTCATAGCCTAAAAAATAACATAAAATGTATGAAAATTAACTAAGAAAAATGAATATAAGCAAATAATTCAAGTAACAGATACCGGATAAGTAGATATAATGATAAGTATATTTTATATCTACTTATCCGGTATCTATTACTTGAATTAGTTGCTTATATTCATGTTTCTTAGTTACTTTTCATACATTTTATGTTATTTTGTAGGTTATGACACGACATTGGCATGAAGAAGCTAGGAAAATCAATTCGGACATCTTTTGGACTAAAATACGCAAGCAAATGCAAGAAGGGAATATTGAAGGACTTTTAACACCAAGTTAGATGCATGTTCTTGGCTTGGAACTTAGATTTTATTGTAGATCTATTTCTTATCTTTTTGGAACATCTTGAATCATCCCAATCGGAGTTCGGATGCAAGAGTTATATCCTTTTTATCAACGAAGATCAAAGCTAAGAGTTGTAATGTTTGCCATTTACATAGCATCTACTTCAAGCCTGATTTCCACCTTGATCTAATCTGAATCTGTCAATCCTCAAATAATGAAAGTTGTAGATCTCGTCGTTATCTTCGATTTGATAGGTGGCAGGTCCCGTAACTCCAAACGGATCAAACGTTATGCCTGCTTTACCAAAGGACGTCGCAGCAAAAAATAGAGTAGCGCGGACCGCGCTAGCCCCGTGCTAGGCCACCAGAATCTCTACTATAGTAGCGCGGGCCGCACTCCAAATAGCTTAAGGACAGCGCAGGGCGCGCTAGGAGGCGGGAAAATAGTTAAATTGGGTTATTTGATGTCCAATTTGAGCTAGAATAGGATTCTTAGTTGCCTAACTTGCTAGGGTGTCCATTAGAACTATAAATACTTGAGTTTAACTTGGATTGATAGGCTAGTTCTAAGACTCCATAAAATCCCTCTTGGGATAGATTATTAACTTAGTCTTTACTTTCTTTCTTAGATTAGGGACCCTAGATTAGATTAGAATGGGAGATTGAAACAACTTGAAGACCATTGAAGATCAAGAGCAGGAGCTTGAGGAAGATGGAGATTTGCTGACAACAGATTCAATTCTTTTCTTTAATCTTATTCTTATCTTTTAATATGTATTCAAGTGTGGATTCTTAGTTTTAATTTAATGCACTAATTTTTTGTTTGAGATTACAATGGATCTTATTGTGTAGTTTATTTTTGTGACGCCCCCAAAATTAGGTATACGTCACCCATCTTGGGTCTCCACTTACATGGTACATAAATTCAAATACAAACTTAATTATACATCTGTCGTGTAACATACGACAATACATAAACTGAGAGTTCTAATAGGAATATTGTCATTTAGACAATATCCATACTCAAGGAGTCCTCATTACATTTATTGTCACACTATTTAATGTAATAGTGAGGACTACTAATGCTATCTTCTGGACCATCACTCTTTTCCCCGACTCGTCCCAAATATATTCTCATTTCAAGAGAACAAAGAAAGAAAGGGTGAGATCAACTAGCCCAAGAAGAAATATTATAACTAAGATAATGCGTAATAAATTATCAATAGTCTTCAACAATGTTAAACCGATAAAATACAATAGACAACCAGCTTTAACTACAAAATGAATATGCAATCCATTAAAAGAGTCAAGTAGAAAATAAAGTCTACTATCTTTTAGGTTTTAAAAGTTTTCATCAATTTTTATCACTAAGATTCAGTTTAATGAATAAACCACAATATCTAATCATCTATGTACCACGGTCAAGGATTTTCATCAAATTATCAATGGTCATGACTATATCGAATCACCCCTCGGTCATAATCATACCAAAACTATCCATCATCGCATTACAGCCAATCGAGGACTTTTGTCACATCATTTATATCAAGCCATGATTATACCGAATGATCCATGGTCATAATCATACTAAGTTCATCTATGCACGTAAGCCAAAGATAACATAATATAACATGAGGATGATGACAATGACATAATAATTCAATAAAACAAGTTCACGAATTAATTTATTCAGAACTAATAACGCCCAAATTGTCAACATGATATCGCTTTGTAGAGTAAAATTCAAGAATGCTCGTAAAAATATTTTCATTAAAAATATCGGATGAAGCGCAAATATCAAGGATAATCCACTAAATTCATGGAGTATAGAAGTCAAAATTTTAACCAACCGAGTATAATAAATAATGAAATAACAAAAGAAATCACCATGCATGCGGATTGCAGTTATTCCAATGTATACGTAATAATAAAACGGAACCAAAATTATTCCAATGTAATAATAAATATGATATTCTAATAATAATAAAAAGCAATATAAGTCCAGTCCTGTAAACACACGCATGTGATATTCCAATAGAATAATAAAGATGTAATAATAAAGATTTTAACCAGTCCGCGCAGAAAGCACGTATGCAGATGTTCCAACTGAATAATAAAATAATAGAAGAATGTCACCAAGTATAGGGATTCCGCATATACAAAGTTATTCCAATGTAATAAATAAGAATGGAATAATATAAGGATTTCACCAAGTATAGGTATTCCGCTTATACATGTCATGTATAGGGTATGCCACTTTTACAAAGTTATTCCAATGTAATAATAAAGAATGGAATAATGTAAGTTCTCTTCATGAATAAAAAAATAACACCCTTTACGAAAGTACAACAAATAATATTCCCTACCTTAAGAGAGTTGAATATTGGAAAGTGAAGTAACAAAATACTTTTCTTCTTTCTCTCTATAGTTTCTCTCTCTAGAGTTTCAAAGAATTCCTAAGAAATAATGAAGGAATGAGCTTTCTATTTATAGAAAAAGCTGAGAGTGGCTCTTGGTCTTAACGAAGGGTCAAAATGACTCTTGTAATATCAAGAGACAACTACTATTTGCGAAGGGGTAATTAACCTTGGAACAATCAAGAGGCGCTTAACTCTTGGTAATATCAAGGGACAACTACTATTTGCGAAGGGTAATTACTATCGACGAAGGTAATTACTATTGATTTAAGGTAATTACTATCAAAGAAGGTAATTACTATCGACGAAGGTAAATACTATCGACGAAGGTAATTACTATTCACAAAGGTAATTACTATTCACAAAGGTAATTAATTACTATTTAAGGTAAATACTATCGATTTAAGGTAATTACTATTCACAAAGGTAATTAATATTCACAAAGGTAATTACTATCGACGAAGGGACTCTTAGATGATGACATATGGCCCCCCATAAAATAATCAAACTTACCACAAACGCCTCATAATGTACTCTTTATATACATCAAGGATTGAATAAATATTACCACAAATCATTTTATTTTTAATCAACACATATTTAATCTTTCAACAATTATTAATCATTTATAACTTGTCGCCTCAATTAATAATTTAATACTATAACATATTATATGATGATATCGTTGACAATAATTGAATCAATAATATAAGAGATATGATGCAACAATTATCAGAAAGCAATAATTGAGCATAGCCGTGAATGACTTCTCACGTAAAGCATCAATAATCAATATCGTGTGCTACTATACAACTACACGACATCGTATTTTTTTTACAACCGGTAGTTCAACAGCTTTGACATGACTAAGAATACCTCTGCCGTTATTTTTATAGAAAATAATTTTGTCGCTTTCTAATTACAACAATACTTCCGCTGTGGGGTCCACTAATGATTGAGCCGTCGTATTTTAATATTCCCCGACAAAAAGAATATTCCCCGACCAAACGAATATTTTATAACAACTTGCTTACTTTGCAAAATTTATAAATATTACCCATAACTATAACATTATATCAAATTTATTCCTTAATATTCAAAAATAATATTTATAAAAAAATTCATCTTTATTTATAAAAGCTGGGGTCTTACAACCTCCCCTTCTTATGAAATTTTGCCCTCGAAATTAGGGTACGTACCTGATATGATAAAGAGGTGAGGATACCTTGAATACCTTTATCGTTAAAAATATTAAATTCATCTTCGCAATCCTACCAAAGATATTCATTAACAATTCATCTTTGCACTACAGCCAAAGATATACAACGAAACCAATAATGCCGAGACGCAGCCTTAATAGTATCACGACCACGAATTATCCATGCACTACTCGCCAAGGATATTCGTGTTTTCAATTACTACCATGATTATACCGAATAATCCTTCGGTCATAATCATACCAAGTCTATCAATGCACTACTACCAAAGATGACTTTTTACCACATCCATGAATTAATATTTCATCACGAGACTCACCAATAATTAATCCATATCATCGAATCATCCCCGCTGCTACAAAGCCAAGGATATTCATTAAGTATCACGACACGACCACAATTATCCATGACTACTACCAAAGATAATCGTGTATTCATTAAGATTATCACGACCACAAATTATCCATGCACTACTACCAAAGATAATCGTGTTTTCAATTACTACTATGATTATACCCAATAATCCCTCGGTCATAATCATACCAAGTCCATCTATTCACGTAAAGCCACGTATTTACTTTCAACACAATATAAGCATGAGGATAATGATATAAAGAATCAATCAAATGAGATAAAGGATAAATATTAAACATTTATAATATAATTTATCCAGATTCAAGAATATCCCCATGTTATCAATCACTTAATAATCTCATAATCTAATATCATTAATATTATAACAATATTTTAATCACTTCTTAAATTTATAAACAATTTATCTCAATTGTTTACGCTTTCCACCATATAATGCATTTAATCATTCAAAATGCCATACTCATAAGATATCATCACCAATTATCAAATTCTCATCAAAAAAATATGCATATACTCTATATAGAATTCTCTAGCCATAAAATCCTATTTTCAACTTTGTTACTTCACATAACATATTTAACTCATATGTTCAGAATTAAACTATTTTCATGAAAAATACCAAATCAGTCCCAAAAATATTTCTTTTCTAGGATTTAGCATAATATAGTCCCATGATGAAAATATATTTTTCTCAGTATTTTTAAAATTCATTTACTATTTTTCAAAAATCAATTTCTAATTAATTTCTTAAGAAATTAGCTACCTCAAGTTTAACTCCAAAATTCCCAAATCTTGGCAGGACCTTACACATGTTAATGTGAGCCTCTAGTTTAAATTTCATGGTCATCGAGAGTTATAGAACTCCGCTTATAGCATTTTTTGTCAAAAAAAACCTAAATATTGAAATGGTCATAACTTGTTCATTTTAAGTCAGAATGAGCTCATTTTTGGACAGGAGGTACTTTATAACATATATTTTCATGTCCCAAAAGGCCAGAATTTTTCACATAAATTTAGTGGCCGAAATAGCCCCTTAAAGTTTCTCAAGGGCAGAGCATTTTGTAATTTGCAGCTTTGGAGTCTTTTGCTAAATTCAGTCCACACGAAAATCTACAACACCTTTTCCAAAGGATTCCACTTGGATAAGATACAAAACTCATAGATCTAACTCTAGGACTTGACCACACTCAAAAATTCAAAATATAATAGGAGATATGGTCAATTGAATTTCATGTTACGTTTTTACCAAAATCTGATTTTTCAACCCTTTGTGATTTCTAAGAAACTTTCATGTTTTCACATAATAACCACATAACTCATCATAACACTTACTAATACTTCATATACCCATGATTTTCATTAGTCCAATGCTTTTATTATGACTTTCATCATAATCCTCGTAAATGCATCCTTTTAGTCAAGAAAAATATTCGAGGGTTTAAGAAATGGGTTTTTGTATCGGGTCAATAAAAAATTCGATTTCACGCCTCTAGGTAGGCTAGGAAATCTTCAAGAATACGCCAAGAAATTTATTAATGATAGAAATATCATTCAAAATCGCTACTCTTATCCAAGACTTGATAAGACGTTACATTGATACCAACTCGCGACTTCTATCCTTTAACCTAGATAAGACCTCACAATGATACCTATCAACTTGTCATCGCTATTCACGACGTCCGCCTACGTAAAGTCCGGCTTCTTGCAGCATTCCACACAAGGAAGTTAACAACGAAAGGATCGGGGCTCTTTACTTATGGCTTGATATAACAAAGATTAACTTTAGGGTTTGGTTACTTTGAATTCAGATAACAAAGTTGGTTAGAAATATGAAAGCTAACAACCTTACAAAAAGAATAATAAGTAGTTAATCAATCATTTTCAAAAATTACCTCAAAGGCAAGTATTTTCAAAGAGATAAGATCGTGAAAAAGTGTTTATTTGAAACAACAAGATTAATAAACAAAGTTGGAGGTAACGAAGGTTTCTCCCAACGAAGTTTCAATAGATAAATCAAAGTCTAATTTTTCCTGAGTCAAATTTAAACATCGAACACAACTAGGTAGAATAAAAGAGTGGGTAGAACTTGTATTGAATAAAGTATAGACTTCGCAATAATTTATAATTAATTCACCTGTAATAACTTCGCTCGGGTTTTCGACAAACGCCTCTCGCTAAATTACCGAAGTTTGACTTTTACTATAGGTACATTCCACCCTTAAGTGCTTCTTCACATTCCCCGATCCATGATTTGAATCATTATTCTCCGATCCATATCGAATTCGGGTCGACCGCTATGCATTGTGGTAATTCAAATCGATGTTGGGTTCTCCCAATTGTCATTCAAAAGCAAAAGTCCATTTCATCTATTTTGGCTTTATCGATCTGGACGCCTTTTTCTACACTATCAACGCTACAGCAACTTTTTTACCCATGCATCGCCTATTCTCCTTCGCTTCAGCTTGTTTCTTCTTTCAAATTGATCTTTGATTTTTAAATTCTCGATTCCAACTTTAATATCTTACACCTCCAAAAGCGTGATTTTGTTCGAAAGCACACATATCGGGTAACCCAATTTTGAATTGTCAGATCCCTTTGTTCCACGACCATTTGCCGCTCTTCAACTTGTTCTTCTAGCTCACGAACACGATTTTGTAATTTTAAGTTTTGATAATAAATTTCTTCTAACCAATTCTCCTCGTGTTCCTCTTCTTCTTCTTCTTCACTCTCACCGCTACCTCTACAACTAGCTAGCTAAAAATGCAAATAATTAGTTCTTCATTCACTACGTGGATATCTCTAATTTGTTCTTCGTCTCTATTAATCGTATTAACTCGATTAGTGATTAAAGGTGTCACAACTATTCATATTCACTCCATTATGAATATTTTCAAATGCCATTTCCAAACACCGCCACAACACAAGGGTTAATTAATATATCAAATATTATCCCTATACTCCTAACCACCAATTAAATAACAAATAAACTTAGGTAGGTCAATACTAGCGAAGGAATTCCCCGCCTCCCCCTCCTAGTTCTTATCTCGCATCTTAGCCGTGGATCATATCCCTAAGCTCGATATTCAACCGTGACGCCCCCAAAATTAGGTATACGCCACCCATCTTGGGTCGCCACTTACATGGTACATAAATTCAAATACAAACTTAATTATACATCTGTCAGTAACATACGACAATACATAAACCGAGAGTTCTAATAGAATATTGTCATTTAGACAATATCCATACTCAAGGAGTCCTCATTACATTTATTGTCACACTATTTAATGTAATAGTGAGGACTACTAATGCTATCTTCTGGACCATCACTCTTTTCCCCGACTCGTCCCCAAATATATTCTCATTTCAAGAGAATAAAGGAAAGAAAGGGTGAGCTCAACTAGCCCAAAGAAGAAATATTATAACTAAGATAATGCGTAATAAATTATCAATAGTCTTCAACAATGTTAAACCGATAAAATACAATAGACAACCAGCTTAACTCAGAGCTTTAATATGCAATCCATTAAAAGAGTCAAGTAGAAAATAAAGTCTACTATCTTTTAGGTTTTAAAAGTTTTCATCAATTTTATCACTAAGACTCAATTTAATGAATAAACCACAATATCTAATCATCCCTCGCATCACACCAAGGATATTCTTTATTTTCATCAAATTATCAATGGTCATGACTATACCGAATCACCCTCGGTCATAATCATACCAAAAACTATCCATCAATGCATTACAAGCCACCGAGGACTTTTTATCACATCATTTATATCAAGCCATGATTATACCGGATGATCCTCGCCATAATCATACTAAGTTCATCTATGCACGTAAGCCAAAGATAACATAATATAACATGAGGATGATGACAATGACATAATAATTCAATAAAACAAGTTCAAGAATTAATTTATTCAGAACTAATAACGTCCAAATTGTCAACATGATATCGTTTTGTAGAGTAAAATTCAAGAATACTCGTAAAAATATTTTCATTAAAAATATCGGATGAAGCGCAAATATCAAGGATATTCCACTAAATTCATGGAGTATAGAAGTCAAAATTTTAACCAACCGAGTATAATAAAGAATGAAATAACAAAAGAAATCACCATGCATGCGGTATTTGTGATGACAAAGTTATTCCAATGTAAATAATAAATAACCAATAATAAAATTCACACCGGAACCAGTGTCCCAATGTAAAATAAACAACGCATGTGATATTCCAATGATAGAATAATAAAATGTAATAATAAAGATTTTAACCAGTCCTGTAAAAAACATACGAAAATGTAATAACATGATAACCAGATGTTCCAAATAATAATAAAATAATAATAGAATGTCACCAAGTATAGGGGATTCCAGATATACAAAGTTATTCCAACAGAATAAATAAGAATGGAATAATATAAGGATTTCACCAAGTATAGGGTATTCCGCTTATATATAAGAATGTCATGTATAGGGTATGCCACTTTTACAAAGTTATTCCAATGTAATAATAAAGAATGGAATAACAAGTTCTCTTCATGAATAAAAAAAAAAAATAACACCCCTTACGAGTACAACAAATAATATTCCCTACCTTAGAAGAGTCAATATTGGAAAAGTGAAGTAATAAAATACTTTTCTTCTTCTTTCTCTATAGTTTCTCTCTCTAGCTTCAAATGAATTCCTAAAAATAATGAAGGAATGAGCTTTCTATTTATAGAAAATTTCTAGAGTGGCTCTTGGTCTTAACGGCGGGTCAAAATGACTCTTGGTAATATGAAGAGACAACTACTATTTCATGCGAAGGGGTAATTAACCCTTGGAACAATCAAGAAAGCTATTAACTCTTGGTAATATCAAGGACAACTACTATTTATTTAAGGGTAATTACTATCGACGAAGGTAATTACTATCGATCGACGGTTGGTAATTACTATCAAGAAGGTATTACTATCGACGGTTGGTAAATACTATTCACGAAGGTAATTACTATTCACAAAGGTAATTACTATTCACAAAGGTAATTACTATTCACGGTAAGGTAATTACTATTCACAAAGGTAATTACTATTCACGAAGGTAAATACTATCGACGAAGGGACTCTTAGATTATGACATATGGGCCCCCCATAAAATAATCAAACTTACCACAAACGCCCCATAATGTAATATACATCAAGGATTGAATAAATATTACCACAAATCATTTTATTTTTAATCAACACATATTTAATCTTTCAACAATTATTAATCATTTATAACTTGTCGCCTCAATTATTGATTTAATACTATAACATATTATACGTATGATACTTGTGACAATAATTGAATCAATAATATAAGAGATATGATGCAAAGAATTATCAGAAGTAATAATCGAGCATAAATGAGTGACTTCACGTAAGCATCAATAATCAATACCGTAGTGCTACTATACAACTACGCCAGACATCGTATTTTTTACTAATGGGTAGTTCAACAGCTTTTAACTTAAGAATAATTCCCGCCAAGTTATTTTTATAAAATATTTTTGTCGCTTTCTCAATCCGACAATACTTCCGCATGGGGTCCACCAATGATTGAGTCATTGTATTTAATATTCCCTAACAAAAAGAATATTCCCCACCAAACGAATATTTTATAACAACTTGCATACTTTGCAAAAATTTATAAATATTACCCACAACTATAATATTATATCAAATTTATTCCATAATATTCAAAAATAATATTTATAGAAAAATTCATCTTTATTTATAAAAGTCGGGGTCTTACAACCTCCCTTCTTATGAAATTTCTCCCCTCGAAATTAGGGTACGATACTGTATGTCAAGAGGTAAGGATACCTTGATTTCATTTTTGATTCTAACTCCCAAGTCATTTCCTCAACATCGTGGTTCCTCCACAAAACTTTGACTTGAGGTATAACCTCGAGCGTAGAATATGTTCCTTCTTATCCAAAATTTGAACAGAACCTCTTCATACGCCAAATCTTCCGCTATTTCGTCCGGTTCTAACTCAATAATATGGTTCGGTCTTTCACATATTTACGTAACATAGATATGTGAAAAACGCTATGAACACGAGACATATTTGGCGGTAAAAGCGAGTCTATAGGCCACGCTTCCTACTCGATCGAGGATTAAAATGGACCGATGAATCGAGGGTTAAGTTTTCCTCTCTTTCCAAATCTTGTAACTCCTTTCCATGGAGCAACTCTTAACAATACACGATCTCCTATATCGAATTCCACGCCCTTTCGATGAAGATCAAAGATAACTCTTTTATCGATTTTGTGAGGTTTTTATACGTTGTTTGGATCGTTTGAATCTTTTTTCGTAGTCATACGCATCAACTCCGGTCCCAACAACGTTGCTTCACCCACCTCATCCCAAAGATACCGAGAACGACACTTTCTTCCATACAACGCTCAATGGAGCCATGCCAATACTTGCTTGATAACTGTTGTTGTAGGAAAACTCCACCAATGGTAAGAACTTGTCCCAACTCCCTTGAAATCAAGGACACAGTAGTCTTAATAGATCTTCAAGAGTTTGAATAGTCCTCTCCGATCGTCCGTCCGCTCGAGGATGATATGCCGAAGCTAAATCGTAAGTCTGCGCTCATAGCTTTTTGCAAACTAACCCAAAATCGTGAAGTGAATCTTGGGTCTCGATCGTAAACTATGGATACCGAGATACCATGCAGCCTTCTTAATCTCGCTTATGTACATACGAGCAAGACGTTCAAGTGTATAAGTTTCTCAGATTTGGTAAGAAATGAGCGCACTTGGTCAATCTATCAACAATGACCCAAATCGCATCAATGCCTTGAGAAACCTTAGGAAGACCGTGCAGAACGAAATCCATGGTAATGTGCTCCCACTTCCATTCTCGAATTTCAAGTGGTTGCAATGGACCTTTTGGTACTTGATGCTCCGCTTTAACTCGCTGACAAGTTAGACACCTTGAGATAAACAAATACTATCTCTCTCTTCATATTGCTCCACCAAAATGTATGACGAATATCATGATACATTTTGGTACTCCTGTGATGGATTGAAAATGGTGTGTTGTGCGCCCCATCATGATATTATACATTAAATCGTGGTCGTTAGAACACAAAGTCCGGAGTCGACTCAAGTATTCCTTCTTCATCGATTCTTGCTTCCCAGATATAGCACCTTCTTACACTTTTTTCCTCATACGCATCGCCTCCGTGTCCGTAGCTTGAGCAACTTTAACTTTATCGATTAAAGTCGGTCTCTACTCAGATACTCGCTTATCATCACACGTGTCCCCGAGTCTTTAACTCTATCTCCATCCTTTGCAAGTCACACAAAATGGGCCTTTATATTGACAATATCGCACTCGTGATTGCATATGATTTTCTACTCAACGCGCCGCCTACCACGCTCGCTTTTCCAGATGGTATCGATGGTATGATCATAATCTTTCAATAGCCTCAAGCCAACGCCGTTGTCGCATGTTGAGTTCCTTTTGAGTGAAGAAATATTTGAGGCTTTTATGATCCGTAAAGATCTCCACTTTCTCCCATACAAGTAATGCCTCCAAATTTTAAGTGCAAAGACAACAGCTGCCAACTCTAGATCATGAGTAGGATAATTCCTCTCATATTCTTTGAGTTGTCGCGAGGCATAGGCTATAACTTTTCCATGTTGCATAAGAACACATCCCAACCCTTTGCCCGAAGCATCATCAGAGATGACAAATCCTCCGAGCCGAGATGGTATTGTCGTAATAGGTGCGAAATAAGTCTCCTCTTGAGTTCTTGAAAACTCTTCTCACATTCTTCGCCTCCAACCAAACTTTGTATCTTTCCGAGTCACCGAAATCAATGGAGTAGCGATTCGAGAAAATCCTTCCACGAATCTCCGATAATAACCAAATAAACCGAGAAAGCTACGTGACTTCTATTAATCGATTTAGGTTGTTCCCACTTTTGAATAGCTTCAATCTTTCTTTGGGTCAATGAGATATTCCATGACTTGATACCACGTGCCCAAGGAATGCTACTTCTTCAAGCCGTAACTCGCATTTCTTCAACTTGGCATAAAGCTTATATTCACGAAGCTTTTGGAGTGTCACCTCAAGTGTTGCTTTCATGATCTTCACGACTTTTGGAATAAATAAGGATGTCATCAATAAAGACGACCACAAAGTGATCTAAATATTCCTCAATAATACTTGGTTCATCATATCCATGAAGGCAAAGAGAGCATTAGTCAATCCAAAGGACATGACTAGAATTCATAATGCCCGCATCGAGTTCTCGAAAGCCGCCTTTGAAATGTCACGGTTCTAATCTTCAATCGGTGATATCCTAACGAAGATCAATCTTTGAAAAGAATTTGGCTCCTTGCAATCGGGTCAAACAGTCATCAATACGTGGCAATGGATACCTATTTTGATGGTGACATGATTCAACTCCCGATAATCAATACAAAGTCGCATACTCCCATCTTTCTTCTTCACGAATAGAACAGAGCACCCCAAGGAGAAGTACTAGGACGAATAAAGCCAATGTCTAACAATTCCTCGCAGTTGGGTCTTTAACTCCTCGAAGTTCAATAGAGCTATTCGATATGGGCTTTTGGAAATAGGTTTTGTACCGTTTCAAGGTCGATACAAAATTCAATTTCACGCCTGGGGTAGGCCAGAAGTTCTTCTGGAATACGTCAGAAATTTATTAACAATAGAAATATCGCTTAAAACCGATTTATTTTTATTTAAATCAGTGATATGAGCTAAGAAAGCTTGACATCCGCTTTTCAATAAACGAATAGCTTTATGGCTTGAGATGACCGTGATTGATTTTAATGGTTTGGTCGTTTGAATTCGCATAATAGGTTGATTAGGAATATGAAAGCTAACAACCTTACGAAAAACAATCAATTTTTGTATGATAAGTAGTTAACCAATCAATCCCTAGAATCACGCCAAATGCAAGTATTTTTAATGAAATAAGATCGACAGTAATGTGAGGGTACCGATTTGAACCAAACAAGACTTATAAACAAAGGATGTAATGAAGGTTTCTCCCAACGGAGTTTCCACAGATAAGTCAAAGTCCAATTTCTCCGTAGTCAAATTTAATCGATGAGCGCAAGTAGAAGAAATAAAAGAATGGGTAGAACCGTATCAAATAAAGTATAGACTTCATTAGAGTTTATGATAAGCTTACCCGTGATGACCTCATTCGGTTCCTTGCTCTTTGGGAGGTCACAACAAACGCTCTCCTCAGACTACCGGCTTTGAATTTTCCGGGACGGCCTTTGGTGCTTCCATCCTAGCTGAATTTGTCTTCTAGAAACGACAAAATCGAGCTAAGTGACCTTCTCTTCCACAATTATAACATGCTTTGACGGCATGGCGCAGCTTTGATCGATGTGTCCTCTCCTCCGCATTTGAAGCATATGATAGGTGGTCTTTCTCCTTCCTTAACAACGGGTGTTGGTGTGGCCGACGTCTTTCCACCATTGTTGAATCTCCTTTCTTGAAATGTCCATTCTTATTGTTTTGGCCTCGATTACCACCGGTGGTTACCATATCCGCCCGTTGATTCCTCCACGCTTGTTGTCACCGCTCGATGACTACTCTCACCGGTATTATAATTTTGCCGTACCGCTTCTTTTTAGTTGTGTTGACTCATTATCGCTGCTTCCACTAATCGAGCCCTATTTACAACATCTCAATACAAACACGCTTTATGAGAAATAAGATGTCGACGTATCTCCCGCTTCAAACCTCTTAAAAACATTCGCGCCATTCTCTCTTCATTATCCACCAAGTGGGACGAAACCGTGATAACTCCGCAAATTTTGCCTCGTATCATGACACTACCATATTGTTTTGTTCCAACTTGATAAATTCCACCTCCTTCATGTGGCTAATACTTTCAGAAAGTATTTGTCGCTGAATGTACTCCCCGAACTTCTCCCAAGATATCTTCAAGACAAAGAAGTTGAGTACGCTTTTACCGATTCCCACCAAGAATCCGCCTTCACGCAACAACATAAAGGCGTAAAGGGAACCTTTTGCTCCTCGAGCATCCCAAGACATCAAATATCTGGGTAATCTGCTTTATCCATGCTTCCGCCGTAAGTGGTTTTGGCTCTCCTTAAACTCCGGTGGTCCCAGCTCCTGAATTGTTTAGCGCGCGACCGCCGAGAGTTTTCCGTGTTTCCACCCGCTTTTGGGACAGAGTCGCCTCGCTTCTTGCCGTATAAATCGCATAAAGCCTCAAACATTTGATCATTCATCATTTGGTCGTTGTTGTTGTTTGCATGAGGATTGTCGCCTTCCCGATGCACATTATCCTCGATTATTGATATGTGGTGAATCAACGATCGCTCAAGCGCCCATCATATTCTCAACATTCTCGATGTCATTTTTAGATATCGCCACAAAAAACAAAGGTTAATTGACATGTAACAAATTATCCCTATCTTCCCACCAACCAATAAAATAGCACATAAACTTAGGTAGGTCATACTAGCGAAGGTATTCCCCGCCTCCCCTCCTAGTACTATTCTCACATCTTAGCCAGGATCATATCCCTAAGCTCGATACTAACCGTGACGCCTCCAAAATTAGGTATATCACCCCATCTTGGGTCGCCACTTACATGGTATGTAATTTAAATACAACTTATTAACATAACTGCTGTATAAATACGACATAAATCGTGAGTTTAAATACAAATATCGCCTACTAGATATTATACAAACTCAAAAAGGAGTCCTCATTACAATTATTATCACACTATTTCACGTAATAGTGAGGACTACTAATGCTATCTTCGTGACCATCACTGCTTCCCCGACTCGTCCCAAATTTATATTCTCATTTCAAGAGAACAAAGAAAAGAAAGGGTGAGCTCAACTAGCCCAAAGAAGAAATATTATGACTAAGATAATGCGTAATAAATTATCAATAGTCTTCAACAATGTTAAACCGATAAAATACAATGACAACCAGCTTTAATCATGCTGAATATGCAATCCATTAAAAGAGTCAAGTAGAAAATAAAGTCTACTATCTTTTAGGTTTTAAAAGGTTTTTCATCATCATTATAAATTTAGACTCACTTTTAATAAATATTCCACATCATCGAATCACCCCCGCACTACTACCAAGGATATTCTTTAAGATCACGACCACAATTATTCATGCACTACGGGCCAAGAATATTTGTGTATTCATTAATGGTCATGATCATGCCAACAATCGTCCATCAATGCACTACTACCATCGAGGATTTTTACCACATCATTTGTAACATTACGATTATGATTACACCGAATAGTCTCTCGTCATAATCATACCAAGTCCATCTATGCACTACAGTGCCACGATGACTTTAAAAAAAATATAAACATGAGGATGATGACAATGATATAAGAATTCAATAAAACAAGTTCAAGAATTATTTTATCCAGAATTATTAACGTCCAAATTATCAATATGATATCGCTTTTTTTGTAGAGTAAAATTCAAGAATAATCGTAAGAATATTTTCATGAAAAGATATCGGATGAAACGCAAATATCAAGGATATTCCACTAATTTCATGGAGTATAGAAGTCAAAGTTTTAACCAACTAGGTATAATAAAGAATGGAATAACAAAAGAAATCACCATGCATGCGATGATTGCACATGCATAAAAGTTATTCCAATGTAATAATAAATAACGGAACCAAAGTCGTGTGAAATTCACACCGGCTGTGATGTTCCAATGTAATAATAAAGATGGAACCAGATCTAGTGTAAAACACACGTATAGGATATTCCAATGTAATAATAAAGATTTTAACCAGTCCTGTAAAACACATGCATGTGATGTTCCAATGTAATAATAAAAAGATTTTAACCAGTCCTGTAAAACACACACGCATGTGATGTTCCAATGTAATAATAATAAAGATTTTAACCAGTCCTGTAAAACACACATGCATGTGATGTTCCAACAAAATAATAAAGATTTTAACCAGTCCTATGTAAAAAACACACAGCGAGTGATGTTCCAATGTAATAATAGAAGAATGTCACCAAGTATAGGGTAAACCACGATTATCAAAGTTATTCCAATGTAATAATAAGCAATGGAATAACAACATTTCTTCATGAATAAGAAAGAATAACACCCCTTACTTTTGGTAGGAGATTGAATAACGCAAAGAAAGGTAAAAAAAATACTCTTCTTCTTTCTTTCTTATTCTCTCTATACTTTCTCTCTCTATAGCTTGAATGAATTCGTGAAAAATAATGAAGCCCTAGACCTCTATTTATAGAAGATTTCTAGCTTAGCACCTGCCGTGTGAAAAGGCAAGTGGCTTGACGACTAATTGGTTTTCGACGCTCAGAATGTGAAACGACAAGTGGTTCGGCCACTGTAATGTGAAACGACAAGTGGTTCGACGTCTGGTAAAGGTAATTACTATTAACGAAGTAAATACTATCGACGAAGGTAAATACTATTCACAAGGGTAATTACTATTGACGAAGGTAATTACTTATTGATGAAGGTAAATACTATTCACAAGGGTAATTACTATCGACGAAGAGACTCTTAGATGATGACATATGAGCCCCCCAAAAATAATCAAACTTACCACAAATCATCAACACATATTTAATCTTTCAACAATTATTAATCATTTATAACTTGTCGCCTCAATTATTGATTTAATACTATAACATATTATACGATGATAATCGTGACAATAATTGAATCAATAATATAAGAGATATGATGCAAAGAATTATCGTAGTAATAATTGAGCATAGCCGAATGACTTCTCACGTAAGCATCAATAATCAATACCGTAATGCTACTATGCAACTACACGCCAGACATCGCATTTTTTTACCAACGGGGTAGTTCAACAGCTTTAATTCAGAACACCTCACCGTTATTTTTATAAAATATTTTTGTCATTTTCTCAATTCGACAATAATTACATTGTGGGGTCCACCAATGATTGAGCCATTGTATTTAATATTCCCTAACAAAAGAATATTCCCCACCAAACGAATATTTTATAACAACTTGCATACTTTGCAAAATTTATAAATATTACCCACAACTATAACAATATATCAAATTTATTCCATAATATTCAAAAATAATATTTATAGAAATATTCATCTTTATTTATAAAAGCTGGGGTCTTACATTAGTTGCATTGCATAGCATTGTTGTTTTGTGTTTTTGCTTGAGGACAAGCAAATGTTTAAGTTTGGGGGTATTTGATAAGTAAATTTGATATCTACTTATCCGGTATCTGTTACTTGAATTAGTTGCTTATATTCATGTTTCTTAGTTACTTTTCATACATTTTATGTTATAACACGACATTGGCATGAAGAAGCTAGGAAAAGCAATTCGGACATCTTTTGGACTAAAATACGCAAGCAAATGCAAGAAGGGAATATTGAAGGACTTTTAACACCAAGTTGGATGCATGTTCTTGGCTTGGAACTTGGATTTTATTGTAGATCTACTTTTTATCTTTTTGGAACATCTTGAATCATCCCAATCGGAGTTTGGATGCGAGAGTTGTGGCCTTTTTATCAACGAAGATCAAAGCTAAGAGTTGTCATATTTGCCATTTACATAGCATCTACTTCAAGCCCGATTTCCGCCTTGATCCCATCCGAATCTGTCAATCCTCAAAGAATGAAAGTTGTAGATCTCGTCGTTATCTTCGATTTGATAGGTGGCAGGACCCGTAACTCCAAGAAGATCAAATGTTATGCCTGTTTTACCAAAGGACAATGCATCAGAAAACAGAGTAGCGCGGACCGCACTAGCCCCGCGCTAGGCGACCAGAATCTTTGCTATAGTAGCGCGGGCCACGCTCCAAATAGCTTAAGGACAATGCGGGGCGTGCTAGGCGGCGGGAAAATAGTTAAATTGGGTTATTTGATGTCCAATTTGAGCTAGAATAGGATTCCTAGTTGCCTAACTTGCTAGGGTGTCCATTAGAACTATAAATACTTGAGTTTAACTTGGATTGATAGGCTAGTTCTAAGACTCCATAAAATCCCTCATGGGATAGATTTCTATTAACTTAGTCTTTACTTTCTCTCTTAGATTATGAACCCTAGATTAGATTAGAATGGGAGATTGAAACAACTTGGAGACCATTGAAGATCAAGAGCAGGAGCTTGAGGAAGATAGAGATTTACTGACAACGGATTTAATTCTTTTCTTTAATCTTATTCTTATCTTTTAATGTGTATTCAAGTGTGGATTCTTAGTTTTAATTCAATGAACTAATTTTTTATTTGAGATTACAATGGATCTTATTGTGTAGTTTATTTTAATATGCTTCGCTATCAATTGTTATGTTCTATTGTGAGGATTGTCTATTGTGATTTGGACTTAATTGTTTAATTGATTGGCCATTAATTACCGTGATAATCTATATGAACTCGAGAGATGAAGTATAAATTTAGATCTGATCATAATAGCATGTGTTTGTGATTTCTGCATAGATGGAATTCATGATTCGTGTTTAGGATATAGATATGCCTTTACGCCATATGTAATCTTATAGAGAACTTGTGCTTTAAATCATTTTTAATTGTAATTCACATAGAGATATAGTGGATTAGTTAATTAGGATGTCTTGCTTAATTCTATCATCTGTGGATTTAAGTGAGTATCGGTATTATGCATCGAGAGGTGGTTTTATCTGCTTTAATGTTCTAGATTAACAATTCAGGATAGAGAATAATTGATGAGAAGTGTGTTAACTTAAATGAAGTAATAAGTGAAGTTGTGATCTTAAATCTTCGTAATCTTAATTTAACTAGTGGTAATTAGAATTAGTTTAATTATAAATTGAAATTCATTCATTTAAATAAGATTGAGTTGATTACGGGTTAGTACTTGGTGATTTTTATTAATAATTCTCTGTGGGAACGATACTTAACTTATCACTTTATTACTTGTTGACCACGTATACTTGCGTGTTGTGCGTATATAGATTTTACCCAACAAGTTTTTACCGGATAAGTAGATATAAAACCTACTTATCATCATCTAGACAATATCCACACTCAATGGTGTCCTCATTACAATTATTATCACATTATTCCGTAGAATAGTGAGGACTACTAAAGCCATTTATCCTGGACCATCACTCCATTCCCCGACTCGTCCCAGCTATATTCTCATTTCTGAAGAGAACAATGAAAGAAAGAGTGATCTCCACTAGCCCAGTAAGAAATATTATGACTAAGATAATGCAGAATAAATTATCCTTAGCCTTCAATAGTATAACAACTGATAGAATACAATAGACAACAAGTTTTAGATCAACATTTGCAGCGAAAATAAGCAATCCATTAGAAGAGTCAAGTAGAGCATAAAATCCACTATCTTCTATGATTTAAAAAGTTTTTCATCAACTTTATCATTTGAGACTCGACAATAAATAAAATCGAATCATCCCTGCACCACGGCCAAGGATATTCATGTAATCATCAATGGTCATGATTATACCGAATAATCCCTAGTCATAATCATACCAACAACTGTCCATCAATGAACTACAGGCCAATGAGGACTTTTACAACATCATTCATCACATTACGGTCATGATTATACAGAATAATCCCTGGTCATAATCATACCAAGTCCATCTATGCACGTAAGCCAAAGATGACTTTAATCACAATATAAGCATGAAGATGATGACAATGACATAATAATTCAATAAAACAAGTTCAAGGATAAATTTTAAATATTTATAATTTAATTTATCCATAAATCAATAACGTCCAAATTGTCAACATGATACTACTTTATAGAGTAAAATTCAAGAATAATATTCATGTACCAAAAATAATTTGGACAGAAAAGAAATATATTTTTCAGGTCAATAGTACCCCGTGAATAGTACCCCAACATGAAAAATGTCCCGAATACCCGAGTGAATGATACTAGAGTGAATAGTAATTGGGTGAATAGTAACCTGTGAATAGTAATTCGTGAATAGTACTCTGGCATAAAAAGTGGCACGAATACCCGAGTGAAAAATACTAGAGTGAATAGTAACTGGGTGAATAGTAACCCGTGAATAGTAACTCGTAAAAGAAAAATATCAAAGAAAATGATATTCCAGGACGAGTACAAAAGAAATGATATCTCATACGAGTATAATAGAATATACTGAAATCTATGAAATGGATTTTCACCCGTAAATGCGGTAATCCACGTAGATGCATCATTTCCACCATTTAATAAAGAATGAATACGAAGGATCATTCACCATGCATGTGGTAATCCACATAGATGCATTATTCCAACGAATAATAAAGAATGGAATAACGAAGAATTCACCATGCATGTGATGTAGATCGCATGCATGTGTTATTCCCAATGTAATAATAAAGAATGGAACCGTGTCACGCGTAATCCGCATATACGGATATTCCAACGTATAATAAAGAATGGAACCGAATTAAATGCGTAATCCGCATGCATGTGATATTCCGACATAATAATAAAGAATGGAATAACAACGTAATTCACGGGCATGCGATAGATCGCACGGGACATATTATTCCAACAAAATAATAAAGAATGGAATAATGTAAGAATTTCACCATGTATGCGGTATTGCTTGGCGTAGCGGGTTATTCCAACATAATAATAAAGAATGGAATAACAACCCTTACGAGTATTGAAAAAAATAACTCTATTCATGAATACGAAAGAATAATACCCCTTACCTCAAAAGAAGACTAGATACTGGAATTGTGAGGTATCAGACTTCTCTTCTTCTTTCTCTTTATAATAATTGCTCTATAGCTTTAGTGAATTGGTGAAAAATAATGAAGGAATAAGTTTCTATTTATAGAAAAATATAGTTTTAATAATTGCACGTTTTGGGGCTCAAAATATTATAGTATAATACCTTCCTCTTTTCCTTTATTTTTAATTTAGTCCTGCAAGTATTATCAAACTTGCACCATCTCCCCTAATAGTAAATCATGTGAATCAATAGTAAATCATGTGAATTAATAGTTCTAGACATATGAAAATACGAATTACAGTATAGTACCTCCATCTATACCTCTATTTTTAACTTAGTCATGCAAGTATTATCAATCTTGCACCAACTCCCCTAATAGTAAATGAATATGAATCAATAGTACACACATGTGAACAAATAGTTATAATCATGTGAATCAATAGCAATTAATTACTCATTTATCCGGTTAATTACCTGATTGGTCAATATAACCTCCAGACATCAATTATTATCGAAATAAATGTCGATTTTCACTAACACTAATAATTACAACACAATGGAACTATCAATTTCATCTTTAATCAACAAGAACTTATTCATCATTAATATTATAACTCATAATATTTAACAAACAGGTCGTTCCCAAGAAAGAGGGGGCTTTCCGATAAGTTTTTCTCCTTATTGGCGCGCAATTAGGTGACCAAACCTCTCCTTGACAGAACTTCTAGACATTGTCAATATTACAAATAATAATATGAATAACTTTGTCATCTCAATTATTGATTTAATAATATAACATATTATGCAGATGATACTGTGACAATAATTGAATCAATAATATGAGAGATATGATGCATCAATTACTGTAGCAATAATTGGGTATAATTGAGTGATTTCTCACGTTAGCATCAATAATCAATACCGTGTGCTACTATGCAACCACGCGTATTATTGTACTTTTACTACCGGGTAGTTCAACAGTTTTAACGGTAACACTTTCACCGTTATTTTTATAAAGTGATAATTCTATCATTTTCTAACTACGACAATACTTCTGTTGTGGGGTCCACTAATGATTGTGCCGTCGTACGAATATTCCCTGTTACAATGAATATTCCCCGACCAATCAAATATTATATAACAACTTGCTTACTTTACAAAATTTATAAATATTACCCACAACTATAACATTATACCATAATATTCAAAAAAATATTTCGAGAAATTTAAATCTTTATTCATAAAATTTGGGGTCTCACATAACCTGTCTACGCAGAGTACCATATGCTTGGTAAATAACTATTCGTATTCATCATTTATTAATCTGTGGGTATAACCTGTCTACGTGAATTACCGCATGCATGATGAATAATCTTTCGTATTCATTCTTTATTAAATTATGGAAATGATCTGTCTACGCGGATTACCGCATGACGGGTGAAAATTCATTTGCAGTTTCATATATTCTTTCATACTTGTATGAGATATCATTTCTTTTGTACTCGTCAAGGGATATAATTTTCTTTTGTATTCTCCATTTATGGGTACTATCCATACCGGAGTACTATTCATCCGAGGTATTATTCATTTGGGGTACTATTTATTCAGAGTACTTTTCATGCCGGACTACTATTCATCCGGGGTACTATTCATACCAGAGTACTATTCATGCCGGAGTACTATTCACGAAAAAAATGATTTCTTTTCTGTCCAAATTATTTTTGATACATGAATATCATTATTGAATTTTAATCCACAATTAGTGATCATGTTGACAATTTGGACTTTCTTGAACTTTGGATAAATTAAATTATAAATCTTTAATATTTATCCTTGTTCTCAATTGATTGATTCTTTATATCATTGTCATCATCCTTATGCTTATATTGTGGTAAAAGTCATCTTTGCCATGTAGTGCAAAGATGGACTGTTGATTGATATGATTATGACTAGGAATTGTGTATTGGTATAATCATAACCTTTAATTTTATAGATAAAGATTTGTGGTGAAAGTCCTCTTTGGCCCGTAGTGCATAGATAGACAGGTGTTTGACGTGATCATGACAACTGGTGATACAAACGATTATTTTTGGCCCGTAGTACATAGATAATTCGTTGATTGGAAATAATTATTGATTGGTGTTACAAGGATAAAATATTGATAATGGACTTTTAAATCATAGAAGATAGTAGACATCATGCTCTACTTGACTCTTCTAATGGATTGTTATTTTCGTTGCAGTTGTGGATCTAAAACTTGTTGTCTATTGTATTCTATAATATTTTTCTCTGTTGAGGACTAATGATAATTTGTTCTACATTATCTTAGTCATAATATTATTTAGTGGGCTAGTTGAGCTCACCCTTTTCCTTTTGGTTCCATTATTCTTCTCAGGAGGCGAGAATGTATGGACTAGTCGGGGAGTGGAGTAATGGTCCAAGATGGTTATTGTAGTAATCCTCACTATTTTGTAAAATAGTGTGATAATAATTATAATGAGAACTTTATTTGAGTTTGGGTATTGTCTACAAGATAATATTTGTATTCAAACTCACAGCTTATGTGTTGTCGTATTTTGCACGACAGTTGTATTAATGAAGTTTGTATTTGGATTCTGTACCATGTATTTGGCGACTCAGAATAGGTTGTGTGGACTTATTTTGAGGGCGTCACAATTATAATTTTTATATGTTAAATTTTCTTGAGTATATGTAAAAAATGGGATGTTCATGATTTTGATTACATTATTTTAATATACAATTGGTGTTGTTTTTTTACAATGTTAAATAAAAAAATATAATAATATTTATTACTACCTTTATCTCGTAAAAAGATTTTTTTTTTTAATATACTTTTTCTTTTCTTTCTTTTTTTTTGTGTAAAAACATTTTTTATTTTTTACTTTAAATAATTATGCTTAAGTGTGATTTATGTTTAGTTTAATATATGAAAAAAATTAATTAATATAATTTTTAGTACTTTTTATATGAATAATAAGATTCATTTTGTAATAATAAGTTTGTTTTATGTAAATTTTAATATTTAGAAAAATACTTATAATTTTATTGCATTAATTTGTAATTTGTATGGGTTTTAAAATTTTAATTATAAAAAGAATATTTGAATATATATCACGTATATTTTAATCTTTGAGAAATTTAATTAGCAAAAAAATTGTATGACTTTATTTTTCGATAAAATAATTTTTTTTTCGACATTTATGTTATTTATTGTACACGTTCATAATTTAATTAATTAGATCAAGTAAAGTAAAAATTATAATATACAAATTTATATTTAGTGGAGAAATTAAACATTATAACTTGAAGGGTGTATTAGATATTATATTAAAAATATTTTTGGATATTAGTTTGTCAATCACACTAGAGGTAGTGGATGTTACATATTATAGACTAGAGGGGTACATACTGTTACTTGAAAAATTAGAAGAATGGTAAGTGTTATTTTGATTATTTACATGGGGTGTCAGCGTATTTTACTCAATAAAAATATATCTCAAATTTTAAAACCGACTAAAAAAATATATCTTTAATTTTAGAACATAAAATATATATTTACTCTAACAACATAAAAATTATTCTGTCATTATCAACATTCTTTTTTTCCTTTATTTATGTTTTGGTGATTGTGCTACATTATGAATAATACTAAAATCAAAAAATATTTTAAATAATATGTTATCATTACATTACATTGATAAAATATATATTCGTTAAATTTCAATCACCACACCACCTCTATCCTATATACGACTACTTATATGCATTAAATAATAATTATGCATATTAATACAAAAAAAAATAACACAAGTTGAATTCATAATCTCATTACTAGTTAAAAGCATTTTATATTTCTCTCTCATTTGGTGTGCACAATTTTAGTCCATTTTATAAAATTATTTTTATAAGAAAATAATAAGATGCCTTTTTTCAAAAAGTAGTGTTAAGAATTGATACTATATAGTTTATGAAAAATGTCAGTTAAATGTCATTATTTTATAAATATAACTCTATTTTAAAACAGTGTAAAATACAATAATTATTTACATCAAATTAATATTTTTATATAATTTTCGTTCACAAGAGTATAGAGTGATTTCTACCTATATGTAAAAGAGTCCTTCTAAGGGGATATTTTTTTAGTGACATTATAGTAATCTTTTTTTTTTTGGTTTTTTTTTTGTAGTATCTTCTAAAAAATGTATAGTATTTATTCCAACTGAAATTATACTTAAAACACCTAAAACACTGTTTTCTGTACATACTCTGTTTCTTGTATGCATCCAAATTATACCTAAAATACTGTTTTTTATAAAAATTCAAGTTAAAATAAATTTTATATATTTTTTGGAAAGTACTACCAAAAAAAAATAAAAAATTACTAGAATGTCACTAAAAAAATATCTCCCTAGACTTATTGATATGTAAAGATATTAAAAATACCGAAATAGTGATGGGAAAAGAATGGGGGAAGCAAATTTGCACGTGAGAAAGGTAAATCCATTTTGACAGCCGGTGAGATCTGGGCAGCCACATTGCCCAAAAACTTTTGTCTGCACTCTGCATAATCTGTGCCGTACAGCTGTACAAATTCTGTCCGTCAACCCAACAAAACAACTAAAAAAAGTACCAGTACTACTTGAAGATTAAGATAAGCTTGTTTATTGAATTAAACCAAGTGATAAATTAGGGGCGGTTTGATTAATACAAATGACTGACTCATTCAGTGTGTTTGTTTTCAATAAAAATCGTCTAAATAACTAAATTAATCAGTTATTCAGACGATTTAAGCTGAATGACTAAATTTTATTTTTTTGACTGAATAAGCTTAATGACGGGTGAATGATTTTTTTTTATTATATTAACTACTACTGTAATATATAACGTTTTATAGTTTATGCACAAGAATTAAAAAAAATAATTGTATAAAATTAAATATAGTATTAATTGTCTATAATATTTTTTACAATATACGTTTCTCATTCTCTCTCTTTCATCTGTAACATTTTTTCGTGAAGGGTAATTTTGGAAAAATGATGAATAATTCTCCTACATCATATAAAACGTCAAATAATTTAAAAAATAAAATAATCTAAAATGTCATATATTATTGAATAGAGGGAGTAATTTTTTAAGTTGTGATCATATAAATTATAAATAAATGATGAAAATATTCATAGTCAAAGTTGATTATGAATATATTTTTCCTCAATTCATCTTATTACGTTATTAATTAAAGGGTAGATCGCGTGGTTTAAAATTACGTGATTCACTAAATCGTCCATCAAATAGTTTGCAGCAAATGTGTAACTCTTTGACAAATTAGAGTAAAATATATTTTTACTATATATAAATTTATAAATGAGAATTTTTTGTAAAAGGGAGCTACGAAGTACCAAAATAATTATTTTTTTTTGATAAATTCATAATAAAAATAATATTTTCACATGAAAATCGTTGCTAGAGATCTTATAGCGACGATTTTACCGTCGCTATACATTTATAACGACCCTTTTCATGCTGAAATATTAAAAAATATTGTGAAAATATCAATTTTAAATAAAAATCTCTTAGGTTAGGATATAAAAGCCTTAATTGCAATAACAACTTTGCAGAGATAAGTGCCATGGGATTAATGGGACCGCACCAAGACGGCAAGACCTGTGTTCACAAGCAAGGAATCTCTCTTTCCAAATCTTCTTACCTTCTCTCTTCATGTTATGATTTAGCAAAACCACCTCCATCGCTAAAAAAAAATGAGTCGAGTATAATCAAACATATTAAGAAAAGTAAAATTAGGAGAGAACGAATAATTTTTTTAAATTTATTCTTAGTGACTAGGTCGTTCTTGAGTGATTAAATTTATCCTAAAATTGTACAAAAACAGGAGAAATACTCGATTAACAAAATAAAAATTCAAAAAAGAGGAAAAACGGTCAGTTGTTACAATTAGATTCGATCATTCATCTTCTAGGGCTTTAAGGGGAGTGAGTGCGATTTACAGAGTGATCAAAAGGGAGGTGAGGATTTGGCTTCGATTCTAGCGAATAAGAGGTCAGAAATCGAGTTTGAATCCACACTGCCCAGCTAGACTACAACAGAAAATGATTTTTGTACTGTGGTTGTTTGATTTTGAAGGTTTGGCACCCCTTTATATCCAGATGTGTTCTTTATTCTTATCTGAAGTGTAGAAACGGTATATATAGATGGTCAAGATGCATATTGGAATGAATAAGTACGTTGTTAAAGTTCTTGCAAGCTCAATTTTGGTTGACAATGGTGGTCCCATTTGTGTATTTTCTGGTTTCTCTGCTTTTTTTTTTACGTAAGTGACAATTGAAAATACTCAAATAATGTTTTTGTTTTTTGTTTTTTTCTGTGGGTGTAGTTTTTCAATAAAAAATTTCCCTAATTGTGTGTGTAGGTGATCCAAATGCTCCCATTTTTTCGATTAAAATGGTTTATGGTGAAAACTTTGACGAGAAAGGGTATGTGGGGGGATCAATTAAGTTTTTTTGATTATGTTAAGTTAAAACATTTGAGTAAGGCTGTAAAATGAGCAAATAGTTCGGACGCAATTCATACTCATTCGACTAAAAGTTCGATTTGAGCTCGACTCAAAATATAAATGATTCAAATATGAGCAAATTTAAAGTTAGATAAATTACTCGAACCTCCACAAATTTTAATTTTCTATTGATACTCGGATCATATTCGTTCGATCGAAAAGTTCAAACTGTTCGGGCTCAATTCGAGATCGTGCTCGACTTGGTAGCTAAACGAGCCTCAATCAAACTTTATTTTATACTCGATAAATTTTGTGAACCAAATCTGAACAACTCAATACCCGGCTCAACTCGGTTCATTTACACCATTACATTTGAGTTACAGGGAATTGAGAAATATGGAAATGGAATTGGTTTTGCTAGGGATTTATTATTTTACCACTTTGTGCCTAAGAAGAGTTATAGACGCCTTAATACTGTAAAAGATATGTGGGTCATTAAGTTTTTTATTCCTGAATTAAAAGAAGTAGAAGTGTATATGGATAGTGAAGAGCTAGCTAGGTAATGCAAAGCCAAGGGAAGAAGAGGTTGGGAGCAATACTGGGACAACTGATAAAGGGAAGGAAAAGGTTGATGATTTTAATGGTGGTGATTTTGACAATGAGAAGGAACATGATGGGAGTGATGCTGAGTGTAGTGACACTGATAATGAGGACTCTATATATGTGACTCCATTTAGTGATAGTGCATATGAGGAGGATGATAAAGACTATGAAGAGAATGTTGATAATGATATTGAGTGTGATGGAGTAGGTGTAAATGACAAGGGGAAAGGGAAGGGAAAGGAAAAAGTTGTTGACAAAGGGAAGGGAAAAGAGGTTGTTAGTGCATTGGAATCTGATTTGTAGAAGAAGACCTCATGGCTGAGGACATACCAAGAATGTAGATAAATGATGATGAGGATTAGGAGCAGAAAACGGATAAAACCGAATAACCGAACCGAACCGAATTTTTTCAGTTATTCGGTTATTTTTTGAATTTTGGTTATACCCGTTTTAATATTTGATTTTCATGTTCGGGTTTGGTTTTTGAATTTTGGCTATTTGGTTAACCGAATAACCGAACTATATAAAAATAAAATAAAGGCTTCAAGGGTAAATTGAAGAATGCAATATTTATTCAAATTTGATGTTTAAAATTCAAGCTCAATTGATCAATAACTAGATTATAAATATAATTATAAATTGTCCTTATTTTAAAATGAATATATATTTATTATTACACTTTACTTAAAATGATAGATCAAATTTTATTAGGTTGATTTAAATTTGCTTTTATAAAAGAATGTATCGAGCATCTCATTCTATAAACAAATGTATCAGATAAAAGAGATCAAAGATGTTAGGAATTTTTGATTTGATGTTTAAAGTAAATGAAATGTATATATAAAATCTTTAAAAATAATATGTATGTAGTATATCATAGATCAAATTTGTTAGGTTGATCTTAGATTTTAAGTGTTCATCATTCTATAAACAAATGTAGCTTAGAAGATCAAAGATGTATTTGATCTATGAAAAGGACCTCTAGGCTTCAACAGAATCGAGTCTATCAAGTAATCAGTGGTCCGGAAGCCATTTGATCGTAGAGCTAACTTTCGAGAGATCGTAGTGTGCTCTCGGAAATCGTTGAGTCCCAAACGCGAGCAAGTGATGATCGTGAGTGTGAAAAGATGAGTAGTGTGCAAATCCTTGCGAGAAATCAGTAAATCCTTGTTCTCTTCTCTTAAGAACAAGCACCAATATGATAAGACACTACGATATGGATAGTAGAGTGTCATCTGCCTTGTGTCAGAAGCATCAAGCCCTACCTTTTGTTTGGAGATGAATTCCAACAAATATGGAATGGGTTTTGAACGTTGAAGCACTCACCAGTTCCAACGGTACAAAAGATATCCTTAGTATTGATCAAAAGGAATGTATTCAAGAAGCTAAGAAAAGGACCATTGCGCAGAGGAAAACACCTTTTCAGGTGTTAGGTGAGAAATCAGTCTGATGTGTCACTGGGCCAGAGTGAAATTCAGAAGATGTGCAGAAAAGTCTCCATCAAAGTTTAGAAAGGTCAAATGCATTTAATGCTTCTTCAAAAGGCTTTAATGGATAAATTTCAAGATCACATATATACAGAATACAGATAGATGAGAAAGATAAGCAAGTATTGAACAAAAACGTGCAAGAACACTCAACGCTCAACTCTACGATCCGAGAAAGATATAAAGCTTGCTCAGCTACTCAGTTCTTTTGAAGAAGTGCTTAATAGCAACTGAGTAGCACCAATCACGATCTCAACAACAACCAATCAACTGAAGTGAGAAGTTCCAAGTCTGAAGGACTTGAAGAGTTCTAAGTGAACTATAAAGAACCAAGTCTGCTGGACTTGAAGAGTTCAAGAGTGAACTAAGAAGTGCCTAGACTGTTAGTCTAGAAGGAATCTGTGAGATTCAAGAAGTGTAACACACATCCTTAGTGGATTTCCTACTCAAGGAGTAGAAGAGTGGATTAGGAGCTTTTAGTGCTCTGAACCACTTAAAACTAATGTGTCCATTATAACTGCTATAACTGCTATAACTGTCATAACTTCCTCACTCTCATTAATTCAAGATATCTCAAAGATGGTTTATCATATACTCATTCCACTATGCATTAATCACAATCATACTAACGAGTTTAAAAGAAAAGTTTTTAATTATCTATTCAACCCCCTTCTAGATATCTATTGTGCCTCCGGGAACTAACAATTGGTATCAGAGCAGGTTCTATAATACATCTTACAAAGCTTGAGTAGATCCAATGGCACACTTACCAAGTGAATCAAAGACTGGAGGAGGCAGCAAGCCACCTATGTGCAACAAAGATAAATTTGCTAACTGGAAGGTTAGGATGAAAGCTTACATGGATTTAATAGATGAAGATCTATTTGAAACTATTCAGAATGGGCCCTATGTTCCTACAAATCTTGCACCAACTACAGATGACCCAAACAGAGTACATATCAAGGTCAAAGGAGAATGGACAGAGAATGAGAAGAGAGCTGTCCAGCTTGACAAAAAGGCCAAAAACATCCTATTTCAATCATTAGAAGATGATCTATTTGAAAACGTGGTCAACTGCAAAACAGCAAAGGAGGTTTGGGAAGCACTACTCATTATGCATGAAGGAACAAAAGAAGTCGAGAAAAACAAACAATCTCTCCCGACTCAACAATATGAGATGTTTGCTCACGCTTCGAGGAGAGAACGTCAACGCCACATACGAGAGATTCAATATTCTGCTCAACTATCTACGAGCCTATGGAAAGATCTATCCAAACAAAGATCTGATCATAAAGTTCATGAGAGCTTTACCAAGCAAGTGGGATACCAAAACCACTTCCATAAGAGAATCAAAGAATCTACATGAAATGACTGTTCAACAGTTATATGGCAACCTCCTCACGTATGAACTGGAGATGACACAACGAGCAAAAACGTTGTCTGAAGGAAGAAAGAAGGATAAAGGTGTTACTCTCAAAGTAATCGAAAACACCTCCAAAGTCAACACTGAAGTTGATTCTAACTACGATGAAGATGATGATGAGGACTTTGCAATGCTGGTTAAAAGACTAAGAAGATTCATGCGACAAGGCAAAACCAGCAAGCCAAAGAAAGTTAGCAACTACAACAGCCAGGAGCAAATGAATGACCTATGCTACAACTGCAAGAAACCTGGTCACTTCATTGCCAACTGCAACAAACCTCTCAGAGAAGAACTCAAGAAGAAATCACATGCAAGGAAGGAATACAAAGGCAACAAAAGGCCAGTAAAGAAAGACAAAGGCCTTGTAGCTGGAGGATCGTGGAGTGACTCTGATAATGACTCAACTCCAGAATCTGGAGACGATGAAGATCCTCAAATGGCTAATCTCTGCCTGATGGCCAAAAATGCAAGGGACAAACAGAACTCCAACATACATGAAGTAAGTATCGATGAGGTATTTGACTTCAACTCTCCTGATGTAGATATTGATGACCTTAGAACTGCATTACACGGCATAACATCTGATCTGCACCAATACATGAAGTGGTTTAGAGTTCTGTCTAAAGACTATTCACTTCTTCAAAAGGAGAAAGAAAAAGTTCAAGAGGAATCTGAAACAACCCTTCTCAAGATCTTGATTCTCTCTCCAAGTTTGAAGTCGAAAATAAGTTCTTGAAGACAGAAAAATGAGCTCGATCTACACAAAGAGAGTCTAGTCTAACCTCTAAGATTGAGGATCTAGAAAAGACAGTCTCTACATGGAATAAATCCTCTTCATCCATGGACTCCTTAATCTCTAACCAGAGAAGTGTCTCTGATAGAACAGGGTTAGGCTTTGGGGAATCTACCTCAAAGTCATGTGTGGAAAAAGCAAAGGAAACTAGCACTGGTAATGCTTCAGGTTTCAGTAGAGGCATTATATTTGTGAAATCCTCACAGAAGGATGAGCCTGTCAAACCCTGCCCAACTAATTCAATTCATATTCCCAGGAGTAAGGGATCTCATGTTGGTCTAGGTTTCAAAAAAGAGAAGAGTAATCTAGCTACTACTCATCAACCTCGAAGGATCGTAGAGTCCAATAAAATCAACTCTACGAACCAACCAGGAAGATACAGTAGAAGTAAGATACACTCCTCACAAATAATGAAACAAGAGAACACATGGAAAAGGGAATATCAGCCTAGCAGGAGGATGACCAATAACCCACAAAAGTCTAAATGGAGGAAGAACTTTCACACACACACAAACATGCATCATATCAAATGTTTTGTGTGCTACAGAGTTGGCCACAAGGCCACAAAGTGTCATTATAATTCCATGCATGTGAGACCCAAAATCAAGCAGATTTGGGTCCCCAAGGGTACTAACATAGTAGGACCCATGCAAGTATGGGTACCAAAATGAAGGTTTAATGTTACCTCAGGAAAAGAGCTCCACGAACACAACCTGGTATCTGGATAGTGGATGTTCAAGACACATGACTGGGAACAAAGCCCTTCTGTCTAACTACATAGAGAAGGAGGGTCCCTCGGTCATCTTTGGAGATAATGGCTCTGGCAAGACAAGAGGCTATGGCTCAGCTGGAAATGGTGCAGTATCCTTCAGCAAAGTGACCTATGTGGAAGGACTACAACACAATCTTCTAAGCATTAGTCAACTCTACGACAAGGGTCATCAAGTAACATTTCTCAACAATCAATGTCATATCCGAGACCTAAAGACATCTGCTGTGAAGCTAACCGGAACAAGAGAAGGAAATGTCTACACAGTAAATCTTGGAAAACTGAGCTCAGACGAGACAATATGCTTTCTGGCTAAAGCATCTGAAGAAACAAGCTGGCTATGGCATCGAAGACTGTCTCATCTCAACTTCAAAAGTATGTCCAAATTAGCTTCAAAAGATCTAGTTGCAGGCCTACCCAAGTTCAACTTCATTAAAGAAAGGCCATGCAATGCCTGTCAACTTGGAAAACAAACCAAAAGCACTTTCAAGAGCAAAACTGTCAATTCAATTAACAAGCCTTTGCAGCTGCTACACATGGATCTTTTTGGGCCAATTCCAACAACGAGCCTTGGAGGAAAGAGATACTCTCTGGTCGTAGTCGATGACTTCACCAGATTTACATGGGTGTTCTTTCTAACCTCAAAAGATGAGACAAGTTCCCAGCTGGTCAAAATGTTCAAGCTTGTGATGAACGAGAAAGGAGAAAAAATCAAGGCTATAAGGAGTGATCATGGTAGAGAATTCGACTTCTCAGAAATGGACCAATTCTTCACAGACAATGGCATTAGTCACAACTTCTCAGCTCCACGAACTCCTCAACAAAATGGAGTTGCTGAGAGAAAGAACATGACATTAATAGAGGCTGGAAGGACTCTACTAGCAGCAGCTCATCTGCCTGAGTACTTCTGGGCAGAAGCGGTCAACACTGCTTGTTATACTCAGAACAGATCACTCATACACTCTACGATTAAGAAGACTCCTTATGAACTATGGAAAGGAAGAAAACCTAGTGTCAACTACTTTCATGTCTTCGGTTGTGCATGCTACATTCTTAACAATGGAAAGCAATATTTGACAAAGTTTTAACCAAAATCAGATGAAGGAATCTTTCTTGGATATGCCACAGACAGCAAGGCCTACAGAGTGTTCAACAAGAAGACACTGAGTGTTGAAGTCTCGATTCACATCATCTTTGATGAAACAGACTTAGACAAAACAATGCCTCAAGATACTACGACTAACAGTTCAGACACTACGAACGAGGTCATCGAGCTCAACACTACGATCGTAGTACCAGAAGGTGAAATCGTTGAGCAAGGGAATGAGATCGTAGAGAGGCCTATGCGCACAAATCGAACCTCCACATCAAGAAGAAGAAATAGATCTTGAAGATCTAAGAAGAAGGCACAAGAAGGCATAAGAAAACGATGGGCAAGATCCCCCATAGATCTAATCATTGGAGATGGGCAAGAGAAGAGTCACACTCAAGATCTAATCATTGGAGATCCGAATGCAAGAGTCAAAACAAGAGTCTGCTACTCAAAATGAATGCTTCTATCTAAGCTTCCTATCTCAAATAGAACAAAGAAGAAGATAGAGGATGCTATGGAAGACTCCAATTTGGATAGAGGCCATGCAAGAAGAACTTAATCGAATTAGAGAAGCAAAGTATGGAGATTGGTTCCAAGACCAAAGAACCATCCCAGTAATTGGAACCAAGTGGGTTTACAGAAACAAGATGGATGAAGATGGAGTCATCACCAGAATAAGGCAAGACTAGTGGCCAAGGGCTACTCTCAGGAAGAAGGCATTGACTACGATGAGACATTTTGCACTGTTGCCGGGATGGAAGCCATCGGAATATTTCTTGCCTTTGCTGCTCAAATGAAGTTCAGGGTCTTTCAGATGGATGTCAAGAGTGCATTTTTGAATGGAGAACTTCAAGAAGAAGTTTATGTAGAGCAGCCTCTAGGTTTCATCAATCCATCTCTTTCTAATTATGTCTTTAGATTAGACAAAGCCTTATATGGTCTTAAACAAGCACCTAGAGCATGGTATGAAACACTAACTAACTTCCTTATTGAAAATGGATTCACTAGAGGTAGAGTAGATACCACACTATTTCTTAGAAAGCACAAAGACAAAGTCCTATTAGTTCAAATATATGTTGATGATATTATCTTTGGATCTACTGATGAAAAGCTATGCAAGAGATTCTCCAAGCTTATGCAGAGCAAGTTTGAAATGAGCATGATGGGTGAACTGAACTTCTTCCTTGGACTGCAAGTAAAGCAGACTGATGAAGGAATCTTCATCAACCAAGCCAAGTACATTAAAGACTTACTTAAGAAGTATGGCATGGAGTCAGCCTCTCCCATGAAAACCCCAATTGCTCCTACAACCAAGCTTGACAAAGATGAAAAAGGTAAAAGTATTGATATAACTCAATACAGAGGTATGATTGGCTCTCTTTTATATCTAACTGCCAGTAGACCAGATATAATGTTTGCAACATGCATTTGTGCTAGATTTCAGGCTAATCCTAAAGAATCTCATTTATCTGCTTCAGAAAGAGGATTTTCAGATATCTCAAAGGTACACCCCACTTGGGGCTTTGGTATCCCAAGGAGTCCTCATTTGAGCTAACAGGATACACAGATGCTGATTTTGCAGGCTGCAAAATTGATAGAAAGAGTACCAGTGGCACCTGTCAATTGCTAGAAAATGACTTGTCCCTGGTTTAGCAAGAAGCAAAATTCGATGTCTACTTCAACTCGAAAATTTGAATACATTGATTGCAGCGATTCTTTGTTGTGCTCAGATCTTATGGATGAAAAATCAACTAGCAGATTATGGGTTTGAATTTAAATCCATTCCTATTCACTGTGATAACACAAGTGCAATTGCTATAACTCATAATCTTGTCATGCATTCTAGGACTAAGGTATCACTTCATTAGGGATCATGTGCAAAATGGAACTATATCTTTACAATATATCCCTACTAAAAATCAACTTGCTGATGTCTTTACAAAGCCTCTAGATGAATCCAGATTTAACAAGTTAATAAGTGAGCTAGGCATGCTTAACTTACAACCATGAAAAATATGCTCTAGTATGTGCTAACCATACACGTTTAAAGGCTATGTTTGAAATCATAGACATGATCAAAGGAAGACCACGATCATAGAACCGAAGTGTCATACAATACAACGATCAACGATCACTGCATCGTGAGACTCAACGATAGCAGAGTTACATCAAAACCAAAGGTGCACCCTATGATGATCAAGTATCAAACAAGGCAATCTCTCTGATAAGTACCTCAGGGACAAACCTAACCCTTGATTCATTCAATGAGGTTGGCCCTTCCTGAGCTACCTTAAACCAAGAAGAATGCTAAGTCGAAAGTTCATCATGAGGACTTGATCAGACTCTACGATTGATAGTTAGACTCAACGATCGCAGTTCAGACTCTACAGCTCAGACACGATGACTGCTACACAGACTCAATGATGGTAGAACAGACTCAACGATTCCAAGGACCATCTCAACGATCGTAGTCCTATTGGAAAATACATTAGCTCAGAAGGAGTTAAGGGCAATTCAGTACAATCCCTCTCTGTCAAATTCGTAGAGCCAAGCAAAATTCGACACCTGTCCCACTAAGCAAAATGGAGAGAGGGAAGTTACAAGTACAAATTAAAATCGTCTTTTTGAAATCTAAAGTTCAAAAGATCATCTCTCTCTTCTTCTCTCAAGCAGAAACCCTAAATCAATAGAAAGCTCAGTCAGTCCCACTTCTTGCAAAGAAATCAATGGCGCTTCCAAAGGTTATCTCCGACTCTGAGACTCTGCTTTGACGAGTTCAAAACATCTGAACCCAAATTTCACAAGACTCATCACCATCAAGAAAGCGGGTCTCAAAGAAGCTTTGGGTACGCAGACACATTGATCTACCCAAAGTCGGTAAAAGAATTCTACAACAATGGTGTATTTGAAAACAACACCATCTCTACGAAAAGTCGAAATGTGGAAATCGGACTAAAGGTCAAGACATCAATCTAGCCCTAGGTCTCAAACTCAAAGGATATACATCCATAGATGGCATAGACTTCCATAAGGGACTCAAAAAGATGCACCACAAGAAATCTCCCTCTGTCAAAGGATACAAGAAGAAGGAGTTTCCACAGAGGTACGAATTTCTAGCTGATATTGTTGGAAAATGCATATGTTGCAAAAGCTCTGGTCATGACTCCGTGAATGAGGTACAACTCAAACTCATGACTGCCATATATTATGGAATACAACTTAACTATGGGGCTCTATTGCTTGAATGGATTGGGAAGTGGTTAATCAGCTCAAAGAAGACAAAGAGCTCTCAAAAGATGCTCTATGGGCGATTTATAAGCATCATCTTACAGGCTGCTCTGGGTGACTTAATTGAGGATGATGAAGGAGAAGCTATTAATCCAAATCGTCGAATGACCCAGCAACTATTCGAGAATTGGAAAAGGAATCCAGCTGAAAATGTGCGAATGATGTCTGAATCCAGTGGAAGAACTGGTGAAATAAAGGAATCAGTAATGCCAGAAAATATGTCAGTTATCAGAGAAACTAAAGAAGAAGAAGAAGAAGAAGAAGCTAACAAAGAAGAACCCATTGCTTTAATCAGAAAAAGCAAAGGGAAAAGGAAGCTGAAAGCCAGAACTACAAAAGAACCTCAAGGATCCACTACCGATAAGCTCGTAGAGTCCTCAGACATTGAGACTCTAAGGATCCTAAGAAGGAAGCAACAGCAGGCTGAGGTAGAAGAAGATAGAGCTACCATATCTCAACTGCTGAAGAAGAATAAAATCAGCCACAAGACCAAAAGGCCATCAATCTCTTCGATCGTAGAGTCTCTGCCGATCGTAGAGACCAGACCAAACAAGGAAGTAGCTGCAACAAACATTTTGGATGATCAGAAGGATAAAACTGAAGAGAGTCCTAAGGCTGTGGCTCAATCTAAAAAGCCAAGAAGGAAACTGGTCAAGAAATATATTCTTGTCAATGAGAAAGCACTAAAGAGGGAAGAAAATAATTGATCACTTAAAAGAACCAAAGAAATGAAAGCCAAATAGTCAAAGCTCAAACCGAGGGGAGACACCAAGATCTGATGATAGAGGATACACCTATTGAGGGGGAGATGGCTGAAACTCCCATTATAGAAAGTGCCCCAGTTGAGGAGGAGCTATTGATAGTACAAAAAGATGATCACGGTGAGGGGGAGGCTCATGACATCTCTATGACAGAAGAAGAGGTTCCAAGAAGAAATGAAGAAGAACCAGTGCAAGAACATCATGAGGCCATTGAGATAACGTAATCCTCCAACGAAAGCAGAAAAGAGGATGAAGGTGATGAGGTAGAGATTATAGTTGTGGGCATTGATGGGCACAAAAGAGCCAACTATGAACAACTGTTTGCATATCTACCTATGATGCCTTTCCATCAAGCTCAAATTCTAAACTCTTGGAGTCACATGTTTTGGAGCTTCAAAGAGTATCCGGCCATCTCAGTGCTAGCTAATGGATTCCCAGGGAGATTCAATTTTGCCAAGAAGCTTCTCACCAACAATTCTTCCTCAAAGAACAAACTTGAGGTACTATCTATCCCAACTCTTTTCAGAGTTAATCACTTGCCATCATCCTCATTTAATCAATTTTATGAATTCCCACGATGGTTGGAAGTGATTCTTCATCCACTAAATCAATTTCCATTCACAGAAATCCCAAAATTTCATGGCGAGGAACCAAATAAGAGCAACTCCCTAATGCTCTCACATCCTATCAACTATACGATCCCTGACTCTAGCCCCATTGTAGAGTCTTCACCTCAAATCGTAGAGTCACCAAACTTTAACATCCAAACACAGACCCCTACATCAGATATTCCTTCCTCATCCAACATTGAATATTTCAATCTTGATCTTGACCTCTACTCATTGCAAGATAAATTCAAGAGCACACCACCTCCCTCACAAATTCCTCATCTAAATGAACTCCTGTCAGAACTATCCACAAAGGCTGATTTGTCAGCAATGTCTGAGAAAGTGATCAAGGAACTCGACGAGAGTCTTGAAGATCATACTGCACTTATTCAGCTGAGATTAACATCAATGATCAATGCTGCAAATAATCTCCCAAGCTCCCTAAGCTCTGATCTCTCTAAAACGCTCAAAGAAATCATCAAAGAAATGCTTCAAAGCATAAAAAACAGGGACGATATTCACTTTTTTGCAGCTAAAAAGCATCGGGATGCTGTCTTGATCTTATAGAAAACTCAAGAATCTCAGAACAATCTAATGATACAGAGCATCAAAAGTCTTTAAACTACAGTCAAAGAATTTCAAGACTTCTCCATGGGTCAAATGCAGCAGACAGAAATTGTTCTCAACATTCTTCAACGACATGAAACTCATTCTGATGCCTTGATCCAAGAAAATTGTGAGGACATTGCTCAAACTCAGAGTCAACTCAACGAGCTTGTCCAAGGAGTCACTCACCTCTCTGAAGACATTCAAACCTTTGATGCTGACATAAAAGGGAAGAATAAAGGAAAAGGAGATCAGGGAGGTCAGGAAGGCAAGGGCAGAGGTAGAGGACAATTCCAAACTCAAGCCTCGAGGAACCCACCTATAAGGCAAATCACTCAGTAGACTCCACGATCCAGCCATCAGGCTCAATGAGCTAATCAACACGAAGTTTTAATGGCTTAACCATTAAGGAGTCTAGGGCCAACTACCAGCTCTCATGAGGTGACAACAACAGGCCTAAGAATGCCAATTGGAGATCCTGCATTCATGAATAGGCATGATCATAATCCTAGACTAAGCCCAAGTGAGCTGGAAGATTTGACCAGAAGAGAGGAAGCAAGCAGAAAGAGGAGAGCTGAGGAATATGCAAATCCTCCAAGAAGCAAAAGGTCGAAGAAATAGAGATAAGTTGAAACTTAAACTCTTATTGATGTAAAGCTTATCTGTAATATCTACTCTTCAGACATCAATAAATTCATGCTTATTCTCTAAAAATTTTAGCTGCTCACTGAAATATTAAGTCACCTTTACTTTACTGAAAATGCATCTAGATATTGATAATCATGACAACAAATCTCCTTGGTTATGTCAACATCAAATAGGTGGAGATTGTTAGAAGAATGCATATTTTGATTTGATGTTTAAAGTAAATTATCATGATTATATATAAAGTCCTTAAAAGAATATATGTACAAGGACTTAGTGATAGATCAAATTTGTTAGGTTGATCTTAGCTTTTAAGTGTTCATCATTCTATAAACAAATGTATAGATAAAGAGATCAAAGATGTTAGGTTGATCTATCGTGAAACGTATAGATAGGCTTCAACAGAAATCGTAGTCTATCAAGCTGATCAATAGATTGCAGAAGCCAAGGCAAGATCATAGAGCTTAGAAGATCGTAGTGTATTTGCCTTGAAGGACCTCTTCAGAAATCGTAGAGTGGTCCAGACGTTTTCCGAAGCTAACTCAGAGATCGTAGTGTGCTCTCGGAAATGTTGAGTCTGCAAGACGAGCAAGTGATGATCGTCGTGTGAAAAGATCATAGTGTGCAAATCCTTGCGAGAAATCGTAGTGTTCTCTTAAGAACAAGCACCAATATGACAAGACACTACGATATGGATAGTAGAGTGTCATCTGCCTTGTGTCAGAAGCATCAAGCCCTACCTTTTGTTTGGAGATGAATTCCAACAAATATGGAATGGGTTTTGAACGTTGAAGCACTCACCAGTCCCAACGGTACAAAAGATATCCTTAGTATTGATCAAAAGGAACGTATTCAAGAAGCTAAGAAAAGGACCATTGGGCAGAGGAAAACACCTTTTCAGGTGTTAGGTGAGAAAGCAGTCTGATGTGTCAGTGGGCCAGAGTGAAATTCAGAAGATGTGCAGAAAAGTCTCCATCAAAGTTCAGAAAGGTCAAACGCATTTAATGCTTCTTCAAAAGGCTTCAATGGATAGATTTCAAGATCACATATATACAGAACACAGACAGATGAGAAAGATAAGCAAGTATTGAACAAAAACGTGCAAGAACACTCAACGCTCAACTCTACGATCCGAGAAAGATAGAAAGCTTGCTCAGCTACTCAGTTCTTTCAAACAAGTGCTTAATAGCAACTGAGTAGCACCAATCACGATCTCAACAACAACCAATCAATTGAAGTGAGAAGTTCAAAGTCTGAAGGACTTAAAGAGTTCTAAGTGAACTGTAAAGAACCATGTCTGCTGGACTTGAAGAGTTCAAGAGTGAACTAAGAAGTGCCTAGATCTAGAAGGAATCTGTGAGATTCCAGAAGTGTAACAGACATCCTTAGTGGATTTCCTACTCAAGGAGTAGAAGAGTGGATTAGGAGCTTTTAGTTCTCTGAACCACTTAAAACTATTGTGTCCATTATAACTGCTATAACTGTCATAACTTCCTCACTCTCATTAATTCAAGATATCTCAAAGAAGGTTTATCATATACTCATTCCACTATGCATTAATCACAATCATACTAACGAGTTTAAAAGAAAAGTTTTAATTATCTATTCAACCCCCTTCTAGATATCTATTATGCCTCCTATGAACTTTAACAGTTCGATTATAACCGAATGCTCAGTCCTAATGAGGATGGGCCTAAATGGCATGCCTTTAATCATGCGACAATGATGGATGTGTTAGGTTTGTAATATTCAAGAACGCAATCAAATTGCATAAATTAGCGGAAGCGAGATAAATTAGAGTTTTAAAAATTTTACAAACCATATACCCGGATCACCCTTTATGCATAATTATTAATTAAACGAAAAGATAAAGAATAAAATCATACCCTTGAAGATCGAGCTTCCTCAGGTACAAGTTCACCTCCAAATCCTTTCGCGTTCAACTTGAATCCACCGGGTTTGGTTCCTTCCTTTGATCAACGTTAGCCACCCATATGTTTGGCCTCTAGAGGTGATCCACCAAGGAATAATAAGAATTCAAGAAGAAGGGGTATTGGCTCAAACCCTAGTTTTCTATCTCTATAGAAAGGGCGTACTCTCCAACAAATTGGAATTATTACGTAGTTGTAAAAGTCAACCACCACTCACCCATAATAAGACTCCTCTTATTTATAGATGTGGGCTACCCACCTTAACAATTAAGGAATTGGATTTTATTTAATTAATTAAATTATTTTAATTAATTAAGCTCCCTAATCTTATTAAGGATAATTAATTAAACTCCTTTAACTAATTTTCCTTCCTAATCCAATTAGGAATAAATGAGAGTACTTATATTAAATTAATTCCTAAACTCTTTTAGAAATTAAAATAATAATAATTGTAATAATATTAATAAGACTCCTCTTATTAATTTATATTTAATATTTCTAAAATATTAAATAATAAATATTAAGTCATTTAATTTATTCTATCACCATAGATTAAATTAAATATACATAACATATTATTACGATTATGCCATTAACTTCTTAAATAATTATTCTTCCTTTTATGGTGTGACCCTTTAGGTTCTCCATATTAAATCCATTGTGAATAAATCAATTAGAATAATTCTAATCTTATTTAAATAAATAAATTAAACAATTAATTTATTTAAATAAATAATATTTATTCTACAATAGGATAAGCCTCCCAAGCGATCAACGACTTTCCGGATAATATAGATTTCAACATTAATCATAAAAGAACCTTTGAGTAAATAGTTACCGTGACAATTCAATCCTTCCACCATACAATGTCCCAATTAAATATAAGACATGGAATTACCACAAGTCTTATTTTATTTAATTATATGTATTTCGACTCTTAAATGCACAACTCAAATAATGCAAATTAGAAACTCCTTTCTAATTTCATTCGCCGCCAAGGACTCACGGGTTGTCATTTATCGAATCACATAGACATTTCTCTTTTAATAAAGTGGTAGATTCTTTATTGATCATACATTATCTCCACGTACAACTTATTATACCCAAGCATACCTTTGATATACCCTAAGGGTCTTAAAGAATAAGTCAAAGTATAACTCATCATACACAAGATACTATGATGATCTCAAGTCCAAGGATCACTAGACTACTATCACTACAGAATTCCTATCGACAGCAATTAAAACTCCATTAGGTATTCCTTAGCGAGCCACGCTCAATGAACTTATTCTCTAATAAGCACCTACATACTTGCTTTAGTGTCTCCACACAAATGATCATGAGATCAATCATCCTCATCCAACGAAAGCAAGCAAGAACGATGTATGTACCAATCTATCCTGGATTCACTAATCCCCAATTTAGTAATCCAATGATTGGGAACTATTTTAGTTTTAAGCTTTCTAAGAATTTAGATCTCATTAGAATGATCATCTTCATTATTCTAAAAGCATTGCTTAAAACTATGGGTTTATCACATATTATAAAACAAAGATCATGTAGATAATTAAAAGCCTTTAATAAATTAATAGTTTTTATTAATAAATGAATAAGATTGTTACAAAGTATACGCTTTATCATCAAACATGATTGGCTTGTGTGCATACTACTTTCAATCTCCCACTTGCACTAAAGCCAATCGTCATGGTATCTAATACTCTTCTTCTCTAAGTGACGATTATCCCGTTTGTTGGATAAGCTTTAGTTAATGGATATGTAATGTTGTTTATGAGAGTCCACTATCTCTATAGTGATTTCCCATCTTTCAATGATTCTAATAATCGGATGAAAGTGCCACAACACATGTTTAGATCCAAGATGAGACTTAGGAACTATTCCTAGTTCAGAATGAACTTTTCATCCAAACAATCAACTTGTAGCTTCATTTATAGCTATATACTTTGTCTTTATCACTAAACCAAAGAACTCTTTCATTGTTTGGAACCTTTCCAATTCAACGCACCTTTGCTCAAGATAACGCTTTACCTTAAAGTGGATTTTCTCATCATCTTGGTCTCATCTCGAAAACTTGAGTCTGTTAAGCCCTCTAGTTTTAATTAAGACCCACCATGAATATGATCACATCCTTAGTGCCGGTTAAGCACTTTAAGATGTTTTTCACTGACTCATAGTGAACTTCTCCATAATATGACTGATCGTCATCAGGTCTCGTACATTTCATTGCATGCATGATTGTCACTCATGCAACTTCTCTTTTCAGGAGTCTGTGGGGACTATTAAGAGAGATTCACTCCATAGCTCATCGACATGAGACATCTCTTGGAGTTTGCCATGCTAAACGACTTTAGCATCAAATGAATATACGTTCCTTGGGTTAAGTTGAGCATCCTTTTAAATCTATCTATATAGATTTTATCCCCAATAATGATACTCTTCCCAATCATTTATGGAGGATTGTTTAGATAACTTTATCTTTACTGATTGTAGCATTGGTATGTAATTCCTCATCCGTAGTATATCAACATATAATACTAGAAATTTCACGACGCCTCCCATCGACCCTTTTTGTACACACTAGAACTCTTTACCTCATCGTATGTAACTCGGATCATCATCTTCTATGATGCGTACCTCATCATCATCATCTATGATGAATCCATACCTCCTGTATCTTCTGTGACTATTCCAGATTTACGATTCAACCAGGTAATAATAGGTAGGTATCTCTGAGTTCCTCTTATTTGACTTATAATGTTTTGTGGTTCTTGAACTCTTCAAGATCTATTATTCTCCCACCAAATTTTCAATGATAAACACCTTTATCTTAGAAGGCGCGTGTTTCGTAACAAACACCTTTTGCTAAGTAGAATTATAGAACATATACCCTAAACTTACTTTAGGATGTCCCACAAATCAGTACATGTCAAATCTTGTCCCAAGCTTATCCTTTGAAACCTTTTCACATAAGTTGGACAACCCTTATCTTAACATACTTAAGATTAGGAATCCTCCCCATCCATAACTTTTATGGAGTCTTCAATGGATTTTGAGGTTACCTTTTTCGTAGATATGCAACCATTTCTAGGACATTATCCTGAAGGATACTTTGGAATGTCAGTAAAATCATTTTGGACCGCACTATGTCCAACAAGGTACGATTTTTCATTCGAGATACATCAATCAATTATCACAGACGATGTGTCCATTATGAGAAAACCATTTGAGATGATCTAGAAACTTATTGCACAAGTATTTATTCCTTGATCTAATCAAAGAATCTTAATACTTTGTCAATTTGTTTCACTTCAATTCTTTGAACCTTTCAAATAATTCATACTTGTATTTCAAAGAAATACACACATTCAACTCTTTGAATGATCATCTCCTTTTCTTATACTAATTTGTTCAATATACAAAATAATTTTTCACGTAAGTCAAGTATACAAAATCCATTAAGTAATCTTTTCAGCTTCTATATGAAACATTATTATTATAAATAGAACAACATTTGTTCTTAATTATAATACCAAAAATTTTATTGTCCAACAATAAAATGGAAATAATGTTTCTAACAAGAATTGGAATACAATAACAACTTATTGACTCAATAGATTTGCCCGTAGGCATTGCTAAACTATAAGTTTCTATGGCTAATGCAAAGAACCTTTGCTTCATTTTCCACACATAGGATTACTTATCTTTGTTTAACTTTCTACTTCGCTTGGTCCTTTCATAAATCTATATTTATGATAACCAAAGTCGGTATCCAATACCCAAGTAGAACATCGACTTAAAGAAAAAATATTTTAAATCATGAACAAATTTGTATTTGTAACTAAAACTTCTCTAAGCTTCTTTGGTTAGCCTCTGCAAGATGCTTCTTCGCGCTTTCTTTCCAAAGGTGTCCAGGCTTATAAATATGGAAGCAAACTCCTTTGCTATCCGTGATCGCTTTTGTTCTTATTATCCTTTGTTTTTGCCTTTCTATATACCTTCTTTGAATCGTTCTTCTTTTAGAAGATCCTTTGGCCCCTACCAAGAAGACTTGGTCTTTCTTGGTTGAAAGTGACTCTCAACATTTTTCAATATGTTAAGCAAATCAAATGTCGATATCTAGCTTGTTCATATGAAAATTCACAACAATTGTGAAAGGAGTCCCGGAGTGAGTGCAAGATCAAATCTTGGCTCAACTCTCCATCCATGACAAAACTCGTTGTCTAATTGATCAATCAAATTGATAATGTTAAGGACTTTTATCCATCATCAGTAGTGTCATCTGGTCATTCTAGATCTAAGAGCTCCTTAGATATCCGATATCTATCGGGCCCCTACTTTCTCACACCATCAACTACTTGATGTGCAGGAATATAGTAAGAGCATCCATAGTTTCATCTCGACGTCAAGCTCATATACTCATGGATGCGAGCATGATGATGCATCGAGCTAATCAGGCATCATTTTGCAACTTTCTAAAAGTAGCAATCTCTTCCTCGAGGCATTGTTCTGCAACCATTGCGAGGATAGACGATTAAGGACATAAGATAGCTTTTCAATATGAGAACTATTCTCATATTCCTTAACCATTCCATTTAATACGGTCCAGCTTAAATAACATCTAATATGTTTCATGTTGATAGTAATTAAGACATTGTAAAATTTTGTAAATGAATTTGTATTTAACAACATTTTAACATACATTCTTTATTAATTACTAAAATAATTTAGGTCTTGTTTTAAATTGGTATCTCTCACTATTTTCTTCAAACTATATTACCTCACTTATATAGTTCGGCAAAATCTAATTTAAGATTTGCTAGTGAGAATAAGGATCCCATTTCAAATGTATATAGCCTTGTGGTGACACAACAAACTATATATAAATAAATAGGTAGACAACTTTTGTCAATTACATCAACTATGCAACTCCTTTTCTTTTGCCTCTTAGATTATTTTGATCAAGTGGTGGCACATCCGAATCAAAATTATCCAAGTTAAGTCCGACCTAGCACTCCATATATTCAAAAAGAAAATATCATCCTTGTGGTGACACAACAAAACAATATTGTTCAATTTTCTTTATAATCATCAAATGTGATAAATTAACATCTTAAATACTTAATACTTGCCTTGTGGTGACACAACAAACTCATATTAAATATTTAATACTCTATTAATTTTATCATGCTAGAAAGCGACGTTCGATATTCCAAATATCTTTGACGCTTAGGACTTAATATAAAAAAAATTGAGGGGTTTGTTATTAATTTGTCTCATCTTGTTTAGCGCATGCACATGTATATATAAAAGACGCGTCATATTAATGAACATGCGAAGCATGTTTGCATAATATATAATATATATAGTATAAGCATGCACATATAGAATACTATATTCTACCCGGATTGATTATGGACTTTATTCTAGTTTGGTTCACTAGAGCCACCAAGTGAACCAAAAGGTCAAACCCTAGGGGTGCAAGAAATAATATTTAAATATAACTATTACATTTAAACCCGGGCTCCATTACAAACGGGTCTTCAAGCGCTCCTTGTTCCTTGATCTCCAATTTTTCAAAGTTAATTCTAACTATTCCTATTACAAAACTATTTAAAATAAATAGAAACCTTGATCAGCAGTCAAGGGGAAGTACATAGGAGGGAGATAGAATTTACATTCAGAAAAATTAGAGAAGACGAGGTACGCAGACCCCATTTAATAAAACCCATACATTCATGCATCCAACTAAAATAAAATCCAATCACATTGGTCAATTGTCCATAATCAATCCCATTTATTATCATACACATCACCATATGCATCAATAAATAACATTCATCTTATGAATAATAAACATTTAATATATATATTGATATCATTTAATGGGCAAATTTAGTTAGTATAAAATCTAATTTTGAATCAAAATAAACTCCTTTATTTTAATCCAAATTTAAATCAAAATAAAACTATTTTATTTTAATTTATCCAATTTTGAATAAAATAAACTATTTTATTTTAATCAAAAATTTAATCAAAATAAACTCCTTTATTTTAATTAATTATGGAATCCAATTCCATATATATATAAAAAAAAATTAAAAAAGAAACACGAATTCTTTTCCTATTCACAAATAAATTCCTTTATTTTGAATAATATGAAATCTTATTTCATATTTAAATAAACTCCTTTATTTAAGAAAACACGGATTTTCTTTCCTATTCACAAATAAACTCTTTTATTTTGAATAATATGAAATCTTATTTCATATTTAAATAAACTCCTTTATTTAAGGAAATTAGGATTCTCTTTCCTATTCACAAATAAACTCCTTTATTCTGAATAATATGAAATCTTATTTCATATTTAAATAAACTCCTTTATTTAAGGAAAAATGGATTTACTTCCCTATTCATAAATAAACTCCTTTATTTTAGGAAAAATGAAATCCAATTTCAACTCCAATCAGTTATCATGGAATCCAATTCCAACTCTAATTAGTTAGCATGAAATTCTAATTTTAAAATTAAAATAAACTCTTTTATTTTAATATTAAAATAGACCTTTTATTTTAATATTAAAATAAACCTTTTATTTTAAGATTAAAATAAACTTTTATTTTAATTAAAATAATTAAGAATAATATATATACATATATATATATATATATATATATATTAACCTAATATATATAATATATATATGATATATTCCTACATCTCTTTTATTTTAAGATTGCTTTTGAATTCCGTGCATGCCTTAGATATCTTTCAAGCTTCTGCCGAAAAAAGGAATTCGCGTATATATATATATAATATAATATGATATGCACGAATCACGAAAAACAAAAAAAAAAATGGCAGCGTGATATCCTTGCAGTATAACAGATTCTTTTTTTTTTCTTTTTTTTTTAATTATTAAATTTTATACAATAAAATTATGCCCAAATAAATTGTTCTAAACACATATCAATATACATATCAAATTTAAAATAATTAATAATTCGCATAAAGGTTTGGCTCTGATGCCACTGTTAGGTTTGTAATATTCAAGAACGCAATCAAATTGCATAAATTAGCGGAAGCGAGATAAATTAGAGTTTTAATAATTTTACAAACCATATACCCGGATCACCCTTTATGCATAATTATTAATTAAACGAAAAGATAAAGAATAAAATCATACCCTTGAAGATCGAGCTTCCTCAGGTACAAGTTCACCTCCAAATCCTTTCGCGTTCAACTTGAATCCACCGGGTTTGGTTCCTTCCTTTGATCAACGTTAGCCACCCATATGTTTGGCCTCTAGAGGTGATCCACCAAGGAATAATAAGAATTCAAGAAGAAGGGGTATTGGCTCAAACCCTAGTTTTCTATCTTTATAGAAAGGGCGTACTCTCCAACAAATTGGAATTATTACGTAGTTGTAAAAGTCAACCACCACTCACCCATAATAAGACTCCTCTTATTTATAGATGTGGGCTACCCACCTTAACAATTAAGGAATTGGGTTTTATTTAATTAATTAAATTATTTTAATTAATTAAGCTCCCTAATCTTATTAGGGATAATTAATTAAACTCCTTTAACTAATTTTCCTTCCTAATCCAATTAGGAATAAATGAGAGTACTTATTTTAAATTAATTCCTAAACTCTTTTAGAAATTAAAATAATAATAATTGTAATAATATTAATAAGACTCCTCTTATTAATTTATATTTAATATTTCTAAAATATTAAATAATAATATTAAGTCATTTAATTTATTCTATCACCATAGATTAAATTAAATACACATAACATATTATTATTACGATTATGCCATTAACTTCTTAAATAATTATTCTTCCTTTTATGGTGTGACCCTTTTTGGTTCTCCATATTAAATCTACATTGTGAATAAATCAATTAGAATAATTCTAATCTTATTTAAATAAATAAATTAAACAATTAATTTATTTAAATAAATAATATTTATTCTACAATAGGATAAGCCTCCTAATGATCAACGACTTTCCGTATAATATAGATTTCAACATTAATCATAAAAGAACCTTTGAGTAAATAAATAGTTACCGTACAATTCAATCCTTCCACCATACAATGTCCCAATTAAATATAAGACATGGAATTATCACAAGTCTTATTTTATTTAATTATATGTATTTCGACTCTTAAATGCACAACTCCAAATAATGCAAATTAGAAACTCCTTTCTAATTTCATTCTCGCCGCCAAGGACTACTTGGGTTGTCATTTATCGAATCACATAGACATTTCTTTTTAATAAAGTGGTAGATTCTTTATTGATCATACATTATCTCCATGTACAACTTATTATACCCAAGCATACCCTTTGATATACCCTAAGGGTCTTAAGGAATAAGTCAAAGTATAACTCATCATACACAAGATACTATGATGATCTCAAGTCCAAGGATCACTTGACTACTATCACTACAGAAATTCCTATTGACAGCAATTAAAACTCCATTAGGTATTCCTTAGCGAGCCAATGCTCAAATGAATTTATTCTCTAATAAGCACCTACATACTTGCTTTAGTGTCTCCACACAAATGATCATGAGATCGATCATCCTCATCCAATGAGCAAGAACGTATGTACCAATCTATCCTGGATTCACTAATCCCCAATTTAGTAATCCAATGATTGGGAACTATTTTAGTTTTAAGCTTTCTAAGAATTTAGATCTCATTAGAATGATCATCATCATTATTCTAAAAGCATTGCTTAAAACTATGGGTTTATCACATATTATAAAACAGCATCATGTAGATAATTAAAAGCCTTTAATAAATTAATAGTTTTTATTAATAAATGAATAAGATTGTTACAAAGTATATGCTTTATCATCAAACATGATTGGCTTGTGTGCATACTACTTTCAGGATGATCCTAAGTTTGAGGAGGGGATGTTATTTGCAAACAACAAAGTCTTAAAGAAAGTTGTCATAGCACACTTAGTGAAACATGGGAGAGCAGTTAATGTATACAAGAATGAGAAATATAGGGTGGTGTTCTTGTGCACTCCCTCATATCCATGGAAAATATATGCTAGAAATTAAAAAAAAAGAACACCTTGCAGATTAAGAAGATCAATCTAACACACACTTGCTCTAAGATCCACAAAATTAAGGGTGTGACAGCTGTGTGGTTAGTTGAGCAATACTTGAATGAGTTTAGAATAAATTCAAAGATGCATGCATCCAATTTTGTGGAAAAAGTATGGAATGATCAGACCGTTCAAATATCTCCATTCCAAGCATTCATTGTTAGGGCCAAGGCTATAAAGATGATTGACGATAATCATTTAGAACAATATCATAACTTGTGGAAATATGTTGCTGAGTTAAAAAGATTGAATCCTAGGAGCACTGTTGAGCTACAAGTTGAGCTTGATACCTTACTTAGTGGGAAACCTCTATTCAGGAGGATTTATATATGCTTGGGTGGGCTGAAGGAAGAATTTAAGCATTACAGGCCTATAGTTGGTGTTAATGGAACATTCTTAAAAATCACAAATGGAGGTATCTTGTTAACAGCTGCGGGTATTGACTCCAACAATAATATTTATCCAGTAGCTTATGTAGTGGTAGAGGGATAAACATATGACAGTTGGTTGTGGTTTTTAGAATTAGTAAAGATGATGTGAGAATTGTGAATGACTATGGTTGAAAATTTATATTTGATAAACAAAAAGGATTGATTAAGGCATTTGAGGAATTAGTTCCTAACTTAGAGAATAGGTTTTTCTTTCAGCATTTGCAAAATCAAAATTTTGCAAATGCAAGGCATAAAGGAATGAGATTGAGAGAGTTGTTTTGGGATTGTGCAAAAGCTACACATCTTAAAAGGTTTAAGGACATGATGGAGGAACTAAGAAAAAAGAGTGTTGAGGCTGTGAACTGGCTATAAGATAAACCTGCAAGCCAATGGATCACTTATTGACACATACCCCAAGTGTGATATCTTGATAAACAATCTATGTGAAAGTTTTAACAACATGATCAAGAGCGAAAGAGAAAAACCAATTCTGAGTATGCTAGTAGATATTAAAGATCTATTTGCTAATGAAGAGATTAAACATTAACAGGATAGTATGACAAAGATGGTTTGGGGAACTTTTTCCCAATACACTTGAGAGACTAGAAAGAGCTAAGAAATATGTAGGACATTGCATTGCTACCCCTGCAAATGACCACCTATTTTAAGTAAGGACAATGTTATACAGTTGATATAAATGCAAATGGTTGTACCTGTAGAAAATGGGACATGACATGCATACCTTACAATCATGTCATCTTATGTATGGTTTCAAAAACCTAGAACCTGTAGATTTTGTGAATGATTTATACAAGATAACCAATTACAAGAAGATTTATGAGCCTTGTATAGCACCAATGTTTACTGCAGACATGTGGGATGATAGCCAAGTGGAACATAATCTCATATTAATGCCTCCAAGTTTAATAAGATGCCTGGTAGGCCAAAAAAGCTAAGGAAGAGAAACATAGATGATTTTGCAACTAGTTCTGGTAACTTAGGGAAAAAATTCCATGACTTTCTCAGATGTAGAGTGTGTTGGCAGTATGGGTACAACTCTAGTTTTTGTAAGAAGAAATAAACACATACTGAGGGAGATGAAAGGGAAGAAGCAAGGGAAATAGAGCTAGCTCAACCTAAAACTGATGAGTTTTCAGAGTCACGGCAACACTCAATACCTCAACTGCAAAAAAGAGCAAAACTGCAAGTATGTAATCCCAAACAGCAAAACTTTATACATTTACCTTTGTTTTGGGTCTGTTTATAACTTTTGTTATTTGGATGTAGGTGAGAAGGTTTAATCCTCATAATGAGTTGCATAAATCAGTAAAGGCCTAGTTAGTGTTATGATGAATTTAATAACTATGTATATTTATTGTGAAATTGACTATGATAACCTAACTCATGTAGGTTGGGAGTAATGAAGGGGGTTTGAATGTAGTTAATGCTCCAAGTCTTCAAACTCCTGTCAAGTTTAGAAGGCCTCCAGTAGGTTTTACCATACTAGATAGGAACTGGTTGATGGCTGGTGTACCACAAACTAATGACATTTTCAAAGGGACACCAATTCTACTTAAGGGTGAGAAAAAATATGTAACACTAAAGAATGTGAAGTCAGTCATCCATGAAAGTAAGTCAACTGTGACTAAGGTTTGCAACAACAACAACAATTAGAAATAAAGGTTTATCATTTTTCTGCAGTCTACTCATATAATAATACTTATTGAATGAAGACATAATGCTTTTGCTCTTATTAAATAGGGTTCAGACTTGTTATGTATTAACCATTTGAAGTAAAATAGATCTTGTCTTTTGGTCAAATATGTGAAGTTTGACAGTTTGTAATTATTACAACTGAACTTTGTGTTTTAAGGCAATAGAATAAAACTAATTTTTATTATGGGTGTGTGTGTTTGTGTGAATTTTTTTGGTTTATTAGTTTGATGGAATTTCTACTTGCTTGTGAATTATGCTGAGAATGTTTTGGTTTATTAGTTTGATGGGATTTCTATTTGCTTGTGTATTACTCGGCAGATTTTGTTTTGATTTATTAGTCAAATGGGATTTTTGCTTACTTTTGAATTATTCTGTAGATTTTGTTTTGGTTTATTAGTCATATGGGATTTCTGCTTACTTGTGAATTATGCTGGGAATTGTTTTGGTTTATTAGTTTGATGGGATTTTTGCTTGCTTGTTACAGGAACTTGTTAGAGTTTATGCCCTAGAGGCCAATTATTTGATATAATTGCTTAACATTTTTTATATTATATTTGATTGAATAAATGAATTATTTTATTATGATTTTATTTACTGCGTTATATAAATGTTAGCATAATAAAAGTCCTTAGAATAGTGATACAAATTATATAGCTTCAAGTATGTGACTTGAATATGAGATTATATAATTACAATTGGTATCATTGCTCTTAAGTGTCCCTAGTCAAGTTTCATTTTTAATAGGACAACAATGATACATTGAGACTAGTATGTGGATTGACTGATGACCAAATCTCATTGGTCATAAATATATGAGATATTGAGTCAATGCATAGGTACATGTTAGAGAACGATGTACTGGACAAACTCATCATGAGAATTCTACGTGGAGCATTATGCAAAGTGTCATTAGCGATTCTCATAGTGACAATGATGTAATGATCCTCCGACCTGAAATCATTATATTGCTACATTGGAATTTATGTACTTTGATATCATCAAAGGTCACCTTTAATAGGGTGGACAATAAAGATGATTATTAGGTACATCATGAATCGTGTGAGGAATATGAGTGATATAGATGGAATTTAACCCTCCCATATATTAGGGGTGATATCCATAGGCCTCTTGATTGAGTAGGACTATGAAATGTATGAGCATGCTCAAATAGTGATTTGTTTCATATAGTCTACTCATTGATCAAGAAAACTCAGATTAAATTATGAAGAGTATGACACATTCCATGACTCGAGTTTAATCTAGGATGTCAAGGTTAAAAGGATTAATTACATTGAAACATTGGTCACGAAAAGGTTGCATCGAATCAAAGATCTTATTATTACTTGGGTAGCAGTGATGCATTACTATATGCCACTCACTGTTTATAATTTTATAATATGATTTTAAAATTATTGCCAACGTAATAATAACCTATAGGGTCACACACATAGAACGTAACTAAAAAGGGAATTAATTTAAATTATAAGGATTTAAATATGTTAATATAATTGATAGTATTTAAATTACGAATTTAAATTAATAGGATAATTTATATATATGTATATTAATTAAGTAAGACTTAATTAAGATATAATATATATATATATATATATATATATATATTTATAAATTTGGATTTTATTTTAATTAGATTAGATTTTGATTAATTCTTTTTGATCGCTATATATATATATATATATATATATATATCAACCATTTTAGGAATCACATCATAACTTAAAAACCCTAGCCGCTCTTAGAGAGAGACTAGAGAGAAAAATTTTGAAAATCCTGATCCTTGGTGGCTAGTACCGCGGTTCTCTTTACTGCAGATCGTGTGACGATTCGCAGGGCGTTCGTGTGGATACCATTGAGACATAGTTCCGTTAGATTGTGTTGGAGATTCGAAGCCGTTTCAGAATTTTCTATAATCGATATAAAATCTAAACCATTGAATTAATATATTTTTGCATGGATCCTGTTTTAGGGTTTCAGAATTGTCTTTGAAAATTTTAATTTCTGTTGCTTTTATGTGCCGAAATTCCTACAGAACTATTATGAAATTGTTTTGGTTAATAGTCATGTGGAATTTCTACTTGAGGGGATGTTATGGAATTGTTTTGGTTAATTAGCTATGCTCTGTTTTGAAGTTGTTTTCATATGAGTTTGTTTTTCCTTTGTTTTTAAAGATTTACTTTCCTTTGAACTCTGTTTTTATGTGCTCTATTTTTAGGAAAGAACAAGTTTTGTTTTGCTCAAATTTTGTTATACCATTTGCAGAGATAAGGAATAAACAAACTTTTAATTTATTTTCATGCATCTGATTGTTATTACATAAATTCAGTCTGTACTACAATTACATAACATGATAATCCATTCTACAAGTATGATAGCTATAACGTTTAGAATTTTCGAAGTATAATAAAATAAGAATTTAAATAAATAAAATTTTTATTATGTAATATGTTATGTGATATTGTATTGTATATGTGATACGTGCGATGTGATATTGTTGGAATATGGAGCAGAATTAACAAGATGAACAGAGCAGTAAATTGGAATAACTTATCTGGAAATCGAGGCGTAGCAAAGCTACTATCCTAAAAAGTGATTTCGCCCTCACTAGTTATAAACCTTCGGTACAGATGAGCTCCATGACATTCACTCTCCAGGATTCAACGACGAAGCCTTCAATTGCGTGTACTCACAGAAGAAGACTATGGACTTATCTATGTGGATTGCCCAGAATATATATTAATAGAGTATACATAGGTAAAGATGATTATTGTATTATGTTAACTCTGAAGAACATATTGGTATTTATAGAAGACAAAGAAAATATGAATGTTAGAGAGAATGTGGTGAACGTTGGAGAAAAAATAGACAATAATGGTGAACGTTACGAAGGAACAGTTCTGAACGTGACTGGAGATAGATGCAACAACGTTCAGAATGTTGGGCTAGGGCTAGGGCTAGGGTTGCGGCTGCTCAAGTAAATAATAATAAAAGGCTTGATAAATAAAAGAAATAAAAATTAGGGATTTTAGCAAAACAGTGGGCTACCTGGGTGCACCCGTGAGGTATAATCGACCAGATCAGCACCCCCCTTGTGCAGGTGTAATGCGCGCACACACGCACTAAGGTTTTCTGACCAAAAGTTCAAGATCCAAGCTTGGCCTAGCCCAATTCCTTAGTCATCCTCATGTGCGCGAGCCCATCCCTTTTTCCTCAACCATGTTACTAAGCCCATTCCAACATGTACTAATATACACAATGAATGTTTTCAAAATAGATAATGTGGGACTTTGTCAAAACTATAAATTTTGAAGCATAACCAACAATCCCCCACATGATTCAAAATTATCAAAGAGAGAAAAATTAAAAGGAAGTAAGACGGACAATAGATTTTAGATACATAACGTTGATACCTTGTGGGTTTGAATCGACATTTAGTGGAACAAGCTCGTGATTTTAGATTATAGGTGAAATATATTCTTGAACCCATTATCTATGATACAAATAATTGAACTCGCACATATATCCAAAAATCCCAAATCCACACAAGTCCGCGGTTGGGCGCGTTCTAGGCCATGCGTCATATCCCAAATTTTCATAAAGGCTCTAGAGAGTTTGCCAAAGAATCTGATAGGAACCGGCCTACACCTCCACCTTTATATAGGTGAACCAGACCATCAAGTGTAAACTAACATACACCACCCTTTAGGGCTATGAGTTTCATTAAGAAACTAAATGATTCATCCTATCAAAATTTGTCAGTAAGCACCACATGTACACAGGAGATATATAAATAATTGTAGTGTTTTAATTAAATAATTGCATGACTTGTTGTTACCCATTGAACCCAATTCATAGGATCTCCAATCACATGGGTTGGGTTTCCATCACGTATTATTTACTCAAAATATTGGCAATAGTCTCATCCCTCTTGATGCTTCTTGGACAACCTTTTTACTCAATCCCTTAATGAGTGGGTCCGCTAGGTTCTTTTCAGACCTCACAAATTCTACAGAAATAACACCGTTACTGATCAGTCCTTGTACAATATTATGTCTCAAGCGAATATGTCTCTGTTTCCCATTATAAACATGGTTCATTGCCCGACCAATAGCTGGTTGAGAATCACAATGCAGAAAAATAGTAGGAATTGGTTTAGACCACAACGGTATGTCAGCCAATAAATTCCTTGGCCACTCTGCTTCTGTACATGCCGATTCTAAAACAATAAATTCAGATTCCATAGTAGATCTAGCCATACAAATTTGTTTAGCAGATTTCCAAGAAATAATGCCTCCACCTAAAGTAAACACATAGCCACTAGTGAAGTTTGTCTCATCATTATCAGATACCCAATTAGCACCACAATATCCTTTAAAACACTTGGATGACCAGTGAAATGTACACCTACATTAACTTTTCCTTTTAAATACCTTATTAGTCGTGACAATGCATTCCAATGATCTTGTGAAGGATTATGTGTATATCTGCTAAGTCTACTAATGACATATGCAATATCAGGTCGAGTACAATTCATTAAATACATTACACTACCAATGATTCAGGCATATTCAATTTGTGCAATACTATTCTTTTTATTTTTTTTAAATACACACTAGAGTCATAAAGGGTTCCTAATGGCTCTTCATTAAAGAAATTAAATTTCTTAAGAATATTTTCCACATAATGGGACTGTGATAAAACTAAATCATTTGCATGTTTATTTATTTTTATGCCAAGAATCAAATCCGCTTCTCATAAATCTTTCATATCAAATTTAGAAGATAAAAAATCTTTAGTAGTTTTCACAACTTTCTCATCAGTACCAAATATTATCAAGTTATCCACATATAAACAAATAATCACATCACAATTTTCATTGAATCTACTATAGACACAACTATCAGATTCATTTGTCACAAAATCATTTGACAAGAGAGTTTTATTAAATTTATTATTCCATTTTTTGGTGCTTGTTTCAAACTATACAAGGATTTTACAAGTCTACACACTTTTTTATTCTTCTCCTAGAATTACAAATTCTTCTGGTTGACACATATATATTTCTTCATTTAACTCTCCATTCAAAAAAGTAGTTTTAACGTCCATTTGGTGGATTATCAATTTATGAATAGATGCCAAAGAAATTAAAATTCTTATGGTTGCCATTTTAGTCACTGATGAGTAAGTGTCAAAATAATCAAACTCTTCCTTTTGAGTAAACCTTTTAGCCACAAGTCTTGCTTTAAATTTATCAATAGACCCATCAGCTTTCAACTTATTTTTAAACACCCATTTACATCAAATAAGTTTACATCTTCTAGGTAAATTAACTAGTTCCCAAGTATGGTTAGACATAATGGATTCCAATTCACTATTAATAGCATCTTTCCAAAAGGTTGCATCAATTGATTTCATTGCTTCTTCATAAGTTTAAGGGTCATCTTCAGTTATAAAAGCAGCTATAAAATCTGTGCCAAAAGTTTTCTCAAAACGTTGCCTTTTACTTCTAGTAGATGCAGGTACAGGTTATTTATCTTTCCTTTTAAGATGTTCATTTGAAAAAGGACTGCCCTCATATCTTATTTTCATTGGAAATATATTTTCAAAAAATTATGCATCTTTTGTTTCCAAAATAGAATTATTTTGATAATTATTAGTCGCATCTTTTATTACCAAAAATCTGTAAGCAGCACTATTAGAAGCATATCCAATAAAAATGCAATCCATTATTTTAGGTCCAATTTTATTCTTTTTAAATTCTGGTATAACTACTTTAGCTAGACACCCCCACACTTTAATATACCCCAAAGTAGGTGCATGTTTCTTCCATAAATTATATGGTGTAGTGTAAGACCCCAACTTTTTGAATAAAGATGAATTTTTCTATAATTATCATTTTTGAATATTATGATATAATATTATAGTTGTGGGTAATAATTATAAATTTTTGCAAAGTATGCAAGTTGTTATATAATAATCGATTGGTCGGGGAATATTCGTTTTAAACAGGAAATATTCGCATTTACTCAAGACAATCATCAGTGGACCCCACAATGTAATTATTATCGAATCGAGAAAACGACAAAAAATATTTTATTGAAATAACTACGGAAGTTTTACCGTTGATACTGTTGAACTACTCGGTAGTAAAAGTACAGTAATACGCGTGGTTGCATAGTAGCACACGATATTGATTATTGATGCTTACGTGAGAAGTCACTTAGTTTTGTTCAATTATTGCTATAGTAATTGTTGCATAGTATCTCACGTTATTTGATTCAATTATTTTCGATATTTTTATATTATTAAATCAATAATTGAAATGACGGAGTTATTAATATTATAATTTACAATGTTAACGATGTCTAGAAGTTCTGCAAGAGGAGAGGTTTGGTCACCTAATCATGCGCCAATAGGAGAAAAATCTTATCTGAAAGCCCCTCTTTCCCGGAACGACCTTCGGTCGATTAATATTGTGAATTATAATATTGATGATATATGTTAAAAATATTGAAAGAATTTTTATGGAGTAGTTGTTGTAATTTTGTGTATTATTTGGATCCCCACTTACCCATTATTAAAATAGTTAGGAGAAAGTACTTGGTTTATATATATATATATATATATATATATATATATATATATATATATATATATATATGTTTGAATTATGGGGAGAGGGAAGTGACGTTGGTGGAGGGAAGTGTCTTTATTTTGTATATAGATTTATATGCTAGTGGATTTTGATGGATGAAAGCACTTTTATTTTTTATATATATATATATGATAATGGATTATGGTGGAATCAAAAGTCATCAAAATTGTAAGAGTTGTCGGGTGGGAGCTAAGAATTTAATCAAGCATGTGCTTATATATATATATATATATTATTTTATTTTTGTTTTACTTGATGTTAGTAATCAAATTCTTACGCATAACATCTGTGGCTGCTATAATTTCGTCTGTAAAATTATCATTCGATGCACCAGTGAACTGATGCTATATATATATATATAATATATATATTATATTTTATATAAAAGATTTTGCTTTAAATATGGACCGTCCGATTAAAGTAAATCAATCTGGACCGGTCATGAGTTGATTACTATTCATTCCATTCTTCTATAAATAGAAGCTCATTCCTTCATTATTTTCTTACGAATTCACTGAACTCTAGAGAGAGAAAGTTATAGAGAGAAATAAGAAGAGAAGTCTGCTAACTTTCTTTTCCATTATCCAGTTTTTTTTATGGTAAGGGATATTGTTCTTTAGTATTCATGAAGAGAACTTCTGTTATTCCATTCCTTATTATTCTGTTGGAATAACCTGTATACGCGGAATACCCTATACTTGGTGACATTCTTCTATTATTCTGTTTTTATTATTCCGCTTGGAACATCCTCGTTTCATGCTTTTACGCCTTTAACGGGTTCCGCCTTTTTATTATTCTCGCTTTTTATTATTCTGCTGGAATATCCTCGCGTCATGTGTTTTTACACCTAATTCGGTTCCGCTTTTATTATTCTATATTTATTATTCTATTGGAATAACTTGTCTATGCGAAGTACCGCATGCATGGTGATTTCTGTTGTTATTCCATTCTTTATTATTTTGTTAAAACATCCTGTCGGTGTGATTTTCACCTGACCTGGTTCCGTTATTATTATTCTCGTTGAATAACTGCCTCATGCTAAGTACCGCATGCATGGTGATTTTTGTTGTTATTCCATTCCTTATTATTTTCAGTTGGTTAAAATTTTGACTTCTATACTCCATGAAATTAGTGGAATATCCTTGATATTTGCGCTTTATCCAGTATTTTTCATAGAAATATTCTTCTGAGCATTTTTGAATTTTACTCTACAAAGCAGTATCATGTTGACAATTTGGACGTTATTAGTTCTTGAATAACTTAATTCTTGAACTTGTTTTATTGAATTCTTATATCATTGTCATCATCCTTATGTTTATATTTTTTGAAAGTCATTTGTGGCCTGTAGTGTATAGATGTACTTGGTATGATTATGACCAGGGATTATTCGTGTAATCATGAATCGTAATGTTACAAATGATGTGATAAAAGTCCTCATTGGCCCGTAGTGCATTGATGGACAGTTGTTGGCATGATCATGACCATTGATGAATACATAAATATCCTTGGCCCGTAGTGCATGGAATTTGTGGTCTTGACCCTAATGAATATCCTCGTCAGAAGTGCGAGGATGATGCGATTATTTATTGTCGAGTTTCAAATGATAAAAGTGATGAAAAACCTTTTAAAACATAAAAGATAGTAGATTTTATTATCTACTTGACTCTTTTAATGGATTGCTTGTTCTGCTGCAGTTAAACTTGATGTTTATTGTATTTTATCAGTTTAACATTGTTGAGGACTAATGATAATTTATTCTGCATTATCTTAGTCATAATATTTCTTCATTGGGCTAGTTGAGCTCATTTCTTTCTTTCACCGTTCTCTTCGTGAAATGAGAACGTAGGCTGGGATGAGTCGGGGAACGGAGTGATGTTCTGGATGATAGTGTTAGCTAGTAGTCCTCACTATTCTGTTAAATAATGTGACAATAAATGTATTGAGGACTTATTCTGAGAGTGGATATTGTCTAGAAGGCAATATTTGTATTAAAACTCACAAAGATGTATTTTGTCGTATTTTTTACACGATCGTTGTATAATTAAGTTGTATTTGAATTTTGTACCATGTATTGGCGACTCAAGATGGGTGATGTATACCTATTTTGGGGGCGTCACAGTTGGTATCAAAGCTTAGGATATGATCCTGCTAAGATGTGAGATAAGAACTAGGAGGGAGAGACGGAAAATTCTTTTCGCTAGTATGACCTACCTAAGTTTATTTGTTATTTAATTGGTTGTTGGTCGAAGAATAGGGATAATATGTGATACGCTTATTAACCCTTGTTTTGTGGCGATCTCAAAATGGCATCCGAGAATGTTGAGAACATCAATGGAGCACAGAGACCGCTGAGTCTCCACAGCATCAATAGTCGGGATAATGTACATCAGGAAGGCGACAATCCTCAGGCAAACAACAACACTGACCAAATGATGAACGATGGAATGTTCCGAGGCTTCATGCAATTCATACAACAACAGGGGAGAGCGGCTCCTGTCCAAAATGCAGGGGAAAACACTGGCAACTCTCGGATGGTCACCGCCAAGCAGTTTAAGGAACTGGGACCACCGGAGTTCTTTGGAGGGCCAAAACCACTTAAGGCGAAAATGTGGATTAAACAGATCAACAAGATATTTGATGTCTTGGGATGCTCAGAGGAGCAAAAGGTTCCCTTTGCCACCTTCATGTTATGCGCGGCAGAGGCATTTACTAGTGGGAATCAGAAAACGTACTCAACTCGCCCGCACCAAGATGTTTTATGAGAAGTTTCAGAATCGCTTTCAATGACAAGTACTTTCCCGAAAGTATTTGTCACATGAAAGAGGTAGAGTTCATCAAGTTGGAGCAAAATAACATGACCGTGTCACAGTACGAAGCCAAGTTTGCCGAGTTATCCCGATTTGCGTCCCATTTGGTTGATAATGAGGAGAGAATGACACGAATATTTTTAAGAGGTTTGAAACCTGAGATATGTCAATATCTTATATCTCATAAACTATGTTTGTATTCAGATGTTGTTAATAGGACTCAGTTATTGGAGCATGATAATGAGTCAACCCAACCAAAAGAGAGCAAATTTAAAAATGATAATACCAAAGGAGAATAATCATTGAGCTTATGACAACAAGTGTGGAAGGAATCAACAGGCCAGAAATGGTAACCACTTAGGTGGTAATCAAGGCCAAAACAGTAAGAATGGACATTTCAAGAAGAGGAGATTCAATAATGATGGAAAGCGTCGCCAAAGACCAAAGACCTGTAGAAGGAAAGAGAACAACCACCTATTATATGCTTCAACTGTGGAGGGGAGGGACACATCAGTCCAAACTGCGCGATGCCGTCTAAAGCATGTTATAATTGTGGAAGAGAAGGTCACCTAGCCCAATTTTGTCGTTCACCGAAGACAAGTTCAGCTAGGATGGAAGCACCAAAGGCCGTCCCAGAAAAGTCAAAGCCGGTAGTGCAAGAGAGAACGTTTGTTGTGACCTCTCAGAAAGCAAGGAACCCGAACGAGGTCATCACGGGTAAGCTTATCATAAACTCTAACGAGGTTTATACTTTATTCGATACTGGTTCTACCCACTCTTTCATTTCTCCTACTTGCGCTCAACGTTTAAATTTGACTCTGGAGAGATTGGACTTTGATTTATCTGTTGAAACTCCATTGGGAGAAACCTTCATTACCTCCACGGTTTATAAGTCTTGTTTAGTTCAAATCGGCACCCGCACGTTACCTGTCGATCTTATTTCATTGAAAATACTTGCATTTGATGTAATTCTAGGGATTGATTGGTTAACTACACATCATGCAAAAATTAATTGTTTTCGTAGGGTTGTTAGCTTTCATATTCCTAACCAACCTATTATACGAATTCAAGCAACCAAGCCATTAAAATCAATCACTGTCATCTCAAGCCATAAAGCTATTCGTTTATTGAAAAACGGATGTCAAGCTTTCTTAGCTCATGTCACAGATCTAAACAAAAATGCGTCGGGTTTGAATGATATTTCTATTGTTAATGAATTTCCGACGTATTCCTCAAGAACTTCCCGCCTACCCCCAGAGCGTGAAATTGAATTTTGTATCGACCTTGAACCCAGATAAAACCCATTTCCAAAGCCCCATATCGAATGGCTCTTATTGAACTTCAGAAGTTAAAGATCCAACTGCGCAGGAATTGTTATACATCGCTTTATTCATCCTAGTACTTCTCCTCGGGGTGCTCCTATTCTATTCGTGGAAAAGAAAGATGGGAGTATGGGACTTTGTATTGATTATCTGGAGTCAATCATGTCACCATCAAAAATAAAACCCATTGCCATGTATTGATGACTGTTTGACCAAATATAGGCGCGCAAATTCTTTTCAAAGATTAATCTTCGTTCCGGATATCACCAATTGAAGATTAGAACCATGACATTCCAAAGACTTTTTTAACTCAGACGGGCACTTAGAATTCCTAGTCATGTCCTTTGGATTGACTAATGCTCCTGCTGCCTTCATGGATATGATGAACCGAGTATTTAAGGAATATTTGGATCACTTTGTGGTCGTCTTTATTGATGACATCCTCATATATTCCAAAACCCGTGAAGATCATGAGCAACATTTGAGGCTGATACTCCAAAAGCTTCGTGAATATAAGCTGTGAGACCCTAGATTTTATTAATAAAGATTTAAATTTTGTCAAAATAATTTTTTTATATTATGGTGTGAATTTGAGATAATATTATAGTTGTGGGTAGTATTTATAAATTTTGCAAAGTATGCAAGTGGTTATATTATATTCGATTGGTCGGGGAATATTCGGTTTAGCAGGGAATATTCGTATAACTACTCAATCATCAGGACCCCACAATGTAATTATTGTTTGATTGAGAAAACGACAAAAATATTTTATTAAAATAATCTACGGAAGTTTTACCGCTGATCATTGTTGAACAACTTCGGTAGTAAAAGTACAAAGAATACGTGTGGTTGCATAGTAGCACACGATTGATTATCGATGCCTATGTGAGAAGTCACCATTTGATTCCATTATCATCGATTAATAATATGAATTATTATAGCGATAATGACGCTTTGTTTTATTCAGTATTATTAACGTAATAAAAATGTAAACATCTTTTATATAAAATAGAATACTTTATTAAAGTTATTCTATAAATAGAATATATTATATTTTATTATGCATAGTGTTGCATAGTATTTTGCATAGTGTTTTGCATAGTATTGCATAGTGTTTGCATAGTAAAATGTTTTTATATAAATAGAATATATTATATTTTATTTAAAAGATTTTTCTTTAAATATGGACCGTCAGATTAAAGTAAATCAATCTGGACCGCTCATGGATTAGTTACTATGCATTCCATTTTCCTATAAATAAAGCTCATTCCTTCATTATTTTCTTACGAATTCATTGAAACTTTAGAGAGAGAAATTATAGAGAAGCTATAGAGAGAAAATTATAGAAAGAAGAAGAGTATTCTCGCTACTTCACTACTTCTATATTCAGGTTCTTTTACTAAGTAAGGTGTTATTCTTTCTTCTTGAAGAGAACTTCATTATTCCATTCACTATTATTCATTGAATAACTCGTAAAAGTGGCATACCCTATACATAACCTCAGATATGCCATGATACCCTATACTTGGTGAAATCCTTATGTTATTCCATTGCTTATTATTCATTTGAATAACTCAGTATACGCCAGATACCCTATACTTGGTGAAATCCTTATGTTATTCCATTGCTTATTATTCATTGGAATAACCTTTATACGCTGATTTACCTATACTTGGTGACATTCTTCTATTATTCTCATTGAACATCCTGTTCGTGTGTTTTACACCGGATCGGGTTCCGTCTTTTATTATTCTGTTGGAACATCCTCGCTCATGTGTTTTACACCCGACCGGTTCCGCCTCTTTATCATTCTCGTTGAATATCCTATCTCGTGTTTTTACACCGGATCCGGTTCCATCTTTATTATTCTCATTGAACATCCCGCTTGCGTGAATTTCACCGACCGGTTCCGTTATTATTATTCTCATTGAATAACTCGCCTATGCTGAGCACCGCATGCATGGTGATTTCTTTTGTTATTCCATTCTTTATTATACCCAAATAAGTTAAAACTTTGACTTCTATACTCCATGAAATTAGTAGAATATCCTTTATATTTGCGCTTCATCCTCGTATCTTTTCATGGAAATATTCTTCGATCATTCTTGAATTTAACTCTACGTAAACAAAGAATATGTTGATAATTTGGACGTTAATAATTCATGGATTAAATAATTCTTGAACTTGTTTTATTGAATTATTATGTCATTGTCATCATCCTCATGTTATATTATGTTATCTTTGGCTTACGTGCATAGATGAACTTAGTATGATTATGACCAGGGATCAATCGGTATAATCATGACTTGATATAAATGATGTGACAAAAGTCCTCAGTGGCCTGTAATGCAGTGATGGATAGTTTTTGGTATGATTATGACCAGGGGTGATTCTAAGATAGTCATGACCATTGATAACTTGATGAAAATCCTCGATCGTGGTACGTGGATGATTAGATGTGGTGGGTTATTTATTAAAATCGAGTCTCAAATATAAAAATTGATGAAAACCTTTTAAAACCTAAAAGATAGTAGACTTTTATTCTCTACTTGACTCTTTTAATGGATTGCTTATTCCGCCGCAGCTTAAACCGGTTGTCCATCAGATTTTATCGGTTTAACACTTGTTGAAGGCTAATGATAATTTATTCTCGCATTATCTTAGTCATAATATTTCTTCTTGGGCTAGTTGAGCTCACCTTTTTTCTTTCACCGTTTCTTCGTGAAATGAGAACATAGTTGGGATGTGAGACCCCGATTTTATTAATAAAGATTTAAATTTGGTCGAAATAATTTTTTAATATTATGGTGTGAATTTGAGATAATATTATAGTTGTGGTAGTATTTATAAATTTTGCAAAGTATGCAAGTGGTTATATTATATTCGATTGGTCGGGGAATATTCGGTTTAGCGGGAATATTTCGATAACTACTCAATCATTGGTGGACCCCATAAATGTAATTATCATTTGATTGAGAAAACGACAAAAAATATTTTATTGAAATAACGGCTACGAAGTTTTACCGTTGATCTTGTTGAACTACTACTCGGTAGTAAAAGCGATGTCAGAATACGCGTGTGGTTGCATAGTAGCACACCAGTATTGATTAATAATGATGCTTATGTGAGAAGTCACTCGGTTTGATTCCATTATTGTCGATTAATAATATGAATTATTATAGCGATAATGACGCTTTTGTTTTATTCAGTATTATTAACGTAATAAAAATGTAAACATCTTTTTATATAAAATAGAATACTTTATTAAAGTTATTCTATAAATAGAATATATTATATTTTATTATGCATAGTGTTGCATAGTGTTTTGCATAGTATTGCATAGTGTTTGCATAGTAAAATGTTTTTATATAAATAGAATATATTATATTTTATTTAAAAGATTTTTCTTTAAATATGGACCGTCGATTAAAGTAAATCAATCTGGACCGCTCATGGATTAGTTACTATGCATTCCATTTTCCTATAAATAAAGCTCATTCCTTCATTATTTTCTTACGAATTCATTGAAACTCTAGAGAGAGAAATTATAGAGAGAAGCTATAGAGAGAAAATTATAGAAAGAAGAAGAGTATTCTCGCTACTTCACTACTTCTATATTCAGGTTCTTTTACTAGTAAGGGTGTTATTCTTTCTTCTTGAAGAGAACTTCATTATTCCATTCATTATTATTACGCTGAATAACTCGTAAAAGTGGCATACCCTATACATAACCTTGTATACGCCAGACCCCTATACTTGGTGAAATCCTTATGTTATTCCATTGCTTATTATTCATTGGAATAACTCAGATACGCTGTTTACCCTTCTATACTTGGTGACATTCTTCTATTATTCTCATTGAACATCCTCGTGCAGGTGTTTTACACCTGACCGGTTCCGCTTTTATTATTCTGCTGGAACATCCTGTCATGTGTTTTACACCGACCGGTTCCGCTTTTATCATTCTGTTGGAATATCCTATCCGTGTGTTTTACACCGGATCCGTTCCATCTTTATTATTCGTTGGAACATCCCGCTTGGTGTGAATTTCACACCGACCGGTTCCGTTATTATTATTCTCGCTGGAATAACTCGCCTATGCTGCACCGCATGCACGGTGATTTCTTTTGTTATTCCATTCTTTATTATACCCAAATGGTTAAAACTTTGACTTCTATACTCCATGAAATTAGTAGAATATCCTTGATATTTGCGCTTCATCCAAAGATCTTTTCATGGAAATATTCTTCCGATCATTCTTGAATTTTACTCTACTTAAACAATGATCATGTTGACAATTTGGACGTTAATAATTCATGGATTAAATAATTCTTGAACTTGTTTTATTGAATTACTATGTCATTGTCATCATCCTCATTTTATATTATGTTATCTTTGCTTACGTGCATAGATGAACTTAGTATGATTATGACCGAGGATCATTCTAGATAATCACGACTTGATATAAATGATGTGACAAAAGTCCTCGAAAGGGTCTGTAATGCGTTGATGGATAGTTTTGGTATGATTATGACCAGGTGATTTCTAAGATAGTCATGACCATTGATAAATTGATGAAAATCCTCGACCGTGGTACAGGGGATGATTAGATGTGGTGGTTTATTTATTGTCGAGTCTCAGCCAAAAAATTGATGAAAACCTTTAAAACCTAAAAGATAGTAGACTTTTATTCTCTACTTGACTCTTTTAATGGGTTGCTTATTCAACTGCAGCTTAAACCGGTTGTCTATTGTATTTTATCGCTTAACATCTTTGTTGAAGGCTAATGATAATTTATTCGCATTATCTTAGTCATAATATTTCTTCTTGGGCTAGTTGAGCTCACCCTTTCTTTCACTGTTTCTCTTCGTGAAATGAGAACATAAATGGGACGAGTCGGGGAACGTAAGTAATGGTCCGTGAGGATAGCATTAGTAGTCCTCACTATTCGTGAAATAGTGTGATAATAGTCAGTAATGAGGACTCCTTTTGAGTTTGTATAATATCTAGTAGACAAAATTTGTATTCAAACTCACGCTTTATATGTCGATTGCATACCTACGCTTATATTAGTAAGTTGTATTTGAATTTATGTACCATGTAAGTGGCGACCCAAGATGGGTGACGATACCTATTTTTGGGGCGCACATGGGACGCAGCTCGGGAACGTAAGTAATGGTCCAGAGGATAGCATTAGTAGTCCCTCACTATTCTCGTGAAATAGTGTGATAATAGTTGTAATGAGGACTCCTTTTGAGTTTGTATAATATCTAGTAGACAATATTTGTATTCAAACTCACAGTTTATGTCGTATTGTACACGACAGTTATATTAGTAAGTTGTATTTGAATTTATGTACCATGTAAGTGGTGACCCAAGATGGGTGACGTATACCTAATTTTGGGGGCGTCTCATAAGCTTTATGCCAAGTTGAAGAAATGCAAGTTTTGGCTTGAGGAAGTGGCATTCCTTGGGCACGTGGTATCAAGTCATGGGATATCTGTTGACCCAGTAAAGATTGAAGCTATTCAAAGCTAGGAGCAACCTAAATCAAATGGATCAAGACGTAGCTTTCTCGGTTTAGCTAGTTATTATCGGAGATTCGTGGAAGGATTTTCTCGAATCGCTACTCCACTAACTCAGCAGACTCGAAAAGATACAAAGTTCGGTTGGAGTGAGGAATGTGAAAGAGTTTTCAAGAACTCAAGAGAGACTCATTTCAAAGACTGCTCGGCAATACCATCCGCCTCGGAGGATTTGTCATATACATAGGATGCTTCGTGCAAAGGTTAGGATGTGTTCTCATGCAACATGGGAAAGTCATAGCCTATGCCTCTCGACAACTCAAAGAATATGAGAGGAATTATCCTACTCATGATCTAGAGTTGGCAGCTGTTGTCTTCGTACTAAAGATTTCGAGGCATTACTTGTATGGGGAGAAAGTGGAGATCTTTACGGATCATAAAAGCCTCAAATATTTCTTCACTCAAAAGGAACTCAACATGCGACAACGGCGTTGGCTTGAACTATTGAAAGATTATGATCATACCATCCAAAACCATCCTGGAAAAGCGAACGTGGTAGCTGACGCATTGAGTAGAAGATCATATGCGGGTACGAGTGCAATTTTGTCAATGCAAAGGCCCATTTTGTGTGACTTGCAAAGAATGGAGATAGAGATAAAGACTCCAGGGACCCACGTGATGATGGCGACTATACGAGTAGAACCGACTTTAATTGATAAAGTTAAAGCTGCTCAAACTACAGACCTGGAGCTGATGCGTATGAGGAAGAAAGTGCAAGAAGGTGCTATGCCGGAAGCAAAAATCGATGATGAAGGAATACTTCGAGTCAACTCCAGACTTTGTGTTCCTAACGATCCTGAGTTCAAGTATAAAATCATGATGGAGGCTCACAATACACCGTTTGCAATCCATCCTGGGAGTACTAAAATGTATCATGATCTTCGTCATACATTTTGGTGGTGCAATATGAAGAGAGAGATAGCGTTATTTATCTCAAGGTGTCTAACTTGTCAACGAGTCAAGGCGGAGCATCATGTACCAAAAGATCCATTGCAACCACTTGAAATTCCAGAATGAAAGTGGGAGCACATTACCATGGATTTTGTTACTGGTCTTCCCAAGGTTTCTCAAGGAATAGATGCAATTTGGGTCATTGTTGATAGATTGACCAAGTCTGCTCATTTCTTACCAATACGAGAAACTTATACACTTGAACCTCTTGCTCAGATGTACATAAACGAGATTGTAAGATCGCATGGTATGCCAAGATCCATAGTTTCCGATCGAGACCCAAGATTCACTTCACGATTTTGGGTTAGTTTGCAAAAAGCTATGGGCACGGATTTACAATTTAGTTCGCATATCATCCTCAAACCAGACGACACAATCGAGAGGACTATTCAAACTCTAGAAGATTTATTAAGACTCAGATCCTTGACTTCAAGGAAGTTGGGACAAGTTCTTACCATTGGTGGAGTTTTCCTACAACAACAGCTTATCAAGCAAGTATTGGCATGGCTCCATTCGAGGCGCCAGATGGAAGAAAGTGTCGTTCTCCGGTTTCTTTGGGATGAGGTAGTCAAGCAACGTTGTTGGGACCGGAAGTTGTACGTATGACTACGGAAAAAGATTCAAACGATCCGACAACGTATAAAAACCTCACAAGATCGACAAAAGAGTTATCTTGGATCTTCATCGAAAGGACGTAGAATTCGATATAGAGATCATGTGTTGTTACGTGTTGCTCCATGGAAAGGAATTACAAGATTTGGAAAGAGAGGAAAGCTCAATCCTCGATTTATTGGCCCATTTTTAATCCTCGATCGAGTAGGAACTGTGGCATATAGACTCGCTTTACCGCCAAGTATGTCTCGTGTTCATAACATTTTTTACATATCCATGTTACGTAAATATGTGAAAGACCCGAACCACATTATTGAGTTGGAACCGGACAAAATAGCGGAAGATTTAACGTATGAAGAGGTTCCTGTTCAAATCTTGGATAAGAAGGAACATATTCTACGCTCCAAGGTTATACCTCAAGTCAAAGTTTTGTGGAGAAACCACGATGTTGAGAAATGACCTAGAGTTAGAATCAAAATGAAGTCAAGGTATCCTTACCTCTTCGATATACCAGTACGTACACTCAATTTCGAGAGGCTAAATTTCTTAAGAAGGGGAGGTTGTAAGACCCCAACTTTTTGAATAAAGATGAATTTTTCTATAATTATCATTTTGAATATTATGATATAATATTATAGTTGTGGGTAATAATTATAAATTTTTGCAAAGTATGCAAGTTGTTATATAATAGTCGATTGGTTCTGGGAATATTCGCTTTAAACAGAAATATTCGTGATGACAGCAAGACAATCATTAGTGGACCCCACAAATGTAATTATTGTCGGATTGAGAAAATGACAAAAATATTTTATCAAATAACTATGGAAGTTTTACTGGTTGATAATCGTTGAACTACTCGGTAGTAAAAGCATAAAGAATATCGCGTGGTTGCATAAGTAGCACTTACCAGTATTGATTATTGATGCTTACGTGAGAAGTCACTTAGTTTTGTTCAATTATTGCTATAGTAATTGTTGCATAGTATCTCACGTTATTTGATTCAATTATTGTCGATATTTTTATATTATTAAATCAATAATTGAAATAATCTGAGTTATTAATATTATAATTTACAATGTTAACGATGTCTTGAAGTTCGCCAAGGAGAGGTTTGGTCACCTAATCATGCGGCCTGATAAGGAGAAATTCTTATTGAAAGCCCCTCTTTCTGAAACGACACGGTCGATTAATATTGTGAATTATAATATTGATGATATATGTTGTTAAAAATATTGAAAGAATTTTTATGGAGTAGTTGTTGTAATTTTGTGTATTATTTAGATCCCCACTTACCCATTATTAAAATAGTTAGAGAAAGTACTTCAGCTTTTATATATATATATATATATATATATATATATATATATATATATATATATGTTTTTGAATTATGGGGAGAGGGAAGTGACATCGGTGGAGGAAGTATCTTTATTTTGTATATAGATTTATATGCTAGTGGATTTTGATGGATGAAAGCACTTTTATTTTATATATATATATATATATATATATATATATATATTATTTTATTTTTGTTTTACTTGATGTTAGTCATCAAATTCTTACGATAACATCTCGTGGGTCGCTATAATTTCGTCTCAGTAAAATTATCATTCGATGCACCAAAGAATGATGCTATATATATATATATATATATATATATATAATATATATTATATTTTATATAAAAGATTTTGCTTTAAATATGGACCGTCCGATTAAAATAAATCAATCTGACCGGCCATGGGTTGATTACTATTCATTCCATTCTTCTATAAATAGAAGCTCATTCCTTCATTATTTTCTTACTAATTCACCGACTCTAGAGAGAGAAAGTTATAGAGAGAAATAAGAAGAGAAGTCTGCTAACTTTCTTTTCCATTATCCAATTTCTTTTATGGTAAGGGATATTGTTCTTTTGTATTCATGAAGAGAACTTCTGTTATTCCATTCCTTATTATTCATTGGAATAACTCAGATATCTGTGAATACCCTATACTTGGTGACATTCTTCTATTATTCTCGCTTTTATTATTCTGCTGGAACATCCTCGTGCAGGCTTTTACGCCGGGACCGGTTCCGCCTCTTTATTATTCTCATCTTTATTATTCATTGGAATATCCTCGTCTGCATGTGTTTTACACCGACCGGTTCCGCTTTTATTATTCTATATTTATTATTCTATTGAATAACTTGTCTTCATGCGCGAAGTACCGCATGCATGGTGATTTCATTGTTATTCCATTCTTTATTATTTTGTTAACACATCCTTGCGGTGATTTTCACCGACTGGTTCCGTTATTATTATTCTCGTAGAATAACCTCGCCATCTGGCACCGCATGCACGGTGATTTCGTTGTTATTCCATTCCTTATTATTTTCAAATTGGTTAAAATTTTGACTTCTATACTCCATGAAATTAGTGGAATATCCTTGATATTTCAAGCTTCATCCAAAGATTTTCATAGAAATATTCTTCCGAGCATTTTTGAATTTTACTCTACAAAGCAAAGATGTCATGTCGACAATTTGACGTTATTAGTTCTTGAATAACTTAATTCTTGAACTTGTTTTATTGAATTCTTATATCATTGTCATCATCCTTATGTTTATATTTTTGAAAGTCATCATGGCCCTGTAGTGTATGGGATGTACTTGGTATGATTATGACTGTGGATTATTCTTGTAATCATGACCGTAATGTTACAAATGATGTGATAAAAGTCCTCATTGGCCCGTAGTGCATTGATGGATGATTGTTGGCATGATCATGACCATCGATGAATACATAAATATCCTCGGCCGTAGTGCATGGAATTTGTGGTCTTGACCCTAATGAATATCCTCGTCAGTAGTGTGTGGATGATGCGGATTATTTATTGTCGAGTTTCAAATGATAAAAGTGATGAAAAACCCTTTAAAACATAAAAGATAGTAGATTTTATTATCTACTCGACTTTTTAATGGATTGCTTGTTCATTGCAGCTTAAACTTGATGTTTATTGTATTTTATCGGTTTAACATTGTTGAGGACTAATGATAATTTATTCGCATTATCTTAGTCATAATATTTCTTCTTTGGGCTAGTTGAGCTCGCCTTTCTTTCACCGCTCTCTTCTTGAAATGAGAACGTAGCTGGGATGAGTCGGGGAACGGAGTGATGTTCTGGATGATAGTGTTAGCTAGTAGTCCTCACTATTCTGTTAAATAATGTGACAATAAATGTATTGAGGACTTATTCTGAGAGTGGATATTGTCTAGAAGGCAATATTTGTATTAAAACTCACAGCATGTATTTTGTCGTACTTTACACGACTGTTGTATAATTAAGTTGTATTTGAATTTTGTACCATGTATTGGCGACTCAAGATGGGTGATGTATACCTATTTTGGGGGCGTCACATGTAGAGTCTATCTTTTTATGTGGAACTCTATTTAAAATATAATTTGCAGAAAGACAAGCTTCTCCCCACATATTAAAAGGTAAACCATAACTAATTTACATAACATTCATCATATCTTTAAGTGTTCTATTTTTTCTTTCCACAACTCCATTGGACTGTGGAGAATAAGGAGAAGAAGTTTCATGTATAATTCCATTTAGTTCACAAATTTTTTTAAGACTTCCCAAATCATATTCACCTCCACGATCAGATCTAAGTCTTTTAATTTTTCTTTCTAACTGATTTTCAACTTCTGCTTTTATATTTAATAAACATTTCTTCTGCTTCATCTTTAGAGGAAATGAGATAAATTCGAGTATATCTAGACATATCATCCACAAAAGAAATATAATATTTCTTACCACCTCGACTTGTAGTATTTTTAAAATCAGCTAGATCACTAAAGTAGTTCAGTTTGTCTTTCAACACTCTTAAAAGGTTTCTTAGCATGTTTTGCTTCTACCCAAATTTCACATTTATTGAACTCGGTATTTGCAAGATTAGGTATAAGCTCAAGTTGTTTCAATTTTTTAATAGATGTCACATTCACATGTCCTAATCTAGCATGCCACATATCCAAAGTTTCAACAATATTAGCAAAAGAAACATTCTTATTATTCAATTCAGCAGAAGCATCAAGTACAAATAAACCCCCATTACAAAAGCCTTTCCCAACAAATTCCTTATTACGAGTAAGTACAAATTTATCATACTCAAACACAAGTTTAATGCCAGCTTTGTTCAACAAGGATTCGGACCCAAGATTTCTATGAATATCAGGCACATGAAGTACATCTTGCAAAACAATTGTTTTTCCCGAAATTAATTTTAGTAAAACTTTCCCTTTTCCTGCAACATTGGTAGCTCGAGAATCCCCCATAAAAATCATTTCTCCATTAGTCATATTTTCGTAGTTAAGAATTACGTCTCTATTCGTGCAAATGTGTCTAGTGGCACCAGTATCTACTACCCATTCCGTGAAGTTGTCAATTAAGTTTACTTTCGAGACAACAACAACAATAATGTCATCGAATTCAACAAGTTCGCTTGAGGCTTAGGCTAAGAGTTATTTTTATTATAATGCGGAAAGGAAATAGTTAATTTAAGTATACAAAATTTATCGTATATGGATATTAAAATAATTTATGAAATTAAATTATTTTAATATAGGGAAATTACTGCATTTAATATATTATCTTATTTAATTAAAATAATTTTCATTTTATTAAATTATTTTAATAAGGAAAAATTATCACATCAAATATTGTTTCCATTTGTATGGAATATATATATATATATATATATATATATATATATATATATATATATATATATATATATTAGCAAGTCAGGAAAGGATATAAAAAAAAAAACAAAAAAGGTGCCTAGAATGAGCTAGTGGGAAAATCAGTATACTAATACAAAGGAGATCAGGAGCAGTCTTTGTGTGAGAAGTTTGAACTCTGACTCAGCATTTTCATTGAGTACCAATCACGGAAAAAATGTGGGGAGCAAGGAAACTTTCGTGATGATTGAGGCTTGAGATTTATAAAAAGAAAACCAACTTCTTTTGCTTTTTTTCCCCATCCGCCCAACTCAATCATATCCTCTCCCATGCCTCTCTTGCCAAGCTGAATATTAAAATAACATTTATATTGGGCCGAAATATGAATATTAATTTAAAATAACATTTATTAATAATATGAATATTATTAATAAAACTCTATAAGCAACTTTTTGTATTACATTATTTGTCTAGCAAATCGCAATCAAAATATGATTAATAATATTAATTATACTAATAATAATAATTATAACAATAATAATAATAATAATTATAATAATAATAATAATAATAATAATAATTATAACAATAATAATAAAAATAATAATAACAATAATAATAATAATAATAATAATAAATACAACAATAGTAATAGTAATAATTATAATGATAATAATAATTATTATTATAATAGTAATAATAATAATTATTATTATTATAACTATAATAGTAATAGTAATAATAATAATAATAGTAATATTAATTGTTATTATTATAATTATTATTTTTATTATTATTGTCTAATACAAAACAATCCTTAATTGCTCGAATTGATACAACATTATTCTATTAGCAGATCTAATTTAATTATAAATATTAATCCTTGTAAAATGATAATTAGTAGTCCTTGTAGCTCAAGTGGTCATTGGGTCAAAATTCCACGTCAGATCGACATGTGGCGCCTGGGGTTCAAAGTCCAAATTTTTTAATAAAAAAGGATTCAATTTGGGTTGACTAAAAGAAAATGACTCAATACCCAAAACCCCCTAAAGTTCAGTGATCGACTTTGCATTTTACCCGTTTATAAACTAATGATATATGTTTGAATTGGTTGTACAATTGAATGGTACGAACTGGAATTAGAGCTATGGCGATTAGCGTGTTCTGTGGAGCAATAAGGTTGGTGAAAATGGGTTGATTATGTAGCCCTAACCTATAGAAATCAGTCCACAATTTAGGCGCACGAGTTATGTTTGTAAAAATGCCAAAACGAGCTAATTTGGCTAAAAACACATAATTTAATAGAATTGATACCTTAAACGAGTTTTATTATTTTAAATAAGACTTATTTGTAAAGAAAGTTGGGTTGGAACGAGTTGAGACGAGTTTTGAATGTCAAAATGAAAAGTGAAAAACTAGTCTGACCACTGACTTTAAGACCAATTTCGGGTCTAGTATATATTTTCAGAAAATTCTGGGATTTTGGAATATTGTAGTACACTGTATAAGGTTTTCACTCAATACATCAAGTCTTTAAAAAGATAATCAGACTGGATAATTCACAAAACTATTCGGAATTAACTATTGGAGCATGAACAATAGAACACACGTGTAACACAAATAATGAAATTTCAATTATTTTTTTTTTGATAAGTTGTAAAAAATTATCATTCAGTTAGTAACATACAGTTATATGAATTTTATTATCACCCAAGGATTCAATGAATCTAAAATAATACATGTATAAGAGAAAACATTCATCACAAAATTTACAATATATCTAAGCAATACATTCTTAAAATTACGAAATACAATTGTTAACGCCAAGATCTTTCTCCACGTCTCAATCATCAAGACGCGTCCAATATCCTGCACAGTTCAACAAGTCAACACTAAAAGCTTGACTACCGATCACGAGGATAGCTCCTACAGTGAGAGTCAAGATCAAAGCGATCACAAGGTCAACAATAGAGAAAAATATTATCTAATGCCCGAGAGATAGAATAATAATGATGAATGAATGTGTTACTTACCCTCTTATGTGATCTTAGCCCCACGCATACTCCACTCCCGGTTTACCATGCCACTCATCACTTCTTGACACATTTTTCCCCACTTCCCATTATTTCAAATTAAAGTAAGCAAATTTACCCACACTCTCCGCCACATCGCTTTTCCACCACGGCCATCCGAGTCCCATCCTCATTAATGCCATGCGCAGAAGGTGGTACACACAATAGTCAATCATCACTGGCATAATGATTCTTTGGTCAAAGTTGGGTTAAGTGACACTTTGTATAATGGGCCAATTCAACGACTAAGCCCAAATAATGGAAATGACCCAAGTGACCGGGATCCAACCGAAAGAACCCAATGAAATGATCAAGAATCGGCCCAAACCATTCTGGACCAACCAAGGACTTAAAGATAACATGATCCAAATGGAGCCCATTCGCCCCATTAAGTCCTACCAATAAAGAAAAGGATTATGGCTGACATTACCCCCTAGTCTTATATTAAACAGGTGTTTAATGAAAGACTATAAATAAATATAGGCCGAGACATAACAAACTATGATAAGTCATAAGAGATCCAAAGTGAAACTCACCAAAGTCCATCAAAATGGGTCCAAATTGATATCGAGAATAGAAGTGGGAAGCCCAATGAGACGCAAGCCCACATAGGTGAAGATATTTAGATCTAAAAGCTGATGAAACCTCTTCCCATTCATCATCATTGCGAGTGAATTAAATGTGCCGCCCTCAATTACTGTGGTAATCACAAGATAAAAGGTAAACTTTACCAATTAAAGCGGTTTTTACTCGCTAATTTAAAATTTGAACCTTTGAGCTTTCTCCTCCTCTCGCAAACTTCTTTTTCTGCTTCACAAAATCTTAACAATGGTGACCGTAACCTCTAGCCAAAATTCCCCCCTTCGTGCAACTCCTGTCAGTATCATTTCTCCCAACCCAAACTGTAAGACCCCGAAATTTTTTTAAATAAAAAGGAATTTCCTTTATTTATTATTTTGAAATAGTAAGGGTTGATTTGATTAATGTGGATAGTTAAGGGTTAAATACGCAAATATTTCAAAATAAGCAAGTGGTTATAAAATATTCATTTTGTCGGGAATATTCGTTTGGTCGTGGAATATTAAATCATTGTGGGAATATTCGTATTTACGACCAAGCAACCCATGTGTGGGCCCCATAACTGAAAGCGATTGGATGAAGAAAACGACAAATATAAGTTGGTTAAAAATAACTGGCGTAGTTGTTACCGCTTAAGATCGTTGGAATACCCTTGGTTAAAATACTGATGAATGGCGTGGTCGCACAAAGAAGACACTACTGCAGTATTACACAATGATTGTTGAATTATTGATCCTTACGTAAGAAGGCACTTTCAATAATTTTTACATGAATTACCGCTCAATATTTTATTTTATTGATTCAATAATTGTTTGCGTTGATATTTTATATTATTGTTGTTCAATAATTGTCACCGCACATTATCTCCATTATCGGATCAATAATTCATATTATTTAAATAATATTATTAGATAGCATTATTGGCAATGTCTAGAAAGTTCTCATCGAAGGAGAGGTTTGGTCACCTAATTGCATACGCAAGAAGGAGAAATCCTTATCGAAAAGCCCCTTTCCTGGAACTACTGTCATTATCATAATTGTGATTCGTAATATTATTTGTGAATAATTAATTATTGATTCATATGATAAAGAAATATTTATTTTATGTGGATATAAATGATGGATTTATTTATGTGGTTATAAATGAAGAAATTATTGTTGAGGTGTTTTATCAAGATTTTACCGATTGGAGGTATTAAAAATTAAATCGGGGTTTTGAGATATATTATGGGGATTATAATTTTTAATCCGACCGCTGGATTGTGGAAATTTTTGGGTATGTTATACATACATAAGTTGAGTATATGTCCACAAATTTTGAACCGTTAAAAATGCACGAATGATTTGTTATGAATTTTAAGAGGTGTCTCGATTCAAAAATTAGGGTTATAATTGATTTTGGTGGAAAATTCTAGAATTTAGTGGGCCCCACTTGTGGTTGGTGAAGAAATGTGCTGAATTTTATTTCAAATGTGGTGGGTGGCAATAGTAGCGGTAAAGCCATCGTGTGAGCAGTCAAGTCCGCTTTCTACGGGCTAACATTTTCCTATAAATAGAGGCTAAGTTAGAATTGAAAATCACACCGTAAACAAAGTTTTCTCTCTCTCTCTATATATTATTGAAATGTATTTTGTGAGTATTTAGATACTTTGAGAGTTGTCTGTCAAAGATAAAGTTTCATTCAAAGATCACTTCCGCCTTTCCTTCCGGAAATCTTGATTCTTTGAGGTAAGGGATATTATTTTTTTTCGTAATGATATTATTTCTTCAATATCATTATCTCAAATGTCGATCCGATGTTTTTATCAAATTTGGAACTTTTTCATGCTCTGGTTACTATTCATGAGTTACTATTCACGAGTTACTATTCATGAGTTACTATTCACGAAGTTACTATTCACGAGTACTATTCATGAAGCGTGAAGATGTTTTTTGTGGAATTTCTATCTTTGGGTGTTTGAGTTACTATTCACGTGTACTGACACTATTCACGATACTGATACTATTCACGAATACGGCACTATTCAATAGAAAAATGAAAATTTTTCTTTTCGCCTAAAATATCTATTTTGGATACTAGCTTTGATTGTATCCATGTTTTGATCATTCTTGAATTTTACACCACCGTGATTATTTTTGGGGTATTGTTGGACATGGATAAAACAAAGTACGAATCCTTAATCCTTAATCCTTGTCATTTTGTTTCACCGGATTCGCTTCTTTAAAAATATTTTCATCATCCTCGCCTCTTAAATGATGATATTATTGAATATCTTTGGCCTGTAGTAGTAAAAAGATGAATGATTTCAAGAATATCTTTGGCCTCAGTAGTGCAAAGATGAACAGTGTTGAGATGAACACGACCGATCGATTAATATCTTTGGCTCAGAGTGCAAAGATGAACAGTGTTTAAATGAACATGACGGTGATGAATATCTTTGGCTCAGAGTGCAAAGATGAATATTTGATTCGAGATGTATATTGATTGTTGTTACAGGATAAAAGATGAGCGATGAACTTTTAAATTCATACATAGAAGATAGTAGTTTGCATTCTCTACTTAACTCTTCTAATGAATTATTATTTCAACTGCGAATATTGATTGAAAATTTGTTGTCTATCAGATTCTATTAAATTTTTCCTCGTTGAAGACTAACGATAATTTGTTGTATATTATCTTAGTCATAATATTCTTTATGAGCTAGTTGAGCTCACCCTTTTCCTTTTGTTCCATTCTTCTCGGAGGCGAGAATATAAGCGAGTGCGAGCTCTGGGTATGGAATGAAGGTTTTAGAAAGGATTGTTTAGTAGTCCTCACCATTTTGTAAAATAATGTATCAATAAATGTGATGAGGATTTATGTGAGTATAAATATTGTCTAAGATAATATTTGTATTTAAACTCACGCTTTACCTTTGTTGTAATAATAAAGTTGTAGTTGTTTACATACCATGTATTGACAACTCGTAATGGGTGATGTATACCTATTTTGGGGGCGTCACGTTTGGTATCGAGCTTAGGATATGATCTCCGGCGGAGATCGGGAAATAGAACTAGGAGGGAGAGACGAGTAAATCCTTCGCTAGTGTGTCCTACCTAAGCTTATTTATTAGTTGGTCAAGATATAGGATATTATGTGATATATTGATTTCCTTAATTAACCCTTGTTTTATGACAAGATTTGAGAATGTCGATCGAGAATATTAACAAGTGGAGTAAATGAGACCGTGGAGATGCTCAGTATTTTTACCAACGAGGAGAACGTCAACAGTCGGGCAATGTTCCTCCCGCGAGCAACACCAATGAAAGCGATGATGAACGAGGGGATGTTTAGAAGCTTTTTAGCTTCATGCAAAATCGCATTTAGGAGACTCGTGTTCAAAATACAGGAGGAAATGATAGCAATTCACGGGTTGTCACAACCAGGCGCTTCAAAGAGTTGGGACCACCGAAATTTAAGGGAAAGCCGATCCGATCACCATGAAAACATGGGTCAAACAAATTACCAAGATATTCGATGTCTTGGGATGCACGGAGAGAACGAAGGTTCCATTCGCCACCTTTATGTTCCGTGGCGAGGCAGACTCATCGGTGGGAGTCTGTGAAGCGTACCCATCCGACGCACTCAAAGATGTCTTGGAGACGCGTTCAGAGACTATTTAATGACAAATACTTTCCGAAAGTGTTCGTCATATATGAAGGAAGTGGAGTTCATCGATTAGAGCAAAATAACGATGACGGTGTCTCAAGACGAGGCAAAGTTTGCGAGAGTTATCCGTGTTTGCACCTCATTTGGTGGAGAATGAGGAACGATGACGCGGATGTTTCTTAGAGGTTTGAAACCCAAGATACGCCAAGATTCTCATTTCTCATAAACTTTCTTTTATTCGGGATGTTGTAAAAAGGGCTCAATTATTAGAGCGAGATAACGAGTACGGTTAACCGAGGGACCATAACCAGGATCGTACTGAGAGATGGCGGTCAATGTAATAATGATAACTCATGGAGAAAGAAACAGACGAACGAAATGGTAACCACTCGTGGTAATCATCATGGTCATGAAAATGTAAGAAGCGAAATCGAGGAGGAGATTTTAAAAGAGGAGATTTAACAACGACTATGTGAAGACGACAAAGGTCTTAAGCGAATCGGGTTCTAAGGGAGGAGAACGACCACCCATTATATGCTACAAATGCGGAAAAGAGGGACATATCGGTCCAAACCGCCCACAACAGCTCAAGGTATGCTATAGTTGTGGAAAGGAAGGACATATCGCCGAGATTGTAGACGATAGCGAAACCTAGTTCAATGGGGATTTGACTCAAAAGATCGTCCCCGAAAAAGTCAAAGTCAACGATTCCGGAAGAAAGGTTTGTTGGATCGGTCATAATGCGAGGAACCCAAACGAGGTGATCACGGTAAGCTATTTATAAATTCTTGCGAAGTTTATACCTTACTTGATCTTTGGTGCTACCCATTCATTTATCTCTCCTGCATGTGCTCAACGCTTAAACTTGACTCTGGAGAAATTAGACTTTGACCTATCTGTGGAAACTCCGTTAGAGAAACTTTCATCACATCCACTGCTTATAAATCTTGTTTGATTCAAGTTGGCACCATCACCTTACCTTGGCCGACCTTATCTCTTTAAAGATACTTGCTTTTGATGTGATTTTAGGGATTGATTGGTTAACTACTCATCATGCCAAAATTGATTGTTTTCGTAAGGTTGTTAGTTTTCATATTCCTAACCAACCCGTTGTATGCAATTCAAGCAACTAAACCATTAAAATCAATCACTATCATATCTAATCATAAAGCTATTCGCTTATTGAAAAACGGATGTCAAGCTTTCTTAGCCCATGTTATGGATTTGAATAAAGACACGCCAAATTTGAATAATATTCTGTTGTTATTGACTTTCCCGACGATTTTCTCAAGAACTTCCCGCTACCCCGTAACGTGAAGTTGAATTCTTTATTGATCTTGAACCCGCACAAAGCCCATTTCTAAAACCCCATATCGAATGGCTCTATTGAACTTCAGAGTTAAAGGTCCAACTACGAGAATTGTTGGACATCGGTTTCATTCGTCCTAGTACATCTCCTTGGGGTGCTCTGCTTTATTTGTAAAAAGAAAGACGGAGTATGCGACTTTGTATTGACTATCGGGAATTGAACCATGTCACCATCAAGAATAGGTATCCTCTACCTCGTATTGATGACTTGTTTGACCAATTACAAGGGGCACAATTCTTTTCAAAATCGATCTTCGCTTCGGATATCATCACCAAAATTAGAACCGAGGATATTCCAAAGACCCGCCTTCGTAACTCGGTATGGGCATTATGAATTCTTAGTCATGTCTTTCTGGACTAACTAATGCTCCTATGCGCTTTCATGGATATGATGAACCGAGTATTCAAGGAATATTTGGATCGGCGTTGTTGTCTTTATTGATGACATCCTTATATATTCCAAAAGTCGTGAAGATCATGAGCACCATTTGAAGCTGGTACTCCAAAGGCTTCGTGAAAACCAACTATATGCCAAATTGAAGAAATGCGAGTTCTGGCTTGAGGAAGTAGCCTTTCTTGGGCATGTGGTGTCAAAACATGGAGTATCTGTTGATCCGGCGAAGATTGAAGCAATACAAAGTTGGAGCAACCGAAGTTTGGTGATCAAGTACGTAGCTTTTTGGGCTTAGCTGGTTATTATCGGAGATTCGTGGAAGGGTTTTCTCGAATCGCTACTCCATTAACTCAGCTAACTCGAAAGGATACGAAATTCGTTTGGGGCGAAGAATGCGAGAAAAGTTTCCAAGAGCTTAAGAGGAGACTTATTTCTAAGACTGTTCTAACAATACCATCCGGTTCGGATGGATTTGTTATCTCACAAATGATGCTTCGAGCAAAGGGTTAGGATGTGTTCTCATGCAACGTGGGAAAGTCATAGCTTATGCCTCGCGACAACTTAAAGAGTATGAGAGGAATTATCCTACTCATGATCTAGAGTTAAGCAAAGCATCGTTTCTAAGCGCTTAAAGATATGGAGGCACTATCTATATGGGGAGAAAGTGGAGATATATTCGCACCATAAAAGCCTTAAATATTTCTTCACTCAAAAAAGAACTCAACATGCAAGCAATGACGTTGGCTCGAGCTATTGAAAGACTACGACCACACTATTCAATACCATCCTGGTAAAGCGAACGTGGTAGCTGACGCATTGAGTAGAAGATCATATGCGGGAACGAGTGCGATGATGTCAAGTATACGCATAGAGCCAACTTTAATAGAAAAAGTTAAGGTTGCTCAAGCCACCGAATCTTGAAATCGATACGTATGAAGAAGAAAGTACAAGAAGGAGCTATTCCTAAGCGAGAATTGATGAAGAAGGAATACTTGAGTCCACTCTAGACTTTGTGTTCCTAACGACTCGATTTGAAGTACAAGATTATGATGGAGGCACACAATACACCATTTGCAATCCATCCTGGAAGTACTAAAATGTATCGTGATCTTCGACATACATTTTGGTGGAATAATATGAAGAGAGAGATTGCAAAGTTTATCTCGATGTGTTTAACTTGCCAACGTGTAAAGGCGAGCATCTAGTACCTAAGGGTCCGTTGCAACCACTTGAGATTCCTAATGGAAGTGGGAACACATTACCATGGATTTCAAGCATCGGTCTTCCTACTTTGGTTTCTCAAGGCATCAATGCTATTTGGGTTATTGTTGATAGATTAACCAAGTCCGCTTTCATTTCTTGCCGATCACGGAGACTTATTCACTGAACGTCTTGCTAGTAGTATGTACGTAAATGAGATTGTGAGGTTGCATGGCATGCCCAGTATCCATAGTTTCGGATCGTGACCCAAGATTCACTTCAAGATTTTGGGTTAGCTTGCAAAAAGCTATGGGCATGGATTTGCGATTTAGTTCGAAGATACCATCCCCAAACGGACGGACAATCGAGAGGACTATTCAAACTCTTGAAGATTTATTAAGACTCGTGTCCTAGACTTCAAGGGCGCTGGGATAAGTATTTACCATCGGTGGAATTCTCCTACAACAACAATGCTTATCGTGCAAGTATAGGTGTGGCTCCATTCAAGCATTATATGGACGAAAATGTCGTTTCTCCAATATGTTGGGATGAGGTGGGTGAAGCAACATTGTTGGGACCCGAAAGTTAAGACGTATGACTACCGAAAAGATCCAAATAATTCGACAACGATATAAAACGGCTCAAGATCGACAAAAGAGTTATGCGGATCTTCATCGAAAGGACGTGGAATTTAATGTAGGGGATCATGTATTGTTGCGAGTTGCTCCATGGAAGGGAGTTACAAGATTTGGGAAGAGAGGAAAGCTCAATCCACGATTTATCGGTCCATTTCAAATTCTTGACCGAGTAGGAAATGTAGCCTATGAGACTTGCGTTACCTCCGAGTATGTCTCGTGTTCATAATGTGTTTCACATATCCGTATTTCAGAAATATGTGAAAGACCCGAACCACGCGTTATTGAAGTTAGAACCAGGACGAGATAGTCAAGACTTAACGTATGAGGAGGTACCTATCAAGATCTTGGATAGGAAGGAGCATGTCCCACGCCAAGAAGGTCATACCACAAGTTAAAGTTTTGTGGAGGAATCATGCTATAGAGGAAATGACACGGGAATTGGAAACGGAAATGAAAGCGAGGTATCCTCACCTTTTCAAACACTGTGTATCGTGTCGCCAATTTCGAGGACGAAATTTCATAAGGAGGGGAGGTCAGAAGACCCCGAAATTTTTTAAATAAAAGGAATTTCCTTTATTTATTATTTTGAAATAGTAAGGGTTGATTTGATTAATGTGGATAGTTAAGGGTTAAATACGCAAATATTTCAAAATAAGCAAGTGGTTATAAAATATTCATTTTGTTTGGGAATATTCGTTTGGTCGTGGAATATTCAGATCGCTTCGGGGAATATTCGTATTTACGGCAGCAGACCATGTATTGGGCCCCATAACTGAAAGCGATTGGATGAAGAAAACGACAAATATAAGTTGGTTAAAAATAACGGCAGTAGTTGTTACCGCTAAGATCATTGAATACCCGGTGGTTAAAATACGATGAATACGCTGTGGTCGCACAAGAAGACACCAGTATTATTGCATGTATTGTTGAATTATTGATCCTTACGTAAGAAGGCACTACTCAATAATTTTTACAATGAGTTATCGCTCAATATTTTATTTTATTGATTCAATAATTTCGCGATGATATTTTATATTATTGTTGTTCAATAATTGTCACCGCACATTATCTCCATTATCGATCAATAATTCATATTATTTAAATAATATTATTAGATAGCATTATTGGCAATGTCTAGAAAGTTCTCATCAAGGAGAGGTTTGGTCACCTAATTGCGCCAAGCAAGAAGGAGAAATCCTTATCTGAAAGCCCCTCTTCCTGAAGAACTACTTTGTCATCATAATTGTGATTCTCGTAATATTATTTGTGAATAATTAATTATTGATTCATATGATAAAGAAATATTTATTTTATGTGGATATAAATGATGGATTTATTTATGTGGTTATAAATGAAGAAATTATTGTTGAGGTGTTTTATCAAGATTTTACCGTATCGAGGTATTAAAAATTAAATCGTGGGTTTTAGATATATTATGGGGATTATAATTTTTAATCCGACCGTTGATTGTGGAAATTTTTGGGTATGTTATACATACATAAGTTGAGTATATGTCCACAAATTTTGAACCGTTAAAATGCACGAATGATTTGTTATGAATTTTAAGAGGTGTCTGATTCAAAATTAGGGTTATAATTGATTTTGGTGGAAAATTCTAGAATTGAGTGGGCCCCACTTGTGGTTGGTGAAGAAATGTGCTGAATTTTATTTCAAATGTGGTGGGTGGCAATAGTAGCGGTAAAGCCATCGGTAGTAGCAGTCAAGTCTCGCTTTGGCGGCTAACATTTTCCTATAAATAGAGGGCTAAGTTAGAATTGAAAATCACACCGAAACAAAGTTTTCTCTCTTCTCTCTCTATATTATTGAGCGTATTTTGTGAGTATTTAGATACTTTGAGAGTTCATTGCTCAAGATAAGTTTCATTCAAAGATCACTTCCGACCTTTCCTTCCAAGTAATCGATTCTTTGAGGTAAGGGATATTATTTTTTTTCGTAATGATATTATTTCTTCAATATCATTATCTTTGAAATGTTGATCCGATGTTTTATCAAATTTGGAACTTTTTCATGCTCGGGGTTACTATTCATGAGTTACTATTCACGAGTTACTATTCATGAGTTACTATTCACGAAGTTACTATTCACGAGTACTATTCATGAAGCGTGAAGATGTTTTTTGTGGAATTTCTATCTTTGGGTGTCGAGTTACTATTCACGATATATCGACACTTATTCACGATATCTGTACTATTCACGAATACGGCAGACTATTCAATTAAAAAATGAAAATTTTTCTTTTCGTCTAAAATATCTATTCTGGATACTAGCTTTGATTGTATCCATGTTTTGATCATTCTTGAATTTTACACCACTGTGATTATTTTTGGGGTATTGTTGGACATGGATAAAACAAAGTACGAATCCTTAATCCTTAATCCTTGTCATTTTGTTTCACCGATTCGCTCTTTAAAAATATTTTTCATCATCCTCGCCTTAAATGATGATATTATTGAATATCTTTGGCCCAGAGTGCAAAGATGAATGATTTCTCAAGAATATCTTTGGCCTCAGAAGTGCAAAGATGAACAGTGTTGAGATGAACACGACCGATCGATTAATATCTTTGGCCCAGTAGTGCAAAGATGAACAGTGTTTAAATGAACACGACTTAATCGATGAATATCTTTGGCTCAGAGTGCAAAGATGAATATTTGATTCCGATGTATATCGATTGTTGTTACAGGGATAAAAGATGATGATGAACTTTTAAATTCATACATAGAAGATAGTAGTTTGCATTCTCTACTTAACTCTTCTAATGAATTATTATTTCCATTGCGAATATTGATTGAAAATTTGTTGTCTATCAGATTCTATTAAATTTTTCCTGTTGAAGACTAACGATAATTTGTTGTATATTATCTTAGTCATAATATTCTTTACCGAGCTAGTTGAGCTCACCCTTTTCCTTTTGTTCCATTCTTCTCGTGGAGGCGAGAATATAGCGAGTACGAGCCTGGGTATGGAATGAAGGTTTTAGAAAGGATTGTTTAGTAGTCCTCACCATTTTGTAAAATAATGTATCAATAAATGTGATGAGGATTTATGTGAGTATAAATATTGTCTAGAAGATAATATTTGTATTTAAACTCACAGTTTTACTGTTGTAATAATAAAGTTGTAGTTGTTTCTGTACCATGTATTGACAACTCAGAATGGGTGATGTATACCTATTTTGGGGGCGTCACACAAACCCTAACCAAGAGGGTTCGAGTTCCAACCCCCAATCAACAACCATGGGGGGAAATCCTTCTCTGATCCCCTCTGCCTCAGACTTCTTCAAGGACGGGGAACAGTTCCCCCATGCCAACATCCGTTCCTCAGTCACGGAATCTGAGATATGCATGCTCAGGACTCGTTATCAGATTCCTGACATGTACGCCATAAGGGCCCCTGCTCCTGAAGAGCGCATGTACCAGCGACCGGACGGTTGGGTCGCCATGCCTGTCACTTTCCTGGAAAAGGGGGTTCGCCTACCTCTCCATGTCTTTATCGTTACCCTCCTAGGGTTCATAGGAGTGGGCTTCGCCCAGTTAGTGCCCAACTCCTACATCCACATCCTGGCATTTATTGCCTTCTGCCATGAACTAGGGATTGCTCCCTCTGTTGACATCTTCTTCACCCTCTTCTCTGCCGGTAGGTCTCGAGAACGAGGCTTCAAAATGTTGAGCAAGCAGTCTCCCCGACCCAACACCAGGTTCGAGAGGAGACCCCTGATGGATACTCCTTCCAGCAACAAGGGTTGGCACGAGAAGTGGTTTTTTATCACGGGACCCGAGATCTCTTCTCTTCCAGATTGGACTACTTCTGATCGGGTCTCTGCTGACTTTGGAGACATCTCCGAAGGACGTGTGAGGGAGATGGCAGACTTTTTGAAGAAGATTCCTCCAAAAGAATGGAGTTTCACACTTCTGACCAAACAAGCCTGGCTATATGACCACAAATGTAAGTTTTAAATAACTTTGTAACATAATTTCTGAGATATATAAGTGATACATGTTCTGATACATGGGTTTTTACAGTGTCTCTGATCAAACCGACTCCCCTGGAGGTGAGAGACCTGGAAGAATTTTTAGCAGGGATGAATGCAGATGCAAGTGAAGAGCATCCGGCCGAAGAATCTTCCCAGGTTGATCCCCCTACCACCGATCCACCAACTTCTTCCCTTCAAACTGATGAACCTCAAACTGACGAACCCAACATACCCGAAGAAAACCTCGGACCGCACCAAAGAAAAGATCCGCCAAACGATCCAAATCCACCCAACCGTAAACAAACCCCGAAAGTGACCTCAAACACTTCCCAAAGTAACCCCCAAACAACCTTCTCTCAACCGACCCTTTCCAACTGCTCAACACCTTTGTTCAAAATTAGGTATACGCCACCCATCTTGGGTCGCCACTTACATGGTACATAAATTCAAATACAACTTACTAATATAACTGCTGTGGTACAATACGATATAAACCGTGAGTTTGAATACAAATTTTGTCTACTAGATATTATACAAACTCAAAAGGAGTCCTCATTACAACTATTATCACACTATTTCACGTAATAGTGAGGACTACTAATGCTATCCTCTCGACCATTACTTCTCCCCGACTCGTCTCAAATGGCGTTCTCATTTCAAGAGAACAATGAAAGAAAGGGTGAGCTCAACTAGCCCAAGAAGAAATATTATGACTAAGATAATGCGTAATAAATTATCATTAGCCTTCAACAAAGATTAAACCGATAAAATACAATAGACAACCAGCTTTAATCGCAATGAATTAGCAATCCATTTAAAGAGTCAAGTAGAGAATAAAGTCTACTATCTTTTAGGTTTTAAAAGGTTTTCATCAATTTTTATCACCGAGACTCACTTTTAATAAATAAACCACCACATCTAATCATCCCCGCACTACTTGGCCAAGGATTTTCATCAAATTATCAATGGTCATGACTATACCGAATCACCCCGGTCATAATCATACCAAAAACTATCCATCACCGCATTATGTGCCACCGAGGACTTTTGTCACATCATTTATATCAAGTCATGATTATACCGAATGATCCTCGGTCATAATCATACTAAGTTCATCTATGCACGTAAGCCAAAGATAACATAATATAACATGAGGATGATGATGACAATGACATAATAATTCAATAAAACAAGTTCAAGAATTATTTAATCCATGAATTATTAACGCCCAAATTGTCAACATGATACATCATTTCAGTAGTAAAATTCAAGAATGATCGTAAGAATATTTTCATGAAAAGATATCGATGAAACGCAAATATCAAGGATATTCTACTAATTTCATGGAGTATAGAAGTCAAAGTTTTAACCAACCGGGTATAATAAAGAATGGAATAACAAAAGAAATCACCACGCATGCGGTATTTTGTGATGTATGTGTTATTCCAATGTAATAATAATAACTAACCAGTGTCGTGTGAAATTCACACCGACAGTGATGTTCCAACAGTAATAATAAAGATGGAACTGCATCCGTAAAAAACACACGTATAGATATTCCAATGTAATGATAAAGATTTTAACCAGTCCTGTAAAACACATGCATGTGATATTCCAATGTAACAATAAAGAATGTCACCAAGTATAGGTAAACTCATAATAAGATACAAAGTAAGTTATTCCATATGTAATTCAAATAAGAATAAGGAATAACATAAGAATTTCACCAAGTATAGGGTATGCCACAGATATAAAAGTTATGTATAGGTATATACCACTTTTACAAAAGTTATTCCAATGTAATAATAATGAATGGAATAATGTAAGTTCTCTTCAAGAAGAAAGAATAACACCCCTTACCGTAAAAAGAACCTAATATAAAGTAGTGAAGTAGTAGTAATACTCTTCTTTTTCTATAATTTTCTCTATAGCTTCTCTCTATAATTTCTCTCTTAGTAGTTTCAATGAATTCGTAAGAAAATAATGAAGGAATGAGCTTCTATTTATAGAAAATGGAATGCATAAGAATTAATCCATGAACTATCCAGATTGATTTACTTTTAATCTGACGGTCCATATTTAAAGAAAAATCTTTTAAATAAAATATAATATATTCTATTTATATAAAAACATTTTACTATGCAAACACTATGCAATACTATGCAAAACACTATGCAAAACACTATGCAACACTATGCATAATAAAATATAATATATTCTATTTATGTAATAACTTTAATAAAGTATTCTATTTTATATAAAAGATGTTTCGCTTTTATTACGCTAATAATACTTAATAAAACAAAACGCCATTATCGCTATAATAATTCATATTATTAATCGACAATAATGGAATCAAACCGAGTGACTTCTCACATAAGATCAATAATCAATACCGCGCTACTACTATGCAACCACACGACATCGCATTTTTACTACCGAGTAGTTCAACAAGAACTACTTGTGAAAACTTCCGCCGTTATTTCAATAAAATATTTTTGTCGCTTTCTCAATCCGACAATAATTTCGCTAGGGTCCACCAATGATTGAGCTGCTGTATTTAATATTCCCCGCTAAACCGAATATTCCCCACCAATCGAATATAATATAACCACTGCATACTTTGCAAAATTTATAAATACTACCCACAACTATAATATTTATCTCAAATTCACACCATAATATTAAAAATTATTTCGACAAAATTTAAATCTTTATCGATAAAATCTGGGTCTCACAATCTCCTCCTTATGGAATTTCGCCTCTAAATTAGGGTACGACTGGTATGATAAAGAGATGAGGATACCTTGAATACCTTTATCGCTTAAAAATATTAAATTCATCTTTGCAATCCTACCAAAGATATTCATTAACAATTCATCTTTGCACTACAGCCAAAGATATATAACCAGAAAAACCAATAATATCGAGACTTAGCTTAATAAGATCACGACCACCACTAAATTATCCATGCACCATCGCCAAGGATATTCGTGTTTTCAATTACATACCATGATTATACCGAATAATCCGTGGTCATAATCATACCAAGTCTATCAATGCACTACTACCAAAGATGACTTTTTACCACATCCATGAATTAATATTTCATCACGAGACTCAAATTTCAATAATTAATCCATATCATCGAATCATCCCCGCACTACGTGCCAAGGATATTCATTAAGATCACGACCACTAATTATCCATGCACTACTACCAAAGATAATTGTGTATTCATTAAGATCACGACCACAATTATCCATGCACTACTACCAAAGATAATCGTGTATTCATTAAGATCACGACCACAAATTATCCATGCACTACTACCCAAAGATAATTGTGTATTCATTAAGATCACGACCACAAATTATCCATGCACTACTACCAAAGATAATTGTGTATTCATTAAGATCACGACCACAAATTATCCATGCACTACTACCAAAGATAATCTGTATTTCATTAAGATCACGCACCACAAAATTATCCATGCACTACTACAAAGATAATCCATTAAGATCACGACCACAAATTATCCACTACTACTACCAAAAGATAATTGTGTATTCATTAAGATCACGACCACAAATTATCCATGCACTACTACCAAAGATAATCGTGTATTCATTAAGATCACACCACCACAAATTATCCATGCACTACTACCAAAGATAATCGTGTATTCATTAAGATCACGACCACAAATTATCCATGCACTACTACCAAAGATAATTGTGTATTCATTAAGATCACGACCACAAATTATCCATGCACTACTACCCAAAGATAATTGTGTTTTCAATTACTAAGCATGATTATACCCAACAATCCTCATTCATAATCATACCAAGTCCATCTACGCACTACAGCCATGTATTTACTTTCAACATAATATAAACATGAGGATAATGATATAAAGAATCAATCAAATGAGATAAAGGATAAATATTAAACATTTATAATATAATTTATCCAGATTCAAGAATATCCCCATGTTATCAATCACTTAATAATCTTATAATCTAATATCATTAATATTATAACAATATTTTAATCACTTCTTAAATTTATAAACAATTTATCTCAATTGTTTACGCTTTTACCATATAATGCATTTAATCATTCAAAAATGTCATACTCATAAAATATCATCACCAATTATCAAATCCTCATCAAAAAAAATATGCATATACTCTATATAGGATTCTCTAGCCATAAAATCCTATTTTCAACTTTCATACTTTCACATAACATATTTAACTCATATGTTCAGAATTAAACTATTTTCATGAAAAATACCAAATTAGTCCCAAAAATATTTCTTTTCTGGGATTTAGCATAATATAGTCCCATAATGAAAATATATTTTTCTCGAATTTTTAAATTTCATTTACTATTTTTCAAAATCAATTTCTAATTAATTCCTTAAGAAATTAGCTACCTCAAGTTTAACTCCAAAATTCCCAAATCTTGGCAGGATCTTACACATGTTAACGTGAGCTTCTAGTTTAAATTTCATGGTCATCTGAGTTATAGAACTCCTAATTATAGCGTTTTTCATCTAAAACCTAAATATTGAAATAGTCATAACTTGCTCATTTTAAGTCGAAATGAGCTCATTTTTGGACAGGAGGTACTTTATACCATATACTTTCATGTCCCAAAACCCAGAATTTTTCTCATAATTTAAGTGGCCGAAACAGTCCCTTAAAGTTTCTGGGCAGAGCATTTTCGAAATTTACAGCTTTGGCCTCCTTTGCTAAAATCAGTCCACACAAAAAATCCACAACACCTTTTCCAGTAATTCCACTTGGATTAGTTAGGTAACTCATAGATCTAACTCTAGGACTTGACCACATTCAAAAATTCAAAATATAATAAGAGATATGGTCAATTGAATTTCATGTTACGCTTTTCACCAAAATCTGATTTTCAACTCTTTGTGATTTCTAAGAAACTTTCATGTTTTCACATACTAACCAACATAACTCATCATAAAACTTACTAATACTTCATATACCCATGATTTTCATTATTCCAATGCTTTTATTATGACTTTCATCATAAACCACGAAAACTGCTCATTTTAGTCAAGAAATATTTGAGGGTTTAAGAAATGGGTTTTGTAATCGGGTCAATACAAAATTCGATTTCACGCCTAGGGTAGGCTAGGAAATCTTCAAGAATACGCCAAGAAATTTATTAATGATAGAAATATCATTCAAAATCGCTACTCTTATCCAAGACTTGATAAGACGTTACATTGATACCAACTGCGACTTCTATCCCTTAACCTAGATAAAGACCTCACAATGATACCTATAAACTTGCCATCTTCATTCACGATGTCGCCACAGAAAGTCCGGCTTCTAAGCATTCCACACAAGGAAGTCAACAACGAAAGGATCGGGGCTCTTTACTTATGGCTTGATATAACAAAGGATTAACTTTAGGGTTTGGTTACTTTGAATTGTGATAACAAAGTTGGTATAAATATAAAAGCTAACAACCTTACGAAAAGAATAATGAGTAGTTAATCAATCATTTTCAAAATTACCTCAAAGGCAAGTATTTTCAAAGAGACAATATCGACAGTAACGTGAAAGTGTTTATTTGAAACAACAAGATTAATAAACAAAGGAGGTAACGAAGGTTCCTACTAACGGTTTCAACCAATAAGTCAAAGTTTAACTTCTTCTAATCAAATTTAAACGCTGAACACAACTAGGTGAAATAAAAGAGTGGGTAGAACTTGTATTGAATAAAGTATAGACTTCAGATTAATTTATAATTAACTTACCCGTAATAACTTCGTTCGGGTTTTCTCGACAAACGCCTCGCTTAAATTATCGAAGTTTGACTTTTACTATATAGGTACATTCCACCCTTAAGTGCTTCTTCACATTCCCCGATCCATGATTTGAATCATTATTCTCCCGATCCATATCGAATTCGAGTCGACCGCTATGCATGTGGTAATTCCGAATTCGATGTTGGGTTCTCCCAATTGTCATTCAAAAGCAAAGTCCATTTCATCTATTTCGCTTTATCGATCTGGACGCTTTTTTTCACACTATCAACGCTGTTGCAGCAGCCTTTTTACCCATGCATCGCCTATTCTCCTTCGCTCAGCTTGTTTCTTCCTTCACCGATCCTTGATTTTTAAATTCTCGATTCCAACTTTAATATCTTACACCCCGCCAAAGCGTGATTTTGTTCGAGCATCACATATCGGTAACCCAATTTTGAATTGTTGTATCCCTTTGTTCCACGACCGCTTGTCGCTTCTTCAACCTCGTTTCTTCTAGCTCACGAACACGATTTTGTAATTCTAAGTTTTGATCATAAATTTCTTCTAACCAATTCTCCTCGTGTTCCTCTTCTTCCTCTTCTTCTTCTTCTTCACTTTCACCGCTACCTCTCTCAAATAGCTCTAAAAAGCAAATAATTAGTTCTTCATTCACTACGTGGATATCTCTAATTTGTTCCTCGTCTCGACAATCGCATTAACTCGATTAGTGATTAAAGGTGTCACAACGGCCACATTCACTCCATCAGTGATATTTTCACCGCCATTTCCAAACACCGCCACAACACAAGGGTTAATTAATATATCAAATATTATCCCTATACTCCGACCGACCAATTAAATACCAAATAAACTTAGGTAGGTCATACTAGCGGGGAATTTCCGCCTCCCTCCTAGTTCTTATCTCACATCTTAGCCAGGATCATATCCCTAAGCTCGATACCAACCGCGACGCCCCAAAATTAGGTATACGCCACCCATCTTGGGTCGCCACTTACATGGTACATAAATTCAAATACAACTTACTAATATAACTGCTGTGGTACAATACGACATAAAACGTGAGTTTGAATACAAATTTTGTCTACTAGATATTATACAAACTCAAAAGGAGTCCTCATTACAACTATTATCACACTATTTCATTGTAATAGTGAGGACTACTAATGCTATCCTCTCGACCATTACTTCGCTCCCCGACTCGTCTCAAATTATGTTCTCATTTCCTAAAGAGAACAATGAAAGAAAGGGTGAGCTCAACTAGCCCAAGAAGAAGAAATATTATGACTAAGATAATGCGTAATAAATTATCATTAGCCTTCAACAAAGATTAAACCGATAAAATACAATAGACAACCAGCTTTAATCAAGCAATGAATTATTAGAATCCATTTAAAGAGTCAAGTAGAGAATAAAGTCTACTATCTTTTAGGTTTTAAAAGGTTTTCATCAATTTTTATCACCGAGACTCAAATTTTAATAAATAAACCACCACATCTAATCATCCCCGCATTACTGGCCAAGGATTTTCATCAAATTATCAATGGTCATGACTATACCGAATCACCCCGGGTCATAATCATACCAAAAACTATCCATCACCGCATTACAAAGCCACCGAGGACTTTTGTCACATCATTTATATCAAGTCATGATTATACCGAATGATCCTCGGTCATAATCATACTAAGTTCATCTACGCACGTAAGCCAAAGATAACATAATATAACACGAGGATGATGACAATGACATAATAATTCAATAAAACAAGTTCAAGAATTATTTAATCCATGAATTATTAACGCCCAAATTGTCAACACGATATCGCTTTTAGAGAGTAAAATTCAAGAATGATCGTAAGAATATTTTCATGAAAAGATATCGATGAAACGCAAATATCAAGGATATTCTACTAATTTCATGGAGTATAAAGTCAAAGTTTTAACCAACCGGGTATAATAAAGAATGGAATAACAAAAGAAATCACCACGCATGCAGATTGCAGATGTATGTGTTATTCCAATGTAATAATAATAATCTAACCAGTCGTGAAATTCACACCCGATGTGATGTTCCAATGTAATAATAAAGATGGAACCAGCATCCTGTAAAACACACACGATAGATATTCCAAAAGAATGATAAAGATTTTAACCAGTCCTGTAAAACACACATGCATGATAAAGATTTAAAAAATAACCAGTCCTGTAAAACACACGCATGTGATATTCCAATGTAATAATAGAAGAATGTCACCAAGTATAGGTAAATCACAGATACAAAAGTTATTCCAATGTAACAAATAAGAATGGAATAACATAAGGATTTCACCAAGTATAGGTATATGCATGATATGTGTTATGATAGGGTATGCCACTTTTACAAAAGTTATTCCAATGTAATAATAATGAATGGAATAATGTAAGTTCTCTTCAAGAAGAAAGAATAACACCCCTCACCGTAAAAGAACCTAATATAAAGTAGTGAAGTAAAGTAATACTCTTCTTCTTTCTATAACTTTCTCTATATAGCTTCTCTCTATAATTTCTCTCTCTGAGTTTCAATGAATTCGTAAAGAAAATAATGAAGGAATGAGCTTCTATTTATAGAAAAATGGAATGCATAAGAATTAATCCATGAACTATCCGTATTGATTTACTTTAATCTGACGGTCCATATTTAAAGAAAAATCTTTTAAATAAAATATAATATATTCTATTTATATAAAAACATTTTACTATGCAAACACTATGCAATACTATGCAAAACACTACGCAAAACACTACGCAACACTATGCATAATAAAATATAATATATTCTATTTATGTAATAACTTTAATAAAGTATTCTATTTTATATAAAAGATGTTTCGCTTTTATTACGCTAATAATACTTAATAAAATAAAACGCCATTATCGCTATAATAATTCATATTATTAATCGACAATAATGGAATCAAACCGAGTGACTTCTCACATAAGCATCAATAATCAATACCGTGCGCTACTACGCAACCACACGACATCGTATTTTTACTACCGAGTAGTTCAACAAGAACTACACTAGAAAACTTCCGCCGTTATTTCAATAAAATATTTTTGTCGCTTTCAATCCGACAATAATTTCGCTAGGGTCCACCAATGATTGAGCCGCTGTACTAATATTCCCCGCTAAACCGAATATTCCCCACCAATCGAATATAATATAACCACTGCATACTTTGCAAAATTTATAAATACTACCCACAACTATAATATTTATCTCAAATTCACACCATAATATTAAAAATTATTTCGACAAAATTTAAATCTTTATATAAAAATAAACGGTCTCACGCCTAATAAAACCAAGAGATGACATTTGCCTACCATGAAGGGCCCGACAAAGTCTAAAGATGACACTTGCCTACCCCGAAGGGGTTCTGATAAGGTCTAAGTGACCACCGCCAAGAAGAAATTACCATCGAATGGCCAAATGAGTCCACCCGAACCTCCTAACACCAAACGACGTTTGCCTACCACGAAGGGCCCGACAAACTCATAAGGATCACCGCCAAAAGGTCGCCATCGAATGGCCGCCGAAGTCCACCCGAACCTCCTAACACCAATGACGCTTTTGCCTACCACGAAGGGCCCGACAAACTCATAAGGACCACTCACTAAAAAAAGGTCGCCATCAAATGGCCAAATGAGTCCACCCGAACCTCCTAACTCCAATGACGTTTGCCTACCACGAAGGGCCCCGACAAACTCATAAGGACCACCTGCCGAAAAGGCTGCCATCGAATGGCCAGCGAGTCCACCCGAACCTCCTAACTCTGTTGAACCGATCAGCAATGAAGACAAGATTTGTTCAAGAAAAAGGGAAATTTTATTGATGATGACATAAACATTTACAGACTTTCAATGTACTGACATCATTTTTACTGAAAGTACTTCCTAAGCTCGCCAAATAAGTGCTAAGTATTCTTAATTGCTGACCCATCTAATGCTTTCAATCGATAAGTTCCCACCTTGATTTTCAAAGATTTCATACTGATCCTTCCCAGTTTGGCATTAGCTTTCCCAGATTCTGAGGCGTAGATGCTTCGGCTTCTCTGAGGACAAAATCTTCTACTTCGAACCTTCAAAACTTTACCCCCTTATTATAATGCTTGGCCACTCTTCACTGATAGGTCATTAACTGATTAAGGTCATTTGTTTTCTTACTTCCTCAAGCAAATCAAGGTTGGCCTTTAAGCCCTTCCTCATTGTAGATCTCTCTGAATTGGTGACGACCAAGACTTGAGATCCAATTTCAACTGGGACTAAGGCATCAGTACCATAAGCCAGTCTAAAAGGTGAATCCCCCGTTGTAGTCCTCGGAGTAATTCGATAAGCCCATAACACGCTTAGTAGCTCCTCTGGCCATCTGCCCTTGGCTTCGTCCAATCTGCGTTTGATCCCATTCAAATAGCGCTCGCTGGTCACTTCAACTTGTCCATTCGACTGTGGATGAGCCACTGAAGTCTTTCTGTGCTGAATCCCCAGTTCTTTCAAAAATGCTTCAAATTTCAATCCCACAATCTGACGTCCATTGTCTGATATTACCACCTTAGGAATCCCAAAACGAAATACTATTGATTCTTTCAAAAATTTTAAGCATTCCTGTTCCGTTATTAACCTAAGTGGTTTTGCTTCTACCCACTTGGTCATATAGTCGATGGCAACTATAACAAAGTCGACTTGACCTTTTGCCTTCTAGTAGTGGACCCAAAGATATCAACCCCCAGCATGAAGAAGGGTATAGGAGATAAGATCGAGTATAACTCTTCCGGTGGTCGATGTGAGATCGATCGCTGAGTTGACACTTCTCGCACTTTTGACGTATTCGATTCGCGCTTCTTTGAAGATGGTAGGCCAAGAGTATCCTTGTCGGCACTTTTTATAGGCTAATGACTTAGCCGCTATATGGTCGCCACAGATACCTTCATGTACTTCCCGAAGAGCATATTCAACAGGATGGAGTCGAGTCGCATTTCAAAGAGTGGAGATGAAAAGCTCTTCTACAGATCCCCATCAATCGTAACAAAATTAGCACTTTTATACTTGATTTTCTTGGCGAGCATCCGATCCAAAGGTAAGACGCCATCTTCCGGATACTCTATATATGGAGTCAACCAAATATTGGTTCTTGGTCGAATGCACATTACCGATTCATAATGGACACCGGGATGTTGCAAAGTTTCTAAATAAACCGACCCATCAAAGACGTTAACATCCGTAGTGGCTAATTTGGAGAGTGCATCAAGAATTGAATTGTTATTACACTCGACCCTTGAAACTCGTAGGATTGGAAATCTTTGAAGTTGTTCCTTCAATTCTCATTAGATATTTGATCATTTTTGGGCCTCGAGCTTCAGATTCCCCGTAAAGTTGCTTAACGACTAACCGAGAATCATCAAGATGATTATTCTTTGCACTTCAAGACTCTTTGCCAACAGTAACCCTCGCAAGTATCGCCTCATACTCACTTTCGCTTGTTTGTCGCTTTGAATCGAAATCGATGGCTCGCCGCACCTTGAATCCTTTCTGGACTCGTCTGAATAATCCTCGCCTCATCGACGTCGTGGTAGAAGACCCATCTGCATACAAATATCCACGAACTCGTCATTGAAGAATCGCAATCGCTTTCTGTCTCGATCCTTCAGCTTCTGCCACAACTTCATCAGCTTCAGAAAACGAGCATTCAACAACAAAATCAGCCAAGGCTTGCCCTTTGATGGCGGTTCGGGGATGATATTCAATGAAAAATTGGGACAACTCCATCGTCCATGCAGCTAATCTCCCCGACACCTCAGGTTTGCCCATAATCTTCTTTAAAGGCTGATCTGTATATACTATTACCAATCTACCCTGGAAGTATTGCCTAAGCTTTCGACTAGCAGTTATTAAAGCAAAAGCAAACTTTTCAATGTTCGGTACCTTGTTTCAAAGATCCCAAGGACATGGCTTACATAATAAACCGGGTGCTGCTTACCCCCAACTTCACGCACCAAAACTACTCCTACTGCCAACGAACTAGCTGCTAAGTACAAATATAGGGGTTCAGCAGGAGCGGGCTTCACCAACAAAGGCGCCGAAGATAAGTAGGACTTGATGCTCGGAAGGCGTCCTCTCACACCAAGTCCATTGAAACGTCTTTGCATTCTTCTACCCTTTCAATGTATCAAAGAACGGTAGACATCTTTCTCGCCGACTTGGACATGAACCTCCTTAAAGTCGCAATCCTTCCAAATGACGTTGAACATCTTTAAATGACCGAGGAGTGTTCATGTTCGTGATCGCTCAATCTTTTCTCGGATTGGCCTCAATTCCTCTCTCGACCGACAAGATAACCCAAAAATTTGCGGACCTGGCGAAGGTGCACTTAGTGGGGTTCATTCTCAAATCAGTCTTGACGACGAATCGTCTCGAAAGCATTCTTCTAAATCATCCAGATGTTTATGCACCAACATGCTTTTGACAATCATGTCGCTCTCGTGACACCTCCACATTCCTCGCTTGGTGATATCCGAAGACATGGTTCATCATCCTCTCGGTATGTGGCTCCGGCATTGATGAGGCCGAAAGTCATTTTTCTTATAGGCATATAATCAACAATGCGTAATGAAACGCCGCCTTAGGTCGATGTAGTAGTCGATCTTGACTCGCCCATTTACCATTTTGCTTCGTATCAAAGACCACATTCGCCATCCATTGTGGGTAGTCAATCTCAAGATGAAGTCACCGCCAACAGCTTTTGCAATCTCTTCGTCAATTATTCACCGACGTTCAAAAGCGAAAATCCTCCGCTTCGCGGGATCGGCTTCTTTGACGGATCTACCTCCAGCCGATGCTCAGCGATATCCCTGCTTACTCCTGGCATATCCTGAGGCTCCCATGCGAAAATATCAACATAGCATTGCAGGAGCTCCATGAGGTTCGTCCGGAGAGGTTCCGGCAGACCTGAACCTATTTTCACCGTCTTGTTCTCCTTGCCCGGGATGAGCTCTATCTCCTCCGTTTCTTCAGCTGGCATGACCAACGGTTCGGAACTACTCTCTGTGAAGGGTTCGATCTCTATCGCCATGGTCTACTTCTGCTTCGATACTCCCACCCCCGAAGTAATCACAGCGTTTCTATAACACCTTCTGGCCAGATCCAAGTCCCCTTTCACCTCGCCGACTCCATGAGCCGTAGGAAATTTGATTTTGAAATGAGGAATAGAGGTCACAGCTTGCAAAGTAATTAAAGCAGGCCTTCCCAAAATAGCATTATAAGCAGAATCTACATGCACAACATAAAATTTGCAAATAATTTCTACCTGTTGGGGTAGCCGTAGAAGATGACCGGTAGTTCAATGGTTCCAAACACCTTGACCCAAGTCATTACTAAAACCATATAAAGGAGCCTCCTGTCCTATCTCCATCTTTCGCCCATCTAGATGCATCCTCTGATAAGCGTGGGCATACAGAATATCTACAGAAGACCCATTATCTACCATCATCCGCTTCATATCCACCGAACCCACTTGCAAAGAAGCACCAAAGATCCTTCGTCTGATTCGATGACTTCAAGGGTAATCTTCATCGAGAAAAGAGATTACCAGACTCGAATAAGGTCTGCATGGCCTTGAGGAAGGTACCCGCCATCGACATGACGAATCAATCCAAGTAGCTTCGCTAGCTTCTTTCCAACGAAGTTGCTGTAAGTACCCCGGTGATGACATCTACCACGTGCCTTGCAGTCGCTCCAGAGCCGGCAACACTTGCCGAAACCGGTTGAGCTACGAACAGACCCTCCGTCCCCGCTTGATTAGTTCTCGCGACCACATATCTTGAATCAAAGCCCCGCCTTGTACCTTTCTTTCAATAAAGTCCTTCAAACTAGCACAGTCGTTTGTATCATGACCCGAAGCTTGATGGTAATCACAATACTTACGAGAATTTCCTTTTCCGGGCTTAATGTTATCTCGAGGTGGTTCGAAAATAGGTTGATTCTTAATTTGATCCAAGATAACAGCCCTGTCTGTGTTAAGTGCTGTGTACGTCCTATTCACTCTTTGGGCTGGAGCGGACGAACGTCCTCCACCCTGTCTCCAATTGTTATACTTTTTCGACCCGCCTTCGTAGCGGTCTTTATTACCTTCATTCTTTCTCTGGTCTCTATCGGTTCTATCCCGATCTGTCTCCTTAAGCCGGTCCGAAGCAGGACGTTTGAGGCTGTCCATGGCTTCCTCCACCACGATATAACCTTCAGCTTTGTCGAAGGCCTCAGCGAGACTCTTCGGGTGATGAAACATTAACTTCTTCACTAACTTCTCCGATTTGACCAGATCTAACCCATTCTGAAACAGTCCAACGGCTTGCAGATCGTTCAGTTCATCACTTGGCCGATCGCTTCACTTTAACCTCTTCACATATCGCCCAAAGACTCATTCAAAATCTGTCGAACTCGAGCCAACGAACGATCGGTTTTCCCTTCTTTTTTGTTGGTCCCGGCGAGCATGAAATTTATCGCATATGTCCCGCCCAAGATGAAATTGAATCAAGGCAAAGTCCCCATCCACCGCCGGGCATCCTTTCCGAGTGTTGTGACAAAAGTATGACACTTAGCGAAGATCGCTAAAGTCATAATAATCCATCACGGTCGATCGAGCGATCGCGGTGGTCATAGGATCCCCGATCCATCATAACTCTCGATATGGGCAACTTCTTGGTGGGGTCGACTTTTTCCTTAAGAATCTCCGCGGAAAAAGGGGATGCCTTCTTTCCGGCATCCTTCGTTTTTGTATTTCGTTCGCTGCTTAGAAGTTCTTTTAACTCTTTGACCAGATACTCTACACCTTCTGGTTGAGATGATGCTTCTTTTTCCGGTGACTCCTTCCTCCTCTGAGTAGACCGGTTTCTTACAATAGAGACTTCAATTCTAGAAGGGCTTCTGCGATGACGAGTGTCCACAGGGTGGTGTACCCTCAGTAGACTCTCAGGAGTACGATCTCTAGATATGCTTCGTCTTTGAGCTCGGGCACTATGGCGAGAATGTGCAATAACAAGGGCTTTCTTTGTGGTTTCAGGATCGACTTCTTCGTTCTCTCCGACCCTGCTCCTTAGAATCGACAGGGTGATGTACCCTCCTCGATCTTTGAGGAGTGGAGCTTCGGGATCTTCTTCTTTCTCGAGTTCGGCCCCGAGACTCTCGTCCTGAATGAACAGGTTCTTTCCCACTTCGGTGTCCTTGCTCTTCGGACTGATTATAACTGAGCTCTTCATTTCTCAACTCGCCATCCCGCCATCTCGCTTTCGATTATATCCTCGTCGTTGCTTCTTCACGAGTACTTCCATAGCTCTATCCGCCTCATCCGCCATCTTAGCCGGTCGTGAAGCTTTTTCATCCCGGTCCTCTCAGATCGAGTTCTAGGCGAAGTGCCATCTACTCGCTTTAAACTGCGGGCGAGACTTTTATCCGTCGGGAAGACTAGCCTTCACGTTTAGCCTTGCCCACCGCCTTGATGAAAATCTTGAGGGATCGTTTGAATGACGCTGTACAAGCATGAACACTTATTACGTCCCCAAACGATCCTCGATGACACTCGTGGTGTCGATTCACTGGCAGCCCTCGGCTTCCCTTCAAGTGTAGGTGTTCTACTCTTCACCATGAATACTGACATAGAACAAACACAGTCTGTGATTGAAAAATACTCAGGACACTAGAACTCCCCCTCCTTCTAGCGCCAATGTTAATGCCAAGATCTTTCTCCACGTCCCAATCACCAAGACGCGTCCAATATCCTGCACAGTTCAACAAGTCAACACCAAAAGCTTGACGACCTGACCGTCGAGGGATAGCTCCGGCGTGAAAGTCAGTACAGGCGATCACAAGGTCAACAATGGAGAGAAAAATATTATCTAATGCCTGAGAGATAGAATAATAATGATGAATGAATGTGTTACTTACCCTCTTATGTGATCTTAGCCCCATGCATACTCCACTCTCTTGGTTATCTGTACCACTCATCACTTCGACACCTTTTTTTTTCCACTTCCCATCATTTCAAATAAAAAAGTAAGCGTACCACTACCACACTCTTTGTAATCGTTTTTCCACCACCAAATCTCCGAGTCCCATCCTCATTAATGCCATGCAGAAAGGTGGTAAAATACAATAGTCAATCACATTATTCTTGGCGTAACGATTCACTGGTCAAAGTTGGGTTAAGTGACAATTTGATAATGGGCCAATTCAACGACTAAGCCCAAATCTGAAATGACCCAAGTAATGGGATCCAACCGAAAGAACCCAATGAAATGATCAAGTAATTGGGCCAAACCATTCTGGACCAACCCGTAGGAACTTAGATAATACGATCCAAGGAGGGGCTTCATTAAGTCCTACCAATAAGAAAAGGATTATGGTACCAATAATAATCATTTCAGATAAATGGGTTCACTCCAATCACAACATCTCTCGCAAAATTAGAAGAAAAAAAAAACAGATCACATACGGACAAAATTACAGTTCAAAAAACGTAAAATCTATGAACAATTTACCAAAACAAATGAATTACAAATAAAAATTGATTTACCTTCAAAAGATGTACTGATCTATGAATGTAAACGGACTAATGCGAGAAATGTAGGAATTATATGAGAATAGAGAGAGATCAAGTAAGGAATTATAGCTTTTGAGAGGTGGGAATGGTGGAACGAGAAAGAGGGTATACGGAGGAGTGACGGGTGTCCCTTCCGCCTTTCGCTGAAAGGTGAAGAGAGAGTCGAGGAGCTAAGTGGCCTATATATATCACTGACACAATGGGGCTTTTAAGATACTAAAATGGCCCACACTATGTTTTCAAAAACAAAAAATAAAAAAATAATGAGAAAGTTTTATTCCGCTTCACCCAAAAAGAAAAGAAAAGAAAAGAAAAGAAAGTACATTTAAAAAAAAAGAAAATATATATTTCCAATGTTTAGGTGGGTTTTTTTTCTTTGACATGCCAATGATCAAACTCTCAATTTTATTGCTGTCATGAGTTGGGTCATACCACTTGGCCAAAGGACACTTATTAATTTATGTCAGATTTTTGATTATTAATTATGTAGATAACTATCACTAATAATCATTTTGGAGAGATATGTGATTAATTACTTATGTTGGGCAATGATACTTTATGCAGTGAGTTGGATTGAATGAACTTATCTATTGGGTTTCATTTATCAGGTCTTGAAGATATTGGGCCCAGTCATTGAGCCGGAGCCAATAAGTAAATGATATTTTTATTTGGACTTTGACCGATGATCATAAATAAGATAACAGTTGACTGATATGTCTGCAATGTATTAATGTGGATGTAATCTAGTCGGTAATGCGATACGCAAATAAAGATGGGATGGAGCGGTGAAATTGACATACGATCATTTGAGATCACCAGTGGTGGGACTGTGTCAGAGGGGTATGGGTGGCACGAGAAACCGAGCGTGAGAGTATATGTAGGCAAGGATGTCACATAAGGAAAGGTAATTGATATTTCTCTTTTTTTCAAGATACTAGATATGATTATTCCTCCATTGTTAACCTTGTGATCGCTTGTACTAATTCTCACGCCGGAGCTATCTCCCGACGGTCGAAGCCGTCAAGCTTCTGCTATTGTCGTGTTTACTATGCAGGATTGAACGTGCTTTACGTGATTGGAGCGCGTGGAAAGATCTTGGCGTTAACAACTTATATTTGATTAGTCCATATCATTCCTTTAGAAATAGAGTAAACTTTCATTATAAATAAATTTATAATTTTTATAAATTTTATAAATGAAATTATTTTTATTAAACGTAGGTGAGTTATATTGTTGAGAAATAAACTTAATCTTTATTTTCTATTTTTTTTTGTTATGCTCAAAGTATACTTACCTATCATATCCTATTATTTCTTTTGTGTGAAGGCCCAGATAGGTCCATCAACAGTGAAACTATGTTCAGGGCTTTAAATCGACGGATAGTTAGTTGAACACGTTAAGATGAACACAATGTGGTGGTGGATCAAAGAATTTACGTACTTTCCACAGTGTTGTTCTTACAAAAAATAACTTATTAAATGATATAACAAAATATAATTATTTGTAGTTTAGCAATATATATATATATGAAATTTATATCTATATACATCTGCTATTGTCATAAATTGATCGCAGTATTACAAAAAGTTTCTATGTATATATCATTTTTCCTATATATATAATTATTTGATGATCCACCATACATGAGAGCTTAATGATAATAACCAATCACAACTTGTCACATCATTTAGTAATATTTTTTTGGTCGCTAAAATATTATTACTTCCTACGTTACCTTGGTATAAGGAACAAAAAATAAAGAATTTTGCTCATACAGCATGAGCTCTCCCAATGCGTAAAACTTCCGTTTAAGTTAGACTTTACTACAAGAAAAAGGCTCATATGCGGTTGTTGATAGCAATCTGTGATTAAATTCGGTCGCTAATATCAATCGCAGCTTTTTTACGGTCGCTAAATTTTCCCATCAACGACCACCATCACCGATCGACGTGTCGGCCGATCGATAGTAGCTAGCGCATTTAATCTGATCGCCAGATTTGAGTTAGGTTGAGTCAACCTGTGGAGTGACGTGGAGCCACTTGTCAGCGACTGGTAGTAATGATCGCAGGCGGTCGCTAATAGTTAAAAAAAATATTCAGCTCCGATCGCTAAACGGTACTAGCGACCGCGTGTGGTCGCTAATACTAAAATTAAAAAAAATGGTTGTTTTGTTAATTTCTCAAAAAAATTGTAATTATTTTGTACCTAATTTATATCCCAACACATACCAATATCTATAAATAAACCAACATCCATACAAATCCATCGATATATCCATCTATATATACAAATTAATAAAACCAACACAGTAATATAAACATCCACACATGTTGTGCTCATATATATAAACAAGTACCGCCCGAGTAAAATTTATATACAAATGTCATAATGTACAATATAAACATGCATCTGTACATTATTTCTGTTTGTAAAAAAAATAATTCTAATGTAGATTAATAAGAGAAGAGGGAATACAAATGTCTTCACAGATTAATATCGTCCAAATGGGGTTGTAACAAAAGAATAAAATATGTATTATTGAATGTATAGTTAAGCTAAACATGCAAAACTAAACATAAAGCTAAAGTACATAAAACTAAATAATGATAAGATTAATTACCTGTTTGGGCTCATCCTGGTGTTGTGCTGCTCTCGCCACTGCATCTGCTAACTTCTCAGGATTCAGAGACTGCAGATGCCCGCCAAGTTTAAGAAGAAGATTCTGATACTGACATATTTCTCTCACATAAGCAACAAGAGTATGCGGCGTCGGATGACACAAGAACTGAGCAGACTGACTAGCAGAGTTGTTTGTGCCACTAATAGTCGGTCGTTGTCCTTGCCTTTGACATAGTTCTTCTTTACAATCGATGCCCTATCCCATAATTCTTGATCAATCGACAGCTACGGGGTGCCTTCAGAATAACGCTCATTTAATAAGCTCTTATAAGTCTCATGTCAACAGGTTAAAAATTAAATAGTTAAAAATAAATGTAAAATGTTTAAGAATGACGTAAAAATTTGTAAAAATATCAAAGTACCACTATCTAGATAACCTCAGGCAAATCATTGCGGATGACCACGTATACATCCAACCAATGGATAGGCTGACCTTGAGACTGAGCCTCCTACAAAATATGCTCGTATATTAATATGTAAACATATGATATACTAAAACTAAAACTTTAAAAAATACGTACCCGTGCAGCAATATGCTGCAACTGTGATATACTGCCGCTTCAATATGTGCCTTTTGCCTTGTCGCCTTTAGGTGAACCTGAGGTTTTGTTAATGCCAGCAGTCTTGCGTCTTTTCACCTAGCTCTCAGCTCTCCACTGCTCAAACATCTCAGCCTATATAGGATGCGCCCACCACCAGGGGCTATGCTCGTGCATGTACTCTCCTTGCCCTGGATGGTCGACCGATGCATTATGCAGGGCTTTCTATTGTTCTTTGTTCAAGTTATCTTTTGTTCGGACGAAACACTTTTGCCAGAACAATGTCTGTATTGCTGATTCATGTGCGTCGTCCCATCTATACATTTTCTGCAAATAAAATAATAATAATAATATTAAAACGGTAATATAATCCAACATTACTAAACAATATTAGTTAATTCATTAATTATATTATCTGTCAGAATTTAAAAAATATACTTGAAATTCTGCCCAAACTGCATCCTTGTGGGCGAGAGGTGTGATCGCCCACGCAATCACCGGCGTAGGCCAATTTTGTAAGCATAATTATGAAATGCACTTCACAGTCTTTCTATCTTGAAAATCACTATAATATACAATATTTACAAAGATAATTAATTTTATTATATTATTTAAAGCAATTTACATTAGTGTATATCTACAACAATGATAATATAAAATGCTTATATATAATAGCTAGATAACGTACGTGCTGTCTGGAGGAGGTCTGATTTGTATAAGAATCCAGTCATACGTATTAGCCGGGGCCTTCGTCACATGATTAGGTCCCCGACCCAAGCCATGCTTTTTTTTGCGCTGGTGCAGAAGACATCTATAAATACAAAATTTCAGGATGTTATTATGAGTTATATGATATTATATATACAAATAAAATGACAATAATTACAGATAATTTTATGAAATAGTTAATTATGACAACTATAAATGAAAGATACATAAACATGACAAGGATATAACATACATTTATATATGTAATTGAATGTAAAACAAGTAAAACTAAACATACATTTTATTTTGTTAATCGTTGTCTGAGTTAGAATCATTTTGTATACGTATTGGAGATTCATAACCATTATCTTATTCAGATTCATAACTCAGTAATCTCTTATCAACTGACCCAACCCTAATTTTATATACTCAAATATATGTACTTTACTAGATTCAATCATTTGAGAGACATAAATACCATAAATAGTCTCAGACTGGGGACTATTCGGCATTCATAATGTTTAGCAAAGTAATGAATGAATGTTAAATGAGTGAATGTTACTTAGTTTACTTTATTTTTAAGAATTATCATAAGATAATATATAAGAAAATAATTGTAACACCCCCTTCCTGAAAAGGAAATGGAGGTCACGTGCAAAGCACAACAAACCTCAAAATAAGTGAATAGAGCACTAATAACTTCAAAATATTAATAGTGGTGATGTATTAATAAGGTACTAAATACAATTCTCCAAACAGAGTCAAAATAATAAAAACTTAAAATCGAATCAACTTAGATGGTCAAAGGCAACTCTCTCATTACATTAGCCTTGAATCACCCCTGCAAACCTGCCGGAAGAAAAAACACAGCATGGGCCAATTGCCCAATACGGATATAAAGATACAAAAGATATACAACTGAAATACGAAATCAACAGAGACAAAAAAATTGCCTCTGACGAAAAAAATAAAACCCCAAAGATTTGAATAGAATATATCTGAACCAACAGAATTAACGAAACAAATAGGAGAGTAAAGAAAATAATGAACTGAAATAACTAACCCAATTAATTGAACTGAACAGAAACCAACAAAACTAATACAATAAAATAATAGGCTGAAACAAATGGCAGGGGTTATTTCATACCGATTGAGCTCAGAAATATACCTTGCCACACAGGCAAGTCAAAATAATGCCACATAGGAAAATCAAATGATGCCACATAGACAATCAAAATAATACCACACAGGCAAATCAAATGATGCCACCTAGGTACTCACACATTGGACCGCGAATACAAATGTATGCAAATCGGATAGGTGTGTTTGGCACAACATCACCAATTCGTAGAACAGATAACTAGGGTTATCCTGTGCGCCTCCCACAATAAAACACCAAATGACCCACTTCCTCCGGAGCCCAAACGGAGACGTCGTGGACTATTCACATCGCCACAGAAAGTGTCATGTCTCTCGTTCCAAGACGACATGCCTGTAGTACCCCCACAGGTGTTTATAGCTCCGGTATACCCTACGGTACATTCTAACAAAAATATCATATCACAACACATGCGACATAATACCATAAAAATAGATACCGTGTCACAATACATGCAACATAATACCAATAAAATAGATACCGTGTCACAACACATGCGACACAATATCCACATAAATGGGGTTCTAATGCATATGTTGAACCAGATCAAATTATAATGTCTCCAAAAGAAGGTAACAACATATATCGCTCTACAAATATCAAAATAAATACTAGCCATGATAACTTAATTCAAAGAATACAAATATGAGTCCTATGTATCAGTACAAAATGAAATTATTATATGAATTTCACAAGAAACAATTATGTGAAATAATAACAGAATTCGAAACAAGGAACAAAACGAACAAATCAAATTTAACAAGATTATCACTGGAAAATTATAGAATATGTACAAATTGTAATAGAAGGAAAAGAGTTTAAATTATTGAATGCAGCCAAAGTATCAAAGTATCAAATTTCTATTTAAGATTTCCAATGGGATTATAAGAAAAATGAAATGAATGACAAGATATCACGAGATACAAAGAATGCAACAATAAACAAAGGAGTGGAGTACGGAATCCGTACCTGAATTAAGCAACGTCATATCCAAAATTATAATCCAAATATAACTCGTTAAATTCCTTCCATCTGAGCTAATTACACAAATTAACAGAAATAAATTAATAATTCATACGCAAAATTACTAATTAATAATCCTTTTTCCCAAGATTTGTTGTTATTATTATTATTAAAATAGCACATTGTATATCTTACAAGCTTCAATACTACTGATTATGTAAAACTTTTACCCATCCGTTCCAAATATAATATATAAAATGAAATTAACAATTTACTTCTATGGTAGTATACTGTATTGATGTAGTTTCACTTTATCATTTAGAGTATGTTAAAACCCAGGCAATACACTTATACTTTTACACGCCATGCAAAAATTCATATGACATTATCCTATGGCTAGAATATTAACTGATTATGTAAAACTTTTACCCATCCGTTCCAAATATAATATATAAAATGAAATTAACAATTTACTTCTATGGTAGTATACTGTATTGATGTAGTTTCACTTTATCATTTAGAGTATGTTAAAACCCAGGCAATACACCTATACTTTTACACGCCATGCAAAAATTCATATGACATTATCCAGTATGGCTAGAATATTAAGAAACCAGTATATGGTACATATGCCTAGTCTACTATATTGAATTGAATTGACCAAGCTATGCTAATAATCATGTACATATAGCACAAAGCCAAGTCTCATATGGGCTAAAAATTACCCACCTGACCAAAGCAATACTAGTCATAATCAAAAAATATATACTTAAAAATACGTTATAAACGACATACTATTTCTTTTGCGAACAAACTTCTTGTTATTCCCACAATTCTCAGACACCGCTAACTTCTTCTCTGTTTACAGCCACAGAACTCTCTCTCTCCTCTCTTTCCCTCGGTTTCTTTAATGAAATAAAATTAGGTATAGATGTTTATTAATGAAGAGGTCTTGTTTTAATAAACTTCTAATTGGGTTCAATTAATATTAGGGTCCTTAACACTAATATACAACAATTAGAAAGTATTTACAAAAATAATACATACACAAAATAATTACAAAAATAACGCAATTCACATTAATAAGGAAACCTAAAATTAAGGAGAAATAACTGCCATAATTAATAATTCAAATTCAAATATATGGGATCTAACCACAAAAACAAAATCAAATTCAAAATAATAATTCAAATTCAAATATTCATAGGAAAGACTGCACAAATTTTGTACTTCAGAGGAGATGGCGGAGGCAACTTCGGAGGAGGTGGAAGCTTTGGAGGAGGTGACAGCTTCGGAGGAGGTGGTAGTGGTGGCTTCGGAGGCGACGGTGAAGGCTATGGAGGAGGTAGCAATGGCGGTGGTGGTGGCGGCGGCGGAGGTGGCGGTGGTGGCTCAGGTGGTGGTTACAGAGACGGTGGAGGTGGAGGCTGGGGCGGTGGTGGCGGGAGCAACCATTTTCCGATAATAAAAGGAAATTCTTGAGATACTGCAGATGAGAAGATCATTAGTAATGCCATGGCACCATAGAGCAATTAGAGTTCATGACATGGGCAGAGATAAAGGCATAATTGGTGTCATCATGTAATAAGCTAGCTAGCTACTTAATAATAGCACTGGAACACCTTCAGTTCTAGTTTTATAAACAAATTTTGTTTTCTGAATAGGAAAGAGAAAGATAAGAGAGTGATGTGTAATGTAATGTTAATAACCAAACCTTCGTACCAAGGTAACCAAACTTTTATACCAAGGTAACCAAACCTTTATACTAAGGTAACCAATCCACATCAACACCTGTAGTATGAATTGGTTACCTTGGTCTGAAAGTTTGGCAACCAACTGCATGAAGGTTTGGCTACCAACTGCATCACATTCAAAATAAATTGGTAACTTAATAAAACTGAATTGGTTACCTTGGTATGAAGGTTTGGCTACCCACTACATAAAGGTTTGGCTACCAACTGCATCACATTCAAAATAAATTGGTAACCTAATAACACTGAATTGGTTACCTTGGGATGAATGTTTGGCTACCAATTACTGCACTATAAAAAAACTGCAGGTGTGGATGTGGTTTGGTTACCTTGGTATGAAGGTTTTGTTACCTTGGTATGAAGGTTTGTGTACCTTGGTGTGAAGGTTTGGTTACCAACTGCACTATGAAAAAACTGAAGGTGTGGAGGTGGATTGGTTACCTTTGTATGATAATTTAGTTACCTTGGTAAGAAAGTTTGGTTACCAACTGCACTATGAAAAAACTGCAGGTTTGGTAACCTTGAGATGAAAGTTTGGTTACCAACTACGCTATGAAAAAACTGTAGGTGTGGATTGGTTACCTTGGTATGAAGGTTTGATTACCTTGGTATGGAAGTTTGGTTACCTTGGTATGAAGGTTTGGTTACCTTGGTATGGAGGTATGGATTGGTTACCTTGGTATGATAGTTTGGTTACCTTGGTATGAAGGTTTGGTTACCAACTACACTATGAAAAAACTACAGGTGTGGAGGTGGATTGGTAAACTAGAGAATGCAATTTGTGATTTAGTAAATCTAGAAAGAGTATTTAAGGGTAATACACAATGGCATGCCATGAAGAACAACAATTCTACAATATTAAAACCCAGATTGACCATTACATAGAGCACTAAATGCAACACCACCCTAAAAGAAACACACAAGCCTTTTGACTTTTAAGTATGTCCATGTCCTAGATGCAGATAATAGATGAACAAAAGCTTTACAAAGAAAATTAACCCAAATTTAGAAATAAAGCTACGTAAGTGTAACAGGGAAGGTAGAGAGCTTTTCAAGCTAAAAGCTAATAGCCCCGCCTCGATCTGCGTGTAATCCAAATTCCCCACATTTGCTCCATCAAAGAAATTAAGTAGGCTCCTAATCCTAGCCTTTCTCTCCTCTTTGGTCTCTCTCAAAGCCAATAAAGACGTGATCCATGAACCACCCCATTCCCTACTTCATCACCAGATTCATAACACCACGAAAGGCCATTTGCTGGGACGATGGCAAACCGCCGCCACTTTAGTTTATAATAGGAGAAAAGAGGACGAAGAAAAAAGAGAGAGAGAAACAGGAACATAGATCAAAAATGGGTCTTCTGTGTTTGAATAAGAAAATAATAATTAATGGGAAGATATAAGAGATATTTGCCATGTTTGCCCATCAATACTAATCCCCTAAATTAAGGAATCCTAATTGCACTAATATTGTAAATAAATATGGGAAAGTGTATTATTTTTATAATTATTTTATGGATGCACCATTATTGTAATTATTTTTAAAAATGTACTACAAAATGTAATTAATCCTTAATATTAAGGCCCAAATTTTACTAATTTAATTTATTCATCACTTACTAATACTTATCAGCCCACATAAATTAAATGACCACTTGGACCCAAATAAAATGCAAAGTCCAATTAAATTATTAAAAATAGATAAATAAATTTATATGTTATTTATTTATTATTATTATTTTCTCGGTATTATAATAATATTATTTAATTTTATTTTGTATTGAGAAACTAAGCAAATACTACTTAGTTCATTATATTATTTATCATATTTTGTTTGTTTTTTTATATTATTTTATTTAGTATTGAGAAACCAAACAAATACTAATTAGTTCATTATTTTATTTTAGTTTGTATTATTTTATTTTACTTTATTTAGTATTGAGAAACTAAGTAAATGCTACTTAATTAGTTCATTATATTATTTATTTTATTTTATTTTATTTTTATTATTTTATATTATTTTAAGTAAATGCTACTTAATTAGTATTTTATTTTATTATTTTTATTATTTAGTATTAAGAAACTAAGTAAATACTAATTATTTTATTTTATTATATTATATTATTTTATTTTGTATTATTTTATTTAGTATTGAGAAACTAAGTAAATACCACATAGTTCATTATATTATATTATTTTATTTTACTTTATTTTAATTTATTATATTTGTATTATTTTATTTAGTATTAAGAAACTAAGTAAATACTACTTAGTTTATTTAGTATTGAGAAACAAAGTAAATACTACCTAGTTTATTTTTGGAAATTTATTTTCTTAAACTTGATCATATTATATTTAATAAAATATCATATTATGTTACATGCAATATATTTCACGTTTCCTAGAAACATAATGTTAAAATATCTTTAATATCAACATAATAAATCACTAAACTTATACAAAAGCACAACTACATTTACAACACAAATTTATATAACCAAACCGACCCAATACACATATATTCACAATATCAATTTCACCTACCCAATATCCATACAAATCTATAATAAGCATGAACAAATTTAAATTGATAGCCTCAAAGAAAATAAATAATATTGCTATAAGATGCAAATTAAGAGCTGCCCTCCAACATAATGAATAAATTTAAACTAATTAACAATTTAATGCAATACATAACTATAAATCTAAAATTATTAAGTAATACAAAGAGGACATTGTTGGCTTCTAATTTTGACTGTAAGAATACATACATTCAATTACTAGGGCAAACAAAATTAACATTGTATTTAACCTAATTTTTAGGCAAAATTACAAGTCATGTTACTCATGCTGTGAGACCTCGAATTTTATGAAATTAAAGTATTCAATTTTCTTATATTTATTCTATTTAGTAAATGGTTAAATTGATAAAGGGTTAAAGTTAAGGGTGATATGTGAAAAATTTTCAAAGTAAGCAAGTTGTCATAAAATAATCTATGATAAAGAAATGCAATGTCTGGCGTGGTTGCATAGTAGCACACGGTATTGATTATTGATGCTTACGTGAGAAGTCACTCAGTTATACTCAATTATTGCTACAATAATTGCTGCATCATATCTCTCATATTATTGATTCAATTATTGTCACAGTATCATCTGCATAATATTTTTTATTATTAAATCAATAATTGAGACGACAAAGTTATTCATATTATTATTTGCAATATTGACAATGTCTAGAAGTTCTGTCAAGGAGAGGTTTGGTAACCTAATTGCGCGCCAATAAGGAGAAATCCTTATTGAAAAGCCCCCTCTTTCCTGTGAACGACCTGATTGTTAAATATTGAGAGTTATAATATTAATGATGAATAAGTTCGTGTTGATTAAAGATGAAATTGATAGTTTCATTTTGTGGAAATTATTAGTGTTAGTGAAAATCGATATTTATTTCGATAATAATTGATGTCTGGAGATTATATTGACCAATCGGGTAATTCACCGGATAATTGAGCAATTAATTGCTATTAATTCCCATGCTTATAACTATGTGTTCACATGTGTGTATTATTGATTCACATGATTTACTATTAGGGGAGTTGGTGCAAGATTGATAATACTTGCATGACTAAATTAAAAATAGAGGTATAGTTGAAGGTACTATACTGTAATTAGTTTTTTCACATGATTATACTATTGAGTCACATGAATGAACTATTAATTCACATGATTTACTATTAGGGGAGTTGGTACAAGATTGATAATACTTGTATGACTAAATTAAAATGGAGGTATAGATGAAGGTGCTATACTATAATTAATTTTTTCACATGTTTAGAACTATTGAGTCACATGATTTACTATTGATTCACATGATTTACTATTAGGGGAGGTGGTGCAAGTTTGATAATACTTGGATGATTAAATTAAAAATGAAAGAAAAGATGAATGTATTATACTGTAATATTTTGAGCCCCAAAATGTGTAGTTATTGAAACTATATTTTTCTATAAATAGAAGCTCATTCTTCCTTTATTTCTCACCAATTTACTAAGTCTCACAAGAGCAATTATTATAGAGAGAAATTATAGAGAGAAAGAAGAAGAGAAGTCTGCTACCTCACTATTCTAGTATCCAGTTTTCTTCTAAGGTAAGTGGTATTATTTTTTATATTATGAAGAGATATTATTTCTCGTATTCATATGAATATTATTATCATTCAATATTCATTATATTCATTTAATATTCGTAAGGAATATTATTTCCGTTCAATATTCGTAAGGAATATTGTTTTCGTTCAACCGTTGTAAGTAATGGGTTTCTGCCAGGGGCAGTTTTGTAATTTTTCTGACCCTCAAAAATTCTGGAAAAATTTAAAATGATAATTTGATGAGTTTTCTAGATTGTGTCCAAAAATGGCGATTTTTGGATGTATAGATTAGGAGTTATGAATTTTATGGGAAAAGACTATTTTAAAAGTAAACCCTTATAACTCCTTGTGGTTAACTCCAAAATTGGTGAAATTTTTATTGGGGGTACATCTATATAACAACAGTATACCCTATAAATTTCAGAATTTTTGGACAAAAGTACAATATTTGATAAATGTCTAAATATTCGGCAGTTTTAGCCATATGAAAAATAGTAAATGAATTTTAAAAATTCTGAGAAAAATATATGTTCAATATGGGACTATATTCTGCTAAATCCCAGAAAAGAAAATTTGTTTATACTGATTTGGTATTTTTCATGAAAATGGACTAGTTATGAGTAAATGAATTAAATATGTTATGTGAAGTAAGAAAATTGGAAAATAGGATTTTATGGCTTGAGAATCCTATATAAGGTATATGCAAATTTTTGATGAGGGATTTGATCATTGGTGATGAAATCTTATGAATATGGCATTTTTGAATGATTAAATGCATTAATTGGTAAAGTGTAAATAATTAAAATAAATTGGTTATAAGTTTAGAAAGTGATTAAAATATTATTATAATATTAATAATATTAGATTATGAGTTTATTAAGTGATTGATAATATCTGGATAAATTTAAAGTCTTTAATATTTATCCTTGATTTCGTTTGATTAATGCTTATATCATTGTCATCATCCTCATGCTTATATTGTGATGAAAGTCATCTCTGCCTTACGTGCATAGATGAATTATTGATTATTGATTTAACAGTTGTATATCTTTGGCTTACGTGCAAAGATGGACTGTTGATTATTGGTTTTAGAGTTGTATATCTTTGGCTTACGTGCATAGATGGATTGTTGATTGGTACGATTATGACCATGGATCATTCGGTATAATCGTGACCCGTAATGTTACAAATGATGTGGTAAAAGTCCTCAGTGGCCTGTAGTGCATTGATGGACAGTTGTTGGTATGATTATGAACATGGATTATTCGGTATAATCATGACCATAATTGAAAACACGAATATCCTTGGCCCGTAGTGCATGGATAATTCGTGGTCGTGATACTATTAAGCTGAGTCTCAGCATTATTGGTTTTACAGTTGTATGAACTGTTGATTTACCTGATTATAAATATGAATTGTGAATTTAATTATAATCTGTGGTGGTTCAGATGAAGACATGTGGTGGGAGTTCTTTTTGTCTTGTGTATAACAAAGAACTGTTGATAAGTATTACAAGAATGAAATATTAACGATGGACTTTTAATCTAGAGGAGATAGTAGACATTATGTTCTACTTGACTCTTCTAATGGATTGCTTATTCCGCTGCAGTTAAACTTGTTATCTATTGTATTCTATCAGTTGTTATACTGTTGAAGGCTAAGGATAATTTATTCTGCATTATCTTAATCATAATATTTCTTACTGGGCTAGTTGAGCTCACCCTTTTCTTTCACTGTTCTCTTCCAGAAATGAGAATATAGCTGGGACGAGTCGGGGAACGAAGTGATGGTCCGTGATGGTGGCTATAGTAGTCATCGCTATTTTTATAAAATAGTGTGATAATAATTGTAATGAGGACTCCATTGAGTGTGTATATTGTCTAGAAGGCAATATTATTGTTTAAACTCTCAGCTATGTTTTGTCGTATTTTGCCTGACAGTTGCATAATTAAGTTCGTAGTTGAGTTCTGTACCATGTATCTGGCGACTCAAGATGGGTGATGTATACCTGTTTTGGGGGCGTCACACATGTATCCTGCTAATAAGAGGAAATTCTAATCTAATTCATAATCTTAATATCTAACACTTGTTCACTAAAAGCTATAATAACCCAAACAAAATCTACACTGAGATTCAACTTTTTCAATAACAAATCACTACAACATTTTCCCATGTTTTTAAGAACTGAGAAACAACAATCATTTCAATAACTTGAGTAAACTGGACTATATTCATACCTGATCAGAAGGGTGGTTTATGGCTTAGTTGACGACGACCTCTCCCTCTTCTTCATCTCTTATCTCTTCTCCCTTCTCCCTTCTCCCTTCTCCCTTCTACCTTTTGCCTTCTGCCTTCTCCCTTCTCCTTTCTCCCTATTCATTTTCTTTCTTTCCACTATTTTGTTGGTCTGCTCGATTGCCTGGTTATGATTAGATTAAAAAGGATCAACAATCGTTTTCTGCGACCGCCTGCGGTCGCTGTTTATAATGACATGAATGTATTAGCTGTTAGAGTTTGCATATTTAAATTTTATGATGATTGTGCTTAATGTATATTTGTACCAGTATGATTTGTAAAGCCCTTATTAATAATTTGATTCAATGTACACAGACTTAAATTAGAACGATAAAATAATGTTAGGTTGATCTTGTTATAACTAATCTGAATGGTTGATAGGATTTTTAATCTTTGTAAAGCTACTATGTTAATTCATAATGTGAAGATGGATCGCTGAGTAAGTGCATGATCGCAATACATCAAATAGGTCGTAGTACATTTGCAGCTGTCATAAAGTTCACTATAACTCGTAAAGTATACTTCAGTTCGTAAAGTGGACAAAGGAATCATAAAGTCAAGCAAAGCTCGTTAAGAAGAACCTGGACGTAGAGTACTCTAAGCAATCGCTTAGAAAAATTCTTATAATAAAGTTACTCAAGGATTGTTTAGTGATAGAAGATCGCCAAGTTCACTCGTAAAATGGCATTGTAAAGTAACCATTGCAGAAGAGTAAATTGTAGAGTAAAATACTACAATTTATCATCATCGTAGAGTAGTCATGTCTGACAAGATGACTGGCATTGGAGAGTTTCTAATTGAAAGTCCCGATGCATTCACCAAATATCTTTGGTTGAAATCGAAGATCAGAATATGTGTCCATCGGCTAGGTTAGTGAAAGTGATACGTTAAGGGTGTTAAGGTAAGAAAGCAGACTGATGTGACAGACAAGCTAAAAAGAAGCTGACACTTAAATTTAAAACGTCAATATCAAGGATCCCAAAAATATCTGAGCGTTAAATGTGCAAACGGGCATCTAACAACGAGAAGAGTTTCAGTAGATTATAAAAGACAATAAGGATTCAAACATAAAAAGTGACAAACACTGATCAAAAAGCCTAAACTCTGCAAAAGAAATAGAACGAACTCAACGATCATGAATATCTAGTTCAAGATGCTAAGTACTTGAGGAGAAAAGCTTAACACCATCTTAGCAGCAACTCTCAATAAGACTCAAGCAACAGATCATTAGAGGGCTGAGAGTCCTTGTCTTAGTGACTAAATATTCAAGTCTACTGGACTTGAAGACGTCTTAGTATCCTTGTCTTAGTGACTAAATATCCAAGTTCGCGGGGCTTGAAGAGGGTAGAGTGTCCTTGTCTGTGTGACTAAACTCTTAGTGGAATTCCTACTCATGAAGTAGAAGAGTGGATTATGATTTATTCAGTCTCCGAACCACTTAAAATTTGTTGTGTCTTTACTTCACTGTTCTTACTTTCCATCTACATGCTTATATTATTTAAAGTTTCTTATCTTGTTAAATTCAGAACTAACATTCATTTTCAATCTCTAAGGGGATTTTCAAACCCGTATTCAGTGCTACACGATACCACACATTCAACATAATATAATATCTAATTAATGAAATTATTACATCATAGTTTCTCTATCCCAGGTACGATGACCTTTAATTGACTCGTTACATGATAGATACTGTATTTATAACACATAAGTCCATCTATTACATATAATCCTCTTCAATCATTCATTTAGCTTGCCTTTGCCTTTATCTTTACCTGAACCTTCTATAAGGCCCTGCTTAGCTGAAAACATTTATAACAAAGAAAGAATGAGCATTCAATTACTCAGCAAGTAATAGAAGTTCATAAATAACATAAACAAGAAATAAATGTTTTCATTGAGACATGTTTTGAAAATAGAACAAATACTGTAAAGCAACTGAAACATAGCATGGCTCGTTTGCAATTTTCAAATGATGTATTGACTTTAGAATTTCTGAGTGGTCACAAGACCATGAACTTTCATTTTCATTTCCTGAAAAGGTTCTATCATAAATTCATCTGTGAACTGTCTTGTCTCACGTGCATGGTGGGTGATTAGCCCGTTATGCCATGTATTAATCAATACTATCTTATCGGAATGACATTTGCGTTCAAAATCATTGCTTTTAGTAAAATTTCCCAATTCAGGGATGTTCATTGTGATAACCCGGATTTTCAGAAATTGTTAAAATAAGAATTTAATGAATAAAATTCTTATTATGATGTATTTTGCGTTTAAGTAAATATGTATATTCATATATTGAGATGATGAGGTTTAATAGTTAATTTAACTATTGAAGAAATTAAATAAAATTGTTATGAAAACAAAATTAATCTGAATAAGATTAGTTAATTTAATTAAGTTAAAATTATATTATGAAATAATATAATTTGATTATTATGCTCTTATTGGCACTAGAATTGTTATGAATTAAATTTCATAAATAATGTGAGTAATTTACTTAATTAAAATAATGAATTAATGTGAATATATTTGTTTTAATAAAGTGAGAGTAATATATTACATATAAATGTGGTACGCTAATGTAATATGATTGTGAATTTAAGAAATAGTTAAAATATTTATTAAATAAAATAAATATTTTAATTAGAATATTTATTGAGTAAAATAAATATTTGATGGAAATATTCTAATTTAATTTAATAATTAAATTAAAGGATTGATTTGTTGAATAAAATTATAAATGTATTGGCTAAGTGAATGTTATGTTGGCTAAATGAGGAATATGATTTAATTAAATTGGGTGTGGTATTTGTAATCATATAATAAGTGAATTATAAAAATGAATTAAAAGGAATTAGATTGAAGCTAGCCGAACAAGGTCTTGAGACCTTTGGCATTTTTATTAGTTAAAACCTTTTGGGTTTGTATAACTGAGAGTTGAGTAAAGAGGAAAATAAAAACACGTAAGTGTGTATTAGTTATATTTGCAAAATACAGAGGAGTAGAGACTTAGAGAAGGTTGGAGAGTTCTGTGAAATGAAAGAGGGGAAATTCTAAGAATCAAAGGAAAAAGAAGAAGGTTGATCAAGTAGTTGATCATCTAATTAAACTAAGAAGGAATCAAAGGTACTAACCTAACCCTAAAACTCTTGTTTTTAGTTTCTTGAGTTTTTCTATATAAATGGATTTTGATGGAGGAATTGTCAAGAAATTGGATTGTATATGTTCTTAGATATGTACAATTCATTCTATGTCATCTAAAGATGAGTTTTTAGTAGTAAAATTCATGCAATAATGTTTTAAAATAAGGAATTAAATATTGGTTGAATATGTACATTTTGAATTATGTTAGAGTCAAAATTGAAGGTTTGGGTGCTAGATATTGTTAGTATATTGAATTACGAAAACAACAAAGGTTAAACGGATTGATTTAGTTAAGAATCGAATTCGTGGTGAAAGAATTCGCTAAACATGTTAAACCATGAAAATTTAGTATGAACATAAGTTTTGGGTCAAGATTTGGGTTAGTTGATGTTTTTGTAAATTTTTATTTCTTTGGTATGTTGTAGCTCTATGAATTACGAATCCATAGAATCGAAAACGGACTAATTTGGATGTATATAGCTTGAGTTATGAAGATTAGAAGGAGAAAAAGGTCAAAAATCGCATGAACAGTAAACTGCTAATTCTGGTTCTACTAACAGGCGCAGCTACGCTGTGCCCTAAGTCTATTGGGGCGCAGCTGCTCTCTTGGGTGCAGCTGCGCTGTTTCCAAGGCTTAATTGGGCGCAGCTGCGCTCATGGTGTGTCAGGTGTGACTGTATTGACCTCCTATAGTAAAACAACCATAACGTTTTCATAAGAACTCTGATTGAGACAATTCAGGATGATTCAGAAAGATAATGAGTAGACCTACAACTTTTATTCTTTACATTTTTCGATTTGAGGTCGGGAACAAGGGTTAAAATGGTCATTTTTGGGACTGATATTTATTCGGAGGCAATCAGAGGGCGTCCGGCATGCACGCATGCAAGTGTAGTACTTCTAACAATAAAAGATGTTATAAGTTATAAAACATGAATATTGTGAAGTATAATGATGCTTAAAATTAATAAATGATGTATTAGATAAGTTGTATAAGCATACTAAGCATACACAAGAGAGACGAATTGGGCGTGTGACGAGTGAACGTCGAAACGCCATGACAAGTGTTAATGAACGTAAAAAGTGTTTCAATTCAATTGAAGTGAACATTATAAGATATGAAATGAGGTTAATATAAAACCAATAAGGAGTCCTAGCAAGACTTAAACACTTGAATGAACTTTGAGTATGACCTAAGAAGTAATATATAGTGAGATATAAGTCGAAAGTTAACACAATCAAATTGAACATTGTGTATTGATTAATAGGAAGGGTTATGGGATGTAGAGTAAAGTTTACATTACAACTACTATGTGTTGCTATGTGACTAATAGTTGATGTGCATGATTATATAATTGTGTAGGGCACGTGAAGTACAGATAGACGTAAGGTGTTAAACTGTTATTGATAAACAACGATCAAGGCAAGTCTTTCAGTTCCTATTTGCTATATGAACTTGATGATGAACGGTTTTAAATCTTTATTACAAAGAGCATGATGTGTTATATATGTTGAAAGTATGAAACATTAAAATCAATTTATGACTACGTTGATTGAGTAAGGAACTTAATCTTTATACTTATTATGTGAACTGTAGCATGTATGTTATGTTAGTCCAATGATTATGAGATGTATGTTGAGCATGTTATTATGTGCTACGTGATGCATGAAAACTGTTAGATTTGCTGAGCTGTCGAGCTAAACCTTGCAACCACTTTTGCAGGTTAAGGATTCAAAGTAAATGCTATGTGCTACTTGAAAAATATGAATCAGATGTAATGCATGAAGATTTATATACTTTGGTTGAGTTGTTATTATTTGAACCATGTTTAAGGTTCCAGATGATGTACTTGATAATGTATGATGTTTAATAGATGTTGAGTTATAAAGTTTAAATTTTTTCTGATGTATAAAGGGTATTGAACCTGGATTTAAGTTTTATTTATTAACTCTGATAAAGTGAGTAATAAACTAAGTATGGTTCAAAGTTAGGTAAAGATAAAGGTTTTGAGAAATGTACTTGATAATTTATGTTGTGAAACTTCATATTTAGTTGTAAGTTTGAGCTACCCAATGTATAAGGGATATCGAGCTGAGATGTAAGATTTTATATAATAACTTTGTTGAAGCAAATCATAAAATAACTTGATTCAGAGATGTGTAAATGATAAAGGTTTTGATTCAGGGAATTAAAGTAAGAAGATAGAAAAGTTTAAATTAATCCACATTTTATTAAGTTTAACATCGAATAATGATGTAAAATTAGAAGTTAGATGTATTGTTAATGACCAAAGCCGAGAGTTTAATTATATGAATTTTGGGGTCGTTACATTCATTCTCAGACTAGAGTCCAAACTAAATTAATAAAGTTGGACAGATAAATCATATCAACAATAATATTTCAAGACTTATTGTAAAAGAAATGAAATATTTTAATATGTTTCTAGCCGAAACAAATGGCTTAGACTTCTTTTAATAGTTTATATATACTTAAATTCAACAAGTATAAATCATAGCAATTAATTTCTTTTAAATAAACAACATAGTTTAGAATACTTGCTGAAAAGTAAACAAGTTTCGGATACTTGCCTCTTACGAAGATTACGTTTACAGTTAATAATCTTAGCTTATCCTTCTTTCAAAAAGCCTACATTATTTAACATGTATAGCCACATATTAGTTCTGTATATTTAATATACACATAGTCAATGAACCACACATATCCATCTATATTAGATACACAAGTACCATGTTGTTCCATATATCAATGTCATAACCTCAGCTACATACTCATATTTATTCTAATCATATTTTCATGACTTTGGTTTTCACGTTTGAAACCCATTTGTTTTCATTAAAAAAAATCCTTTAGCATTCTTTTAAAAATCATGCTCATTACAACCATAACATGCTTGACTATACTAATCATCACATAATCCTGATGTTATAGCTTAAGATACATTTATACACATGCTCCTAGCTCCAATTTTCATTAAAAATGTCCTGGCAGTTCTGCAATGTAGCGTGACCGCGCTACATTTTGGCCTGAGACTGGCACAACCGCGTTATTCGCTTATCAGCCCAGAACTGAGATTTTACTCAACTTGATCATTCGACCTTAAATTAGAACTCTTCTGTACATAACATATTACTTCTTTAGGAAGTTCTTTATCAGATTGAATCCTTGCTTCAATATTAAATTCATTTCCAAGAATCATATAATTTTTCTTTTTAAATTCTTGTGTTAACTCAATCTTTAGCTCAAGAGTTCATAGTTAAATCGAACACCAACTAAAACATATAATCATTGCTTGCAAAGGTTGTTTCACCTGAGTTTTGTTGTTGAGCGAAACAACCTTTGCAAGCAATGAACTCTCAGGGAATAGCTGAAAAGTTTATGGAGACTCAGGTGATTGTTTTTGCTGTTGAGCGAACCTGTCAGGTTGATCTTTTGCATCAAGAATATATGATGCACATTAAGAACTAATGGGAGTGTATTGGAATGAAATGTCCACTTTAGAAACAAATAACTTCATTTATTTGTATATATTTGTCTATACACAGAAATTGCAGAAGAAACGTCTAAGAATGGTGGCTTTGTATGCTCAACAACTCCCTTCCAGTTCCCAGTCGTGGCCCTCTCTTCCTCTTTATCTATTGGACTGTTAATTCCTTAATTAGTTCAATTTACAATTCACTAACAACTTTGGGAGTGGAAGAGCTAGCTCTATACGACCGAGCTCAATTTTCTAAGTTGGGATGATAATCTCATCCCACGTCGAACTGTACCCCCCATAGACTACACTGAGCGAAGACCACTCCTGATGGATCATGATGTGACCTTAGAGGTATATTAAAGCTAAATTATGCCATTTATGCTGATAATAGTATGAGATAGTTATGTTGTCAAAACTCTCCCATTGTCTCCCATATTTTCGAGTAATTTACTGATTTTGTAAGAAATTGAAAATTTCTTTGTTGATTATCTGATCAATGATACATTGGGTACAATCTTTACTGCACATTTGGTACATGCAGACCTTGAGTCAGATAAAGCTATGAGTAAAAAATATCTTCAGTTGCAACCTTTCACTCTATGACAGTTGATTTTGTAAAAACAGGAGCACCAGCTGAAATGCTTAGGGCTTTTCAACCGAGGATGTTTCTCGATTTCATAGAGAGGTGGGACAAACTAGCTTAATTACACTTCTCAAGGAGTACTGAGGGAAAACTTTATATCGTGCTAGTGTTGAATCTACAATTCATGAGAAGTCGCACTCTGTTTGTTCAAAGAATATAATATCGTTTATATAAAATACTCAAAGATATGTTTATATACTCAAAGATATGTTTATAAAATCATTATATTTAATAATATCATATTATATTCCTAGAGGCGGAATATGAATCATTGCATCATGCATTGGGACAAATCTATAATATAAATATACGCTTCTATTCAGTTTCCCTAACATATTGAAAAAATTTCGGCAGTCTCCCCTATAATATAGACTATCCACATGCACGAACGAGCGCATGCATATATGACCATTGTAGACACCCAAGACACAACCTAAGAGAAATATAAAAATTTCCAATATAATAAGACCAAACTGCAATTTTATAACACTGTAGTAACATAAATAAGAATGTGCTGGTGATATTCAATGAAAAAGGTCAACTGGAAAGGTGAACTTTGTTCAAATTCTAATAACATAACAGTGTCCTTAATAACATCAGTAGTTATCTATAACTTCACCACTAGTGAAAAAAATAGTTTGAGCTCAATTATGCGTTGGAGTTGGAGGATAATTGAAATAATGGAATTAAATATCCAATACATTTTGATTATAAGAACATTGACACTAATTCCAGCTAGCATGGCCAGGGAGGTACTAATTTGAGTGTCGGCCGGCAAGGAATATGCTTCGGACAAAATACAACAATATATGTTATGTTGGAGTCCAAATGTAAGAGCATGAGTTGTATAATCAGGGTGCGTGCAGCTAAGCTAAGGCAGCACAGGCACCGACTGCAAATGACGTAGTTTTGAGACTTTTACTGTGTACAGTGAGCGGGCGGGCGATGTTACGTTTTGAAGAATGGGGACAGGGCAAGTGCCTTTTTATTATTCTAGAAATTCTTTTTGTACCTAATCTCATACATACTCTTCTAATTATTCTGTTTTGGGTAATTATTTATTAGTTTTAGGAGGGAAGTGTTATTTTGAAGAATGAGTGTTTTATTCGATTGTTTGACTATTTTAAGCATATTAAGATTTAGCATATTCTTTTTTATAACCCTTTAATATTAATTTTAAGGGAATAATAATTTACAATGAAAAGATTATCAAAAGAAAAGTATATATATTCTAAAAAAATACTCCCTCTGTTTCAATATGGGATATATTTATTGTATGTTTAATATATGTCAGTTTGTGAACAAAAACAACTACATTTTGACTATATAACTTCAAACAACTACATTTTGACTATATATTTATTGTCCCTCTGTTTCAAACAATTACAGTTTAATTGTAAATATAATTTTTTTTACAATTGGGCTGTCATTTATTTTAATCCAACTCCAAATAGAATTATTCTTCTTATTAAAAAATAAAATAAAATATAATAGAATGATTCTTCCTATTAGAAAATAAAATAAAATATATCGAAAATTTCACAATATATTTGTTGTCATTTATTTTAATCCAACTCCAAATAGAATGATTCTTCCTATTAAAAAATAAAATCAAATAAAATATAATCTTCTAGCCAGTGGGATAAAAGTTGGTTGATCAACTATTATAATATTACATTTTGCTTAGTAAATAACGTCCAAAGCTCATTTTTCCAAATGAAAAGTCAACTTCTCATTTAGTACTATTACTATTTTTAAAATAACAATAATTTTAATGTTTTGTTAATTTTACAAAAATAGTACTACTATCTTACTCAAGGAGTAAATTCTTTCTGCCGCCACTTGCTAGGTGTAAGAATTAGGAGTATTAAATATAGGAATGAGAGATTTTGGAAATTATTAAAATATGGTCTACATTAACAAAATATTTTATCTTCTTTATGAAATCAGATAAATAAGAAGGAAAAAATCATTAAATTTTTCTGCTTAAATCAGTAAGTAGATAAACTCAGCCCAAACAATAAAAATTTCACAATTCATCAAGACCTCAAATAACTATATATATTAAACATACAAATGTTCATCAACTAAAGAGGATTCCGAGCACTGATATTTGCAACTTCATCGAAAAAAAAAACTAGAGAACCTAAAATGGAGATGCACAAACAACAGGTAGAATCTCAGCCTCGTGGCCAACATAGTCATAGATTATAGTTTTGTCCAGACATAACAATTAAATGAATATATTAGAAGTGAATGAGAAGAACTGAAACGAGAAAACTGATACTTGTATGCAGGCGGCGTGGGGTGGGTGGAATCACCGCTCTCTTTTCTCCCTCTTCTCTTTTATTTTTCTTCGTCTTCTGGAAGACTATCTTACTGCTAACAGAGTTTAAAAAGATCATTGACCGCTTTTTGGGATCGCATGCGGTCGCTGTTTTTTATTGACGTGGATGTATTAGCAACTAATATGAGGTCGCTGTTATGCGCTGGTGGCAATAAGTGCCAAATTAATGGCAGCAAATTTAAATCAACGACTAGTTATAAGTATGGTCGCTAATAGCGGTCGCTACTTCTAGCTGTAGCGACCGAATAATGCGATCACAAATACTTTTGGTCGCTAATGGGCCATTTTCTTTTAGTTGATCACAAAGACACCCTACGAGTTGTGGAAAGGAAGAAATCTAAATATTAGCTACTTTCGTGCATTCAGTTGTGCGTGCTACATCCTCAAAAATTGTAAAAGATACTTGACGAAATTCCAGCCTAAATCAGATAAATGAATCTTTCTTGGATACTCTATGGAAAGCAAAGTCTATAGAGTTTTCAACAAGAACTCTTTGACAGTGGAAGTCGCTATCCATGTTACATTTGATGAAGCTGATGAAGGTCAACCAAGAAAAGTAACTTAACTTGAAGAAGTCGTAGAGCTAAAACCTCAGATCGCAAAGCAGAAGAACCCTACGATTGATGAAACTGAAGCAGATGTGCCAGACCCTACCTACGTTTGTGGTGCTAGAAAAGGAAATTTGTAGAGTCCCTAGTTCCAAGTATGGGAACTCTACGAATCAATGAAGATTTAGAACAAGAACCAAATCTTGAAGAACTTAGGCAGGAAGGCACAAGGACTGATGTTCCATCCGAAACCACATGGGCATGAAATCACACTTAGAAACTAATCATTGAAGATCCAAGTGCACGTGTCAGAACTAGATCAGCCACTTAAAATGAATGCTTCTATCTTAGCTATCTCTCTCAGATTGAGCCAAAGAAGATGTGATAACCCAAAAAATTTATGAAACTTGTAAATAAGATCTCAAATAATTAAATAAAGGTTTAATGAATAAAACCTAGATTTGAAAATAGAGGAATGATTACAAATTTTGAGAAGAACCTATATGGTTTAACATCTAAAAGAATTTAAAGAGAATTGAAGAATGATAGAAATACTGAAGATAATAATACCTGAGAATAGCAGGTAGTTATGAGCCGGAACAAGTCAGATAAAACTTGGGCTAAGAATAGATTGTTGTCCACGAATTGGATAGAAAAAAAGAGATAAATGAAAAAGGTAGTAAATTAATACCTATGTTAAGGTAGTTTGATAAAGTTAATCGATGAGAGAAATTGCGTAAGAGTTTAGTAGTAAACTAGACTAGAACGTTATAAGAATAGTGATTCCGGCATGGGATCCTTGTAAGAGAGGAAGAAAGTAATAACTAAAAGATAAAAGATAAGCCAATATGATCAATTGAGTTAGAGATATGACAATCAAGTTGAAACTATGTTATGAATTAACATAACTTGAATGTTGGTCTTGAAAGGCAAATGAAATGAATAATAATCAATAAGTGATTAGCTCATATGATTATCAATAAAAAGGAAGCAAATTAAAACTCAAAATTTGAGTCAGGGATGGATTTTTGAAGCACGGACTACTCGGTTGCGTTCGGAACGTCAAGATTAGTTAGAAAAGACTATAAACACAAAATGTGCCGGGGTTGACTTTTTGGTCAAAATCAACAATAGACTTTTATGGTGAAAAGTTAAAATCAAAGTTAGGAGTGGAATTTGGAGACACAGACTAGATATTTGATTTCAGAACGTCGAAATTAGTAAGAATAGACTTTAAAAACAAAATGTGTCGGGGCTGACTTTTTGGTTTAAGTCAACTTTTATGGAGAAAAGTCAAACTTAAAATTCGGAGATGAATTTGAAGAAACGGATGTGTCCATGACGTTGGGAGCATCGACTTTAGTAGGAATTGACTATAAATTTGAAAATTTGATTTTTCGAGTCCGAAAGTCAAAAACGGAATTAAGCATGCAAAACGAGACAATAAAAGCGGGACCCACATACTCCCATGGGCAGCCCAACCAGTCCCCACAAACTCTCTTACCAACTCCCCCTAAAAAGTGGATCTAGTTACCTACTTTATCTAAATCATTTAATAAAGGAAAGGAAGATAAAAAGGAAGCCTTTTCTCTCATTTTCTCACCCCCACCCGACCAAAGAAGAGGAAATGAGAAAGAGGAGGTTAGACATTAAAGAAGGTAGAGAAGAGGAAATCAAGAGGAAGATCACCAAAGGTATAAAATCTCAAACCCTAGTTTGATTTCTTAGCTTATGTTCTTGGAGTTTGATGAAATAGATGATGGATCATGGTAGATACTTGAGTATAAAAAGTATTAAAATGTATTATGATGTTTTATGCTTAGATCTTGCCATTTTTAGGGTTGATGAGCTTGAACAAAGAAGAAGAATCAAAACAGTTTTTACACTCAAAAAGCCCTAAATTTCAGTCCACTTTAGACTTCCACCATTTGAAATCTACAACTTATTTTTGTGATCCGTCAAAGAGGTGAGTTTGATACACAAGTTATCTGATGAACCCTAGTTATAGCACTCAAAAATGTTAAACGGATTAAGCGTGGTGTCCTTTTTGGTAAAACTGTCTAGCTGGTAGAAAAATCTGGAAAACCCTTAGGGTTTCCTGGTCAGTTTACAAAGAGGGTTGTTTCGGCCACTTTTGTTACTCTAAAAATTCTGGCCTTCTGTGGTATGATATTATATCAAGTTAACTAGATCCTCTCCAAAAATGGGAATTTTTTGATGTACAGAAGTTGAGATCTAGTCCGTGCAAGAAAATGCAATTTTAAAAGGAAATTGATAGAACTCCGAATCTACAACTCAGACTAATGTGAATTTTTTACAGGAGGCTGTGTTTGATGATATGTAGCTACCGTATAAATTTCCGATTTTTTTGATGAAAGGAGAATATTTAATAAATGTTCCAATTTTGGACTGTTTTAAACTATTTGAAAATAGTAAATGAAATTGAAAAATTTCAGAAAAAATATATGTTCACGAGAATACCATATACTTATATTTTTCATAAAAGAAAAATTTTCAGAGTTGTTTTGGTATTTTCATATAATTGTTCAGATATGAATAAAAGGATAAATTAAGTTAAATGAAGTTGAAAATTGTGAAAATGTGATTTTATGACTTAAAGGCCCTTAATATAATTTATTCAGATTTTTGAAGGGTATTTTGGTCATTTTTAATAAAATGTTATATTTATGGCATTTTGTGATGGTTAAATAAATGAAATAGTAAAGGGTAAACAATTAAATTAAATTGTTTATGAGTTTAATAAATGATTAAAATATTATTAAATGATTAATAATATTAGATTAAGATATTATTAAATAATTAATAATATTATATTAAAATATTATTAAATGGTTAATAATATTAGTAATTGATTAAAATATTATTAAATGATTAATAATATTAGAATATGATTTAAATATTATTCAAGGATTAATAATATTTGATAATGATTAAAATATTATTAAATGATTAATAATATTAGAAGATGATGAAAATATTATTAAATGATTAATAATATTTGATAATGATTAAAATATTATTAAATGATTAATAATATTAGAAAATAATTAAAATATTATTAAATGATTAATAATATTTGTAATGGATTAATATATTATTAAATGATTAATAATATTAAAGTATGATTAAAATATTATTAGATGATTAATAATATTAGTGAGTGAACAAAATATTTTTAAGGAAATAATAATATTTGAGATTGATTAAATAAATAATTAATAATATTAGAAGGCGATTAAAATATTATTAAATGATTAATAATGTTTGTAAATGATTAATATATTATTAAATGATCAAGGTGATTAAAATATTATTAAATGATTAATAATATTTGTAAATGAATGAAATATTATTAAAAGATTAATAATATTCGTAAAGGTAAAAAATATTATTAAATAATTAATAATATTAGAAGAGAGTTTAAGATGAATGATAAAGATGTTAAAAAGGCTTAATAAGGGTAATAGGCTTTCATTGAAATAAAAAATATTATAAATTGACGAGTCGGGAAATCGTGAAAGGAAGTTATATCGACTAGAGTAAGTCAACTTGTGACGTATTTGACTATGAAAAGTTTAATTACATTTTTTTATGCGAATATTATAAAAATAATGTGAAGGGATGTATACTTTGCTATACGTCGAAAAGACAACTACTTGATTAAGTTACGAGATGATGATTAATTACTTAATTAAATGGATGCTCATCAATACTGTGAGTTATCATTTGAAGTAAATTATGAATGAGGATGAATTAGACGAAAAACGCTGGTGCGCGCGAGTTTTTCAAAACTTGAGTTGTGACGCTCCCAAAATAGGTATACACAACCTATTTCGAGTCGCCAAATACATGGTACAAAATTCAAATACAAACTTAGTTATACAACTGTCGTGAAAAATACGACAATACATAAGCTGAAAGTTTAGACACGAATATTGTCTCGTAGACAATATCCAAACTCAAATGGAGTCCTCATTATAATTATTATCACACTATTTTATAAAATAGTGAGGACTACTATAGCCACCATCTCGGACCATCACTCCGTTTCTCGACTAGTCTCAACTATATTCTTATTTCTTGAAGAGAACAATAAAAGCAAAGGGTGAGCTCAACTAGCCCAGTAAAGAATATTATGACTAAGATAATGCAAAATAAATTATCGTTAGCCTTCAACAGTGTTAAACTGATAGAATACAATAGACAACAAGTTTAACTGCAGCGGAACAAATAATCCATTAAGAGTCAAGTAGAGCATGATATCTACTATCTTCTATGATTTAAAAGTTTATCATCAATTTTATCGCTGAGACTCAGCTCAATAAATAATCCACATCATTGAATTATCCATGCGCTACGGGCTAAGGATATTCATTATTATCACACCCACGAATCATCCATCCACTACGGGCCAAGGATATTCGTATTATCACCAATGGTCGTGATTATACCAATACATAGTCATAATCATACCAGTTAACAGTCCATCTGTGCACTACGAGCCAAAGATGACTTTTATCACAATATAAGCATGAGGATGATGATAATGATATAAGCATCAATCAAATGAAATCAAAGATAAATATTAAAGATTTTTAATTTATCCAAAGTTTAAAAATGTCCAAATTGTCAACATGACAACTGCTTTATGGAGTAAAATTCAAGAATAACATTCATGTATCAAAAATAATTTGGACAGAAAAGAAATCAATTTTCTAGGTGAATAGTACCCGGGTGAATAGTACTTTATGAATAGTACCCCGACATGAAAAGAACAAATTTTAACAAGAATGTTCAGAAAAATATCCTTGTGAAACGATACTAGATGAAGCACAAATTTTAAGGATATTCTACTAATTTCAAGGAGTATAGGAGCAATACTTAACAAACTGAATGTAGAATTCAGAATCTGAAATGAAATAATATTACTTACAAAATACAAAGTATGGAAGAAAATATTATTTCTTACGAATATTGAACAAAAATAATATCTCTTACCTTAAAAGGAGAGTATTTCTGACTGGTAGGACGGGGATATTCTTGAAGAAAACTTGCACTATTTTATATACTCAAAGCTTCCTTAAACTCTAAAGAAATACGCTCAATATTATAGATGAAAAATTATCTGATCCTGGTGTGATTTTCAATTCTAAACTAAGCATCCTATTAATAGGAGAATGGCAGGATACTATTTAGGAAAAGAAATCACTTGATTTGCATAAAGAAACCAAATCACGTATGAATTCAATCTGGCTTTGAATTGTTTTTGATTTGTTATGCAACACTATGCAGTACTATGCAAACACTATATATGCATATAATAAAATAAAATATATTCTATTTTATATAAAAAACAAAACTTATTATAATATATATATATATATATATATATATATATAACAAAATTGAGATAACTTTCTACCGACAGTTTTGAAATATGGATAAGTGGGGGTCCATATAATAAGCCAAATTTACAACAAATACTTCATAAAATACCCCTCTATTTATCTCAATTCACTTGGCTTCACAAAACACATTTTTAATAACATTCATCATTAATATTATAACTCACAATATTAACAACCAGATCATTTCCACGAAAAAAGGGGGCTTTTCGATAAGGATTTCTCCTTATTGGCGTGCAATTAGGTGACCAAACCCCTTTCCTCGACAGAACTTTCTAGACATCGTCTCAATAATAATATGAATAACTTTGTTGTCTCAATTATTGATTTAATAATATAAAATATTATGACAATAATTGAATTAATAACGTGAGATATTATGCAGCAATTACTGTAGCAATAATTGAATAAAACTGAGTGACTTCTCACGTAAGCATCAATAATCAAAGATACTGTACAATACTGTGTGCTACTATGCAACCACACGTATTACTGTACTTTTACCACCGGGTATTTCAACAGTTTAACGGTAAAACTTTTGTCGTTATTTTTATAAAAAGTTATTTCTGTCGTTTTCTAACTCCAACAATAATTTCGTTGTGGGGTCCATCAATGATTGTACCGTCATATGAATATTCCCCGACCAATTGAATATTTTATTACAACTTGCTTACTTTGTAAAATTTGTAAATATTACCCACAACTATAACATTATAACAAATCCACACCATAATATTCAAAATGATATTTAGAGAAAATTAATCTTTATTCATAAAAGTTGGGGTCTTATAACCTCCTATTCTTATGAAATTTCATCCTCGAAATTGGTGTACGTACCTGGTATGTCGAAGAAGTGATGATACCTTGATTTCATTTCAGATTCTAACTCCTAGGTCATTTCCTCAACATCGTGGTTTCTCCACAAAATTTTGACTTGAGGTATAACCTTGGAGCATAGAATATGTTCCTTCTTATCCAAGATTTTAACAGGTACCTCTTCATATGTTAAATCTTTCGCTATCTCGTCTAGTTTAAACTCAATATTGTGGTTTGGGTCTTCCACATATTTACATAACATAGATATGTGAAAAACGTTATGAACATGAGATATACTTGGCAGTAAGGCGAGTCTATAGGCCACAATTCCTACTCGATCGAGGATTTCAAATGGGCTAATGAATCGAGGATTGAGCTTTCCTCTCTTCCCAAATCTCTTAACTCCTTTCCATGGAGCAACACGTAACAACACATGATCTCCAACATTGAATTCCATGTCCCTTCGATGAAGATCATCATAACTCTTTTATCAATCTTATGAGGTTTTTATACGTTGCCGGATCATTTGAATCTTTTCTGTTGTTATGCGTACCAATTTCGATCCCAAAAATGTTGCTCACCCACCTCGTCCTAGCATACTGGAGAACGACACTTGCGTCCATACAACGCCTCAAATGGAGCCATGCCTATACTTGCCTAATAACTATTATTGTAGGAGAATTACACTAATGGCAAGAACTTGTCCCAACATCCTTTGAAGTCAAGAACACAGAGTCTTAATAAATCTTCAAGAGTTTGAATATTAGTCCTCTCTGACTGCCCGTCCGTCTGAGGATGATATGCCAAACTGAATCATAAATTCGTACCCATAGCTTTATACAAACTGACCCAAAATCATGAAGTGAATCTTGAGTCTCGATCAGAAACTATGGATACTGGCATACCATGCAGTCTTACAATCTCATTTATGTATGTTCGAGCAAGACGTTCAAGTGAATAAGTTTCTCGTATAGGTAAGAAATGAGCAGACTTGGTTAATCTATCAACAATGACCCAAATTGCATCTATGCCTTGAGAAACCTTGGGAATACCAGTAACAAAATCTATGGTAATGTGCTCCCACTTCCATTCTGGAATTTCAAGTGGTTGCAATGGACCTTTTGGCACTTGATGCTCCGCCTTGACACGTTGACAAGTTAAACACTTTGAGATAAACTTCGCGATCTCTCTTTTCATATTGCTCCACCAAAATGTATGTCGAAGATCATGAAACATTTTGGTACTTCCAAGATGGTGATAAGTGGATTTTATATATGCGAATCAGTGTTCATTTCATTCTTATTTGTTGCTAATTTCTTGTGTTCATGTTCATTTTTTCTTGTTTTATGTTATTTCATGTGTAGGATGGTTGTTGTGGCGTTTAACATGTATTTACAGTTATTCGGTATGATATGGAGTCATTTGGTGCAAGTTTGGAAGAAATCATGAAGTGCAACAAATCAGTTAGCAGAAATCATGAAGTGCAACAAATCAGTTAGCAAAAATATGGTATGCATTCTTATGCGCTAAATTTCTTCCATCCCAACACACCTCGGACGTCACCAAAGAGAAGGCGTTGCTGTTGTACGCAATTGTGCAAGATTTCATTATCGACGTCGGGGCCATTATCTGTTTCTCCATCCACCGGTGTTTACGTGGAAATTTTTCGGGCGGCTTGCCACACCCATCACTTATATGTGGGTTGTGTCGCAATGCAGGGGTGAGATGGTCCAACAACGAGCCCACACAAATGCCACTCGCGTTGCTTGATTCTAGAATGATAGTGCGGTATTCTGTATGGGCAGGAGGTGAGTCACATCCGCGTGGTCTAGGCTTTATTTTTCCATCGGCTTCGGAAGAAGAAGTTGATGCTACAAAGGCATCAAAGGATGATGATGAAGCTATGGAAGATCAAGGGGCCGAGCAGGTACCGCAGACCGAGGCACTATCCAGTCCTCAGTTCCTTGATTTCAAAAATCAAATGAATGCGCACAACAAAGCAGCACATCAGGAAATGCGGCGATTGGTAATGAGGCAAGATCACATATTTGATGCTATGAACGCATCTTTTGCCTCACTCAATACAACCCTTCAAAGCTTCAACCCGGCGGCTTAATTTCTATATCAGCAGCCCGGACCAATGCCGAGATTTCCACCAAGTGATTCTGATGAAGAAGAGCAACAACCACCTCCTTAGACTTAAGCGATAGCAGGGAAGTCCTCACGTACTTAGTTTTGATTAATCATCCAATGAGGACATTGTATTACTTAAGTTTGGGGGATTTACATACATGTTTGCATGCATATGTAGTACTTATAGGTTTGCATTTTGTCATTTTAATTTCAGTATTGCATATGAAGTTGTCATTTTAATTTTAATATTGCATATTAAATTCGGTATTGCATGATAGCTTAGGTGCATACGTAGTAGTTTAGGTTATTGTTATCATTGCATAGTAATTAGTTTTGTAAATAGTGCATTTTGTTATATATATAAAAAAAAATATTGGTTAGTGAAATATTGTGTTTGCATAAGTCCAGCAATGTTGTAGTTCATATTATTTGTGGGCCAATGATGAGATTGATAATAAGTTAACCAATACAGCATTGAGTACTAGAACTGTGATATAATTTCTGTTAAGAATCAAATCTTGAGCTCGTTTGAAACTGGTATAGAAAAGGTTAGCACGATTAATAACATCTTTGTTAACTGGTCAGTTCAAATTGATACATAAATAGTCTCTAAAGGATAATGCTAGAGTAAATGAGAAAATGACAAGGATAGACAGTAAAGGAGAAAATTAGGCAAGAACCTAAGTTTGGGGGATAATATGTGGGGTATATAAGCTTTATCCGTATCTAAAAAAAAAAGAAAAAAAAAAGAAATAGTATATATATATATATATATCCTGACTAGTCTTGTTTCGGGGCCTTTGTTACTTGAGCAAGTACGCCCGAGGGGATTGTCTTTACACCTAGCGCCCTAAGGTCTTTTATGGTCTGGGAGTCGTTGGTCGAAAGCTCGCTAAGGGGTAGCACTGTCAGCCTAATGGGATGAGACATTGCACAGTCATGTATGTATATAGAAAAAAAATGATGAATAAAGCGGGAAAAGAGCAAAAAGCCCCCGTAAGAAAAAAAAGAAAAAAAAATATATATATGAATAAAGTATAAGTACCCTGTATGAACCCCTGAGATTGGTAATTGTTTTAGTTGAAGCCGTCTATTTTTGAAATTTTTAAGTTTGCATTGTATGATTCCTTCTAAGAAATTAGTTATGTATTGAATTTTAATCCGTAGCAGTTATCATGGATGTTGACCACACACACACACACACACACACACACACTATACCAGTGATGATGGCTTGAGATTTGAGGGTTAAGGTGGAATTGTAGATTGGTTGTGGTGATTGATATTGTATAGTTGCTTGTTTTCGCTGAGGCCGTTAAGATAATCTTGATTCTGCGATATTGATGGATTCGGAAGCATATAAATTAGATTATATTTATTTCATCTCATTGCATTGCATTGCATAACATGTAGTGGTTTTGTGCTCGAGGACTAGCACAGTTTAAGTTCGGGGGATTTTGATAAGTGGATTTTATATACGCGAATCAGTGTCCATTTTATGTTTATTTGTTGCTAATTTCTTGTGTTCATGTTTGTTTTTACTTTTTTATGTTATTTCATGTGTAGGATGGTTGTTGTGGCGTTTAACATGTATTTGGAGTTATTCGGTATGATATGGAGTCATTTGGTGCAAGTTTGAAAGAAATCATGAAGTGCAGCAAATAAGTTAGCAGAATAGAAGCCCGCCGGGGCGGGGGGTCTTCATACGCTTTTGACAAAAAGGATGCCCACCGGGCTCATATAGAGCATACACCCGTATGGCTATGGGTCTCGGTTGGAGAAGACTCCTATTGCTTGCTGAACTTTGATGGGAGTTGGTTTCTAGCATTTGAATAGCTTATGGACTCTATTTAGCAGAGAATTCGTCTGGGACTTTGGTGTTGGATGTCTATTACTCAGAAAACAACGAATTTAACAACACACAAGACACATTACGAAGATCTAATCTCAGTTTTTCTTAGCAAGCATAGGAGGAGTATTTTGTGGAGATTTTTAAGACGATTGCAATTCTAGGCTACTTGAAGGGTGTTTTTCAATATTCTTCTTCTTAGGCTATTATTTGTAATTGAAAGAATGTTTTCTATGATTTATTCAGTGTTTATTTCGTTTATGATGAATTAATTCACTTTTTAGGCTTATGATGGATCTTTGAGTGAATCGATGATTTTGCAAACTTTGATTTCCAGTTCAATAATCTATTTCCAGTTTATCTATATTGATTTGAGCTTGAATTTACTAATTGCCTGATCAACAATTCTATGTGGATTTGTATGGAATCGAGAGAGGATATTCAAATCTAGACCTAGTTAATATAGCATGTGTTCATGAATTTTGTGAATAGCAGAATCTTGATGAATGTTAAAGTAGAGATATGCTTGACATCGCATGTAATCGAATAGAGAACTTATTCTTAAACCTTGTTTAATTGTAATTCACATAAAGATATAGTGAATTAGTTAATTAAGGTGTTTAACTTGTTTCTATCTTAATTGTGGATTTAAGTTAATACGGTATTAGTGCATCGAGAGGTGGTTAATACTACATTCGTGTTCTTGATTAATAAACTGGGATAGTGAATTGAATTGGAATAAAGGTGTTAAAATCAGAGTGAAGCTTAAGGTGAAATCATAAGTCTAATTCTCTATTGATTGTTCAAAATTCTAGATTTTGATATTTGTGATTGGTTTATTGTAGTTTATTTTATTATTTAATTTAGAATCTTGAATTATAATCATTAAGTTGAATAGTTTAATAAAATTAGGATTAATAGGAAATTGGTACTTGTGTGTTTAAGATTATTGCTAGTTGATCTCTGTGGGAACGATACTCTACTCATCACTTTATTACTTGTTGACCACATATACGTGCGTGTATTGCATATATAGATTTTACCCAACAGATGTATTGCAAACGGTGTGTTGTGTGCCTCCATTATGATTTTATACTTCAAATCAGAGTCGTTAGGAACACAAAGTCTGGAGTTGACTCGAAGTATTCCTTCTTCATCGATTCTTGCTTCTGGGATAACATCTTCTTGTACTTTCTTCCTTATACGCATCAGCTCCGGGGCCATAACTTGAGCAGCTTTAACTTTATCGATTAAAGTCAGTTCTACTCGTATATTTGACATCATCACGTAGGTCCCTGGAGTCTTTAACTCTATCTCCATCCTTTGTAAGTCATACAAAATGGGCCTTTGCATTGACAATATCGCGCTCCTACCCGCATATGATCTTCTACTCAATGCGTTAGCTACTACGTTCGCTTTTCCAGGATGGTATTGAATGGTATGATCATAATCTTTCAACAGCTCGAGCAAACATCATTTTCGCATGCTAAATTCCTTTTGGGTGAAGAAATATTTGAGGCTTTTATGATCCATATAGATATCCACTTTCTCCCCATACAGGTAATGCCTCCAGATTTTAAGCGCAAAAATGATAGCTGCCAACTCTAGATCATGAGTAGGATAATTCCTCTCATATTCTTTGAGTTGTCGTGAGGCATATGAAAGTAGTATGCACACAAGCCAATCATGTTTGATGATAAAGCATATACTTTGTAACAATCTTATTCATTTATTAATAAAAAGTATTAATTTATTAAAGGTTTTAATTATCTACATGATCTTTCGTTTTATAATATGTGATAAACCCATAGTTTTAAGCAATGCTTTTAGAATAATGATGATGATCATTCTAATGAGATCTAAATTCTTAGAAAGCTTAAAACTAAAATAGTTCCCAATCGTTGGATTACTAAATTGGGGATTAGTGAATCCGATAGATTGGTACATACGTTGCTTGCTCATTGGATGAGGATGATTGATCTCATGATCATTTGTGTGGAGACACTAAAGCAAGTATGTAGGTGCTTATTAGAGAATAAGTTCACCGAACGTGGCTCAAGCTAAGGAATACCTAATGGAGTTTTATTTGCCTGTCAATAGAAATTCCTGTAGTAATAGTAGTACAAGTAATCCTTGGACTTGAGATCATCATAGTATCTTGTGTATGATGAGTTATACTTTGACTTATTCCTTAAGACCCTTAGGGTATATCAAAGGGTATGCTTGGGTATAATAAGTTGTACATGGAGATAATGTATGATCAATAAAGAATCTACCACTTCTAATAAAGAAGAGAAATGTCCTATGTGATTCGATAAATGACAACCCAAAGAGTCCTTGGCGAAGCGCGAATGAAATTAGAAAGAAGTTTCTAATTTGCATTATTTGAGTTGTGCATTTAAGGATCGAAATACATATAATTAAATAAAATAAGACTTGACGGTAATTCCATGTCTTATATTTAATTGGGACATTGTATGGTGGAAGGATTGAATTGCATTTCAGAACTATTTACTCAAAGGTTCTTTTATGATTAATGTTGAAATCTATATTATCTCGGAAAGTCGTTGATCGCTAGGGAGGCTTATCCTATTGTAGAATAAATATTATTTATTTAAATAAATTAATTGTTTAATTTATTTATTTAAATAAGATTAGAATTGTTCTAATTGATTTATTCACAACCGGGTTTAATATGGAGAACCTAAAGGGTCACACCATAAAAGGAAGAATAATTATTTAAGAAGTTAATGGCATAATCGTAATAATATGTTATGTATATTTAATTTAATCTATGGTGATAGAATAAATTAAATAACTTAATATTTATTATTTAATATTTTAGAAATATTAAATATAAATTAATAAGAGGAGTCTTATTAATATTATTACAATTATTATTATTTTAATTTCTAAAAGAGTTTAGGAATTAATTTAATATAAGTACTCTCATTTATTCCTAATTAGATTAGGAAGGAAAATTAGTTAAAGGAGTTTAATTAATTATCCCTAATAAGATTAGGGAGCTTAATTAATTAAAAAGTTTAATTAATTAAATAAAACCCAATTCCTTAATTGTTAAGGTGGGTGGCCCACATCTATAAATAAGAGGAGTCTTATTATAGGTGTCGGGAGTTGTTGACTTTTACAACGACATAATTTCAATTTGTTGGAGAGTACACCCTTTTTCTATAGAGATAGAAAACTAGGGTTTAGCCAACCACCATTTCTTCTTGAAAATTCTTCTTCCTTGGTGGATCACCTCTGAGGCCAAACACATGGGTGGCTAATGTTGATCGAAAGGAAGGAACCAAACCCGTGAATTCAAGTTGAACGCGAAAAGGATTGGAGGTGAACTTGTACACGAGGAAGCTCGATCTTCAAGGGTATAATTTTATTCTTTATCTTTTCGTTTAATTAATAATTATGCATAAAGGGTGATCCGGGTATATGGTTTGTAAATTTTTTAAACTCTGATTTTACACGCTTCCGCACTTTTTATGCAATTTGATTGCGTTCATGAATATTACAAACCTAACAGTGGCATCAGAGCCAAACCTTTATGCGAATTATTAATTGTTTTAATTTGATATGTATATTGATATGTGTTTAAAACAATTTATTTGGGCATAATTTTATTGTATAAAAAATAAAAAAAAAAAAAAAAAAAAACGTGACTGCCTCCTGTTGCATGATGATTCACGTGGTTATTTTTTTTTGAGGCATGGTTACTTATTTACTTGGCTCATATACTATTATATATATATATATATTAAGTAATCCTGCATGAAAGAAAAACATGAAGATCTGTTCGGTTTTTTCAAGGGAGTTGCACGGAATTTCGGCGTGAGCATACATGGTTTCAAGTATTCATATTATATATATATATATATATATATATATATATATATATATATATATACCGTATTATATATATATGATATTTATATACCGTATTATATATATATATATATAATATATATAATATTATTTTAATTATTATATAATAAAATAAAAGTTTATTTTAATTTTAAAATAAAAGATTTATTTTAATATTAAAATATAAAGTTTATTTTAATTTCAAATTAAATTTCATGCTAACTAATTAGAGTTGGAATTGGATTCCATGATAACTAATTAGAGTTGAAATTGGATTTATTTTTTCCTTAAATAAAGGAGTTTATTTAAATATGAAATAAGATTTCATATTATTCAAAATAAAAGGAGTTTATTTGTGAATAGGAAAGAAAATCCGTGTTTCCTTAAATAAAGAAGTTTATTTAAATATGAAATAAGATTTCATATTATTCAAAATAAAGGAGTTTATTTGTGAATAGGAAAGATAATCCGTGTTTCCTTTAATAATTTTTTTTTTTACATGGAATTGGATTCCATAATTAATTAAAATAAGAGGAGTTTATTTTAATTAAAGATTTTATATATATGGAATTGGATTCCATAATTAATTAAAATAAAGGAGTTTATTTTAATTAAAGATTTTGATTAAAATAAAATAGTTTATTTTATTCAAAATGGATAAATTAAAATAAAATAGTTTTATTTTGATTTAAATTTGGATTAAAATAAAGGAGTTTATTTTGATTCAAAATTAGATTTTATACTAACTAAATTTGCCCATTAAATGATATCAATATATATATTAAATGTTTATTATTCATAAGATGAATGTTATTTATTGATGCGTATGATGATGTGTATGATAATAAATGGGATTGATTATGGACTATTGACCAATGCGATTGGATTTTATTTTAGTTGGATGCATGAATGTATGAGTTTTATTAAATGGGGTCTGCATGCATCGCCTTCTCTAATTTTTCTTAATGTAAATTCTATTCCCCTCCTATGTACTTCCCTCGATCACGATCAAGGTTTCTATTTATTTTAAATAGTTTTGTAATAGGAATAGTTAGAATTAATTTTGAAGAATTGGAGATCAAGGAGCAAGGCGCTTGAAGAAGACCCGTTTGTAATGGAGCCCTAGTTTAAATGTAATAGTTATATTTAAATATTATTTCTTGCACCCATAGGGTTTGACCTTTTGGTTCACTTGGTGGCTCTAGTGAACCAAACTAGAATAAAAGTCCATAATCATTCCAGATAGAATATAGTATTCTATATGTGCATGCTTATACTATATATATTATATATTATGCAAACATGCTTCGCATGTTCATTAATATAACGCGTATTTTATATATATATGCAAATGCTGCGCTAAACAAGATGAGACAAATTAATAACAAACCCCTCAATTTTTATATTAAGTCCTAAGCATTCAAAGATATTTGGAATATCGAACATCGCCTTCTAGCATGATAAAATTAATAGAGTATTAAATATTTAATATGAGTTTGTTGTGTCACCACAAGGCAAGTGTTAAGTATTTAAGATGTTAACTTATCACATTTGATGCTTATAAAGAAAATTGAACAATATTGTTTTGTTGTGTCACCACAAGGATGATATTTTTCTTTTTTGAATATATGGAGTGCTAGGTCGGACTTAACTTGGATAATTTTGATTCGGATGTGTCACCACTTGATCAAAATAATCTACGAGGCAAAATAAAAGGAGTTGTATAGTTGATGTAATTGACAAAAGTTGTCTACCTATTTATTTATATATAGTTTGTTGTGTCACCACAAGGCTATATACATTTGAAATGGGATCCTTATTCTCACTAGCAAATCTTTAATTAGATTTTGCCGAACTATATAAGTGAGGGTAATATAGTTTGAAGAAAATAGTGGGAGATACCAATTTAAAACAAGACCTAATTTATTTTGGTAATTAATAAAAGAATGCATGCTAAAATGTTGTTAATTACAAATTCATTTACAAAATTTTACAATGTCTAAAATTACTATCATCATGAAGCATATTAGATGCTAAATTAACTGGTAATCAATTAAACGGATTGGTTAAGGAATTTGAGAATAGTTCTCATAGTTGAAAAGCTATCTTATGTCCTTAATACGCCTATCCTACCGCAATGGTTGCGAGCATAATGCCTCTGAGGAAGAGATTGCTACTTTTAGAAAGTGGTAAGATGATGCACAGTTGGCTCGATGCATCATGCTCGCATCCACGAAATAACGAGCTTCAGCGTCACGATGAAACTATGGATGCTCTCTACTATATTCCTCGCACATCAAGTAGTTGATGGTGAGGAAAATGGGGCCGATAGATATCGAGATATCTAAGGAGCTCTTCCGATCTAGAATGGGAAATGACACTATAAATACAGCACAAAAAGTTCTTAACATAATCAATTTGATTGATCAATTAGGACAACTGGTTTTGTCATGGATGGAGAGTTGAGCCAAGATTTGATCTTGCACTCACTCCGGACTCCTTTCACAATTGTTGTGAATTTTTCATATAAACAAAGCTAGATATCGACTTCGTTGATTTGCTTAACATGTTGAAAATGATGAGAGTCACTTTCCAACCAAGAAAGACCATGTCTTACTGGTAGGGGCCAAAGGATCTTCTGAAAAGAAGAACGATTCAAAGAAGGTAAATAGAAAGGCATAAACAAAAGATAATAAGAACAAAATTGATATGGATAGCAAAGGAGTTTGCTTCCACTGCAATAAGCCTGGACACTGGAAAGAAACTGCGAGAAACATCTTGCTGAGGCTAACCAAAAGAAGCTTAGTGAAGTTTCGGTTACAAATATTATTTTGTTCATGGTTGAAATAAATTTTTCTTTAAGTCAATGTTCTACTTGGGTATTGGATACCGGCTTTGGTTATCATAAATATAGATTTATGAAGGGACCAAGAAGAAGTAGAAAGCTAAACAAAGATAAATAATCTTATGTGTGGAAAATGAAGCAAAGGTTGCTACATTAGCCATAGGAACTTATAGTTTAGAAATCCCTACGGGCAAATCTATTAAGTCAATAAGATGTTATTGTATTCCAGTACTTGTTAGAAACGTTATTTCCATTTTATTGTTGGACAATAAAATTTTTGGCATTATAATTAAGAACAATTGTTGTTCTATTTATAATAATAATGTTTTGTATAGAACTGAAATATTACTTAATAAATTTTGTATACTTGACTTACATAAAAATAATTTTGCATATTGAACAAACTAGTATAAGAAAAGGAGATGATCATTCAAAGAGTTGAATGTATGCATTTGTTGAAATACAAGTGTGAATTATTTGAAAGGTTCAAAGAATTCAGAAGTGAAACAAATTGACAAAGTATTAAGATTCGTTGATTAGATCAAGGAATAAATACTTATGCAATAAGTTTCTAGATCATCTCAAATGGTTTTCTCATAATGGACACATCCTGATACGTAATAATTGATTGATGTATCTGAAAGGAAAAATCGTACCTTGTTGGACATGGTACGGTCCAAAATGATTTTACCGACATTCTAGTATCCTTCTAGGATCATGTCCTAGAAATGGCTGCATATCTACGAAAAGGTAACCTCAAAATCATTTGAAGACTCCATAAAAGTTATGGATGGGGAGGATTCCTAATCTTAAGTATGTTAAGATAAGGGGTTGTCCAACTTATGTGAAAAGGTTTCGAAGGATAAGCTTGGGACAAGATTTGACAAATACAAATTTGTGGGACATCCTAAAGTAAGTTTAGGGTATATGTTCTATAATCCTACTTAGCAAAAGGTGTTTGTTGTAAAACACGCTGCCTTCTAAGATAAAGGTGTTTATCATTGAAGGGGCTAGTGGGAGGATAATAGATCTTGAAGAGTTCAAGAACCACAAAACACTATAAGTCAAATAAGAGGAATCTATAGATAGACCTATTGTACCACAACTGAATCGTAAATCTGGAATAGTACCAAAGATACCTAGGAGGTATGGATTCATCATGGATGATGATGATGAGGTACGCATCATAGAAGATGATGATCCAGTTACATACGATGAGGTAAGTGTTGTAGACACTCAGAGAAATGGATTGAAGCAAGTTTCTCAAATATGGAACATTCGTTTTGATGAGGCAATCAAAAGAGTTTGATTTTATCAAAAATAAGAATGAACCTAGTGTGTACAAAAGGGTCAGTGGGAGCATCGTGACATTCCTAGTACTATATATTGATATACTACGGATAAGGAATGACATACTAATGCTACAATCAGTAATGATAAAGTTGTCTAAACATTCCTCCATGAATGGTTTGGAAGAGTATCTTAATTGGGGATATAAATCTATATAGATAGATTTAAAAGGATGCTCAACTTAACCCAAGGAACGTATATTCATTTGATGCTAAAGTCGTTTAGCATGGCAAACTCCAAGAGATGTCTCATGTCGATGAGCTATGGAGTGTATCTCTCCTAATAGTCCCCACAGACTCCAAAAGAGAGATCGCATGAGTGACTATCATGTATGCAATGAAATGTACGAGACCTGATGTTGATCACCATATTCGGAGAAGTTCACTATGAGTCGATGAAAACATCTTAAAGTGCTTAACCCAAGGCACTAAGGATGTGATCATATTCATGATGGGTCTAAATTAAAACTAGAGGGCTTAATGACTCAAGTTTTTCGAGACGCACCAAGATGATGAAAATCCACTTTAAGGTAATGGGTTACCTTGAGCAATTGGTGCGATGAATTGAAAGGTTCCAAACAATGAAAGAGTTCTTTGGTTTAGTGATAAAGACAAAGTATATAGCTATAAATGAAGTCGCAAGTTGATTGTTTGGATTAAAAGTTCATCGCGTAACTAGGAATAGTTCCTAAGTCTCATCTTGGATCTAAACATGTGTTGTGGCACTTTCATTTGATTATTAGAATCATTGAAAGATGGGAAATCACTATAGAGATAGTGGACTCTCAAGAACAACATTACATATCCATTAACTAAAGCTTATCCAACAGCAGGATAATCGTCACTTAGAGAAGAAGAGTATAAGATACCATGACGATTGGCTTTAGTGCAAGTGGGAGATTGAAAGTAGTATGCACACAAGCCAATCATGTTTGATGATAAAGCATATACTTTGTAACAATCTTATTCATTTATTAATAAAAAGTATTAATTTATTAAAGGCTTTTAATTATCTACATGATCTTTGTTTTATAATATGTGATAAACCCATAGTTTTAAGCAATGCTTTTAGAATAATGATGATGATCATTCTAATGAGATCTAAATTCTTAGAAAGCTTAAAACTAAAATAGTTCCCAATCGTTGGATTACTAAATTGGGGATTAGTGAATCCGGATAGATTGGTACATACGTTGCTTGCTCATTGGATGAGGATGATTGATCTCATGATCATTTGTGTGGAGACACTAAAGCAAGTATGTATGTGCTTATTAGAGAATAAGTTCACCTGAGCGTTGGCTCGCTAAGGAATACCTAATGGAGTTTTATTTGCTGTCAATAGGAATTCCTGTAGTGATAGTAGTACAAGTAATCCTTGGACTTGAGATCATCATAGTATCTTGTGTATGATGAGTTATACTTTGACTTATTCCTTAAGACCCTTAGGGTATATCAAAGGGTATGCTTGGGTATAATAAGTTGTACATGGAGATAATGTATGATCAATAAAGAATCTACCACTTCTAATAAAAGAAGAGAAATGTCCTATGTGATTCGATAAATGACAACCCAAAGTAGTCCTTGGCAATGCGAATGAAATTAGAAAGGAGTTTCTAATTTGCATTATTTGAGTTGTGCATTTAAGGATCGAAATACATATAATTAAATAAAATAAGACTTGACAAGAATTCCATGTCTTATATTTAATTGGGACATTGTATGTGTAGAAGGATTGAATTGTCTGATAACTATTTACTCAAAGGTTCTTTTATGATTAATGTTGAAATCTATATTATCTCGGAAAGTTGTTGATCGCTAGGGAGGCTTATCCCTATTGTAGAATAAATATTATTTATTTAAATAAATTAATTGTTTAATTTATTTATTTAAATAAGATTAGAATTGTTCTAATTGATTTATTCACAACCTGTTTAATATGGAGAATCTAAAGGGTCACACCATAAAAGGAAGAATAATTATTTAAGAAGTTAATGGCATAATCGTAATAATATAGTTATGTATATTTAATTTAATCTATGGTGATAGAATAAATTAAATAACTTAATATTATTATTTAATATTTTAGAAATATTAAATATAAATTAATAAGAGGAGTCTTATTAATATTATTACAATTATTATTATTTTAATTTCTAAAAGAGTTTAGGAATTAATTTAATATAAGTACTCTCATTTATTCCTAATTAGATTAGGAAGGAAAATTAGTTAAAGGAGTTTAATTAATTATCCCTAATAAGATTAGAGAGCTTAATTAATTAAAAAAGTTTAATTAATTAAATAAAACCCAATTCCTTAATTGTTAAGGTGGGTGACACACATCTATAAATAAGAGGAGTCTTATTATGGGTGTCGGGAGTTGTTGACTTTTACAACGACATAATTTCAATTTGTTGGAGAGTACACCCTTTTTCTATAGAGATAGAAAACTAAGGTTTAGCCAACCACCCTTTCTTCTTGAAAATTCTTCTTCCTTGGTGGATCACCTCTAGAGGCCAAACACATGGGTGGCTAATGTTGATCAAAGGAAGGAACCAAACCCGGTGAATTCAAGTTGAACGCGAAAAGGATTGGAGGTGAACTTGTACCTGAGGAAGCTCGATCTTCAAGGGTATGATTTTATTCTTTATCTTTTCGTTTAATTAATAATTATGCATAAAGGGTGATCCGGGTATATGGTTTGTAAATTTTTTTAAACTCTGATTTTACACGTTTCCGCACTTTTTATGCAATTTGATTGCGTTCATGAATATTACAAACCTAATAGCATAGGCTATGACTTTCTCATGTTGCATGAGAACACATCCTAAACCTTTTCTTGAAGCATCGCTGCATACGACAAATCCCTCCGAACCAGATGGTATTGTCAGAACAGGTGCTGAAATGTGTCTTCTCTTGAGTTCTTGGAAACTCTTTTTACATTCCTCGCTCTAACCAAATTTTGTATCTTTTTTGAGTCAGCTGAGTTAATGGAGTAGCAATTCGAGAAAATCCTTCTACGAATCTCCGATAATAATCAGCTAAGCCTAGAAAGCTACGTACTTCGGTTATTGACTTAGGTTGCTCCTAGCTTTGAATTGCTTCATTCTTCGCCGGGTCAACAGATATTCCATGATTTGATATCACGTGCCCAAGAAATGCTACTTCCTCAAGCCAGAACTTGCATTTCTTCAACTTGGCATATAACTTGTTTTCACGAAGCTTTTGGAGTATCAGCCTCAAGTGATGCTCATGATCTTCACATCTTTTGGAGTATATGAGGATGTCATCAATAAAGACAACCACAAAATAATCCAAATATTCCTTGAATACTCTTTTCATCATATTCATGAAGGCAGCAGGAAAATTAATCAATCCAAAAGATATGACTAAGAATTCGTAATGCCCGTACCGAGTTCTAAAAGCAGTCTTTGGAATGTCATTGGTTTTAATCTTTAACTGATGATATCCGGAACGAAGATCGATCTTTGAAAAGAATTTGGCACCTTACAACTGGTAAAACAGGTCATCAATGCAAGGTAACGGGTATCTATTTTTGACGATGACATGATTCAACTCCCGATAGTCAGTACAAAGTCGCATAATTCCATATTTCTTCTTTACGAATAGAAAAGGAGCACCCCAAGGAGACGTACTAGGACGAATGAAACCGATGTCTAACCATTCCTGCAGTTGGGTTTTTAATTGCTGAAGTTCAATAGGAGCCATTCGATATGGGGCTTTGGAAATGGGTTTTGTACCGGGTTTAAGGTCAATAGAAAACTTGATTTCACTTTCTGGGGGTAGCCAGGAAGTTCTTCGGGGAATACATCAGGAAATTTATTAACAATAGAAATATCATTCAAATCTGACATATTTTTGTTTAAATCAACATACTGCAAGCTAAAGCTTGAAATCCACTTTTTAATAAACGAATGACTTTATGGCTTGATATGACAGTGATTGACTTTAGTGGTTTGGTTGCTTGAATTTGCATAATAGGTTGGTTATGAATATGAAAGCTAACAACCTTACGAAAATAATCAATTTCAGCATGATGAGTAATTAACCAATCAATCCTTAAAATTACATCAAATGCAAGTATTTTCAAAGAGATAAGATTGACAGGTAACGTGAGGGTGCCGATTTGAATCAAACAAGATTTATAAACAGTGGATGTAATGAAGGTTTCTCCTAATTGAGTTTCAACAGATAAGTCAAAGTTTAATTTTTTCAGAGTTAAATTTAAACGTTGAGCGCAAGTAGAAGAAATAAAAGAATGGGTAGAACCGGTATCAAATAAGGTATAGACTTCGCAAGAGTTTATGATTAGCTTACCCGTGATAACCTCGTTAGGGTTCCTCGCTTTTTGGGAGGTAACGAAAAACACTCTCCCTTGAACTACCAGCTTTGACTTGTCTGGGATGGCCTTTGGTGCCTCCATCCCAGTTGGACTTGACTTCACTACACGACAAAATCGGGCTAGGTGACCTTCTCTTCTGCAATTGTAGCACACTTTGGATTGCTGCATATAGTTTGGACTGATGTGTCCCTCCCCTCGGCATTTGTAGCATACGACCGGTGGTCGTTCTCCTTCCTTGAAAACGGGTGCTGGTGCTGCTGTCTTTCCATCATTATTGAACTTTTTCTTCTTGAAATTTCCACTTCTATTATCTTGTCCATGATTACCACCTAAGTGGTTACCATTTTCGGCATGTTGATTTTCTCCACGTTTGTTGTCACCGCTTCGATGACTACTACCACTGGTATTATCGTTTTGTCGGCTGCTATCTTTTGGTTGGGATGACTCATTATCGCGCTCCAATAACTGAGCCCTATTCACAACATCTGAATACAAGCAAAGTTTATGAGAAATGAGGTATTAACATATTTCGGGTTTCAAACCTCGCAGAAACATTCGCGTCATTCGCTCCTCATTATCAACCAAATGGGATGCGAACTAGGACAACTCGATAAACTTAGCCTCGTACTGCGACACAGTCATATTGTTTTGCTCCAGCTTGATGAATTCCACCTCCTTTATGTGATGAATACTTTCGGGAAAGTACTTGTCATTAAACAATTCTTGAAACTTCTCCCAAGACATCTTTAGTGTGGCAGGCTGAGTACATTTTATAGATTTCCACTCTCCTCACAACATGAAGGTGGCAAAGGGAACCTTTTGCTCCCCGGAGCATCCCGAGACATGAAATATCTTAGTGATCTGCTTAATCCACGTCTCTGCCTTAAGTGGTTTTGGCTTTCCCGAAAACTTTGGTGGTCCCAGCTCCTTGAATTACTTAGCGGTGACCATCCGAGAGTTGCCAGTGTTTCCACCTGTATTTTGAACATGAGTCTCTCTCGCTTGGTGTTGCATGAATTGCAGAAAGCTCCTAAACACCCCATCGTTCATCATTTGGTCGGTGTTATTGTTTACATGAGGATTGTTGCCTTTCTGATGCACATTATCCTGGTTATTAATCTGCGGTGACTCAACGGTTTGGTAGGCTCCATTCTTTATCTCAACATTTTCAGATACTGCCACAAAACAAGGGTTAATTGACATACCACATATCATCCCTATATTCTGACCGACCAATTAAATAACAAATAAACTTAGGTAGGTCATATTAGCGAAGGATTTACACGTCTCTCCCCCTCCTAGTTCTAGTCTCAAATCTCAGCCAGGGATCATATCCCTAAGCTTTGATACTAACCGTGATGCCCCCAAAATAGGTATACACAACCCATTCTGAGTCGCCAAATACATGGTACAAAATTCAAATATAAACTTAATTATACAACTGTCGTGTAAATATGAAAATACATAAGCTGAGAGTTTAAACACGAATTGTCTCGTAGACAATATCCAAACTCAAATGGAGTCTCCATTACAATTATTATCACACTATTTTATAAAATAGTGAGGACTACTATAGCCACCATTTCGAACCATCACTCCGTTCCCCGACTAGTCCCAACTATATTCTCATTTCCTAAAGAGAACAATAAAAGCAAAGTGTGAGCTCAATTAGCCCAGTAAAGAATATTATGACTAAGATAATGCAGAATAAATTATAGTTAGCCTTCAACAATGTTAAACTGATAGAATACAATATACAACAAGTTTAACTACGGTGGAACAAATAATCCATTAGAAGAGTCAAGTAGAGCATGATATCTACTATCTTCTATGATTTAAAAGTTTATCATCAATTTTATCGGCCGAGACTCATTTCGATAAATAATCCACATCATTTGAATTATCCATACTTCTGCAGCCGATGATATTCATTATTATCACATCCACGAATCATCCATGCACTACGGGCCAAAGATATTCTTATTATCACTGTTGATCGATTTCGCAATCAATGAATACGTGCAAGTATACACGGTCAACAAGTAATAAAGTGAAAGTAGAGTATCGTTCCCACGATGAATTATTTAATAAAAATTACCAATTACTAACTCTTAACCAAATCAATTTTATTTAAACAACCAATAATTGTGATTTTCTAATTAAGAAAACTAAATTAAAACAATTAAAAGAGATTATTCTAAAAGAAAGCAAATAAACAACTAAAATTTGAATGAATTCAGATAAATAAGGATTAAGACTTCAATATCCCCAATTATGAATTATAAATCAATTATTCAACTATTCCAATTATTATGTCTACTGAATTGTTAACAGGAATTCTCAAATGCCAAAAGCCCTCTCTCGTGATCAATTGCCTTCTATTTAACCCAGATTAATTTTACTATATCTCTATGCAAAATAATTGAATTAAACTCGCTTCTGATCCCAATTCCTTATGTATTACATGTGCGAATAGATATTCTCATTCTATTCACAAACCTAATTATTCACTATGCAAATAACTAAGTCACATGTCACCATGCCCAGCTTCTAACCCTAGAATTCCTTTCTCAATTCCTTCTAGAGTAACAAGGTAATTCTTGATCGGATAATTAATCAATAAGCACAAAGCAAGATGAACAATTCCTTCAACATAAATAATTAGAATAAATCAAATAATCAATTCATAACCATAAAAAGTTCAATTGAAATCTTAATGAAAGAGTTAGTTCATAATTAATGAATTAAAATCAAGAATTCACAATTGAATAGACATTAAAAGATAAAAGTAAGAGAAGAGAAGAAATATAATCTATTATCGGTGGCCTTGTGACTCCTCTTTTCGCTCCTGCTTTGAATCTTCAATGGTCTCCAAGTTGCTTCAATCTCCAAAACTAATAAGAACTAGGGTTATGTTCTAATCTAAAGGAGTGTTTAATCTAGTCTAATCTATGTAATCTCTCTTTATTTTATGCCTTACATCATGTATTTATAGGTTACAAGTCCAATTTTTAGTTTAGGAACAAACCAAATCCAATTTGGAGTAAAAAGGTGTCAAAATTAAGCTCAAAAGCGGCGTCCGAGCCGCACCAAGCCTCTTCCCGGCCTTGACTGTTCACGATGCTGAGAATCTGCCTTATAGCGCCCCGGCGCTGGAATTAAGCCTAAAATTAGCGCCCCGACGCTGTTACAAGTTCTGACATTTTCTGCTCCGACGTCCTTTGGAAAAATGGCTATAACTTCTTCGTCCGAACTTCGATTTAGATGATTCAAGATGATACGGAAAGAGGAAAAGTAGATCTACAACTTTTATTCTTTAAGAATTTCGAAATAAGGTCTGTAGCAATACTCAAATTTGCTCTGAAGTGACTGCTATGTAAATGGCAAGCCAAAAACGCAAATCTAGCCACCCCGAACGTCGATCCATGTAACTTTTGTCCCAATTCCTACAAAACAACATAAAACATGCTTGAATAGATATAAACACTTAAAAACATCCTAAAAGACTTGAGAACAACAATAAATTAAGCCCGAATGCATCCAATTCATGTGTATAAAACTCACTCATCAAATACCCCTAAACTTAAACCTTTGCTTGTCCTCAAGCAAAAACACAAAAATGTTATGCAATGCAATGTAATGAAACTAATCTATATGCCTACGACTCCAACAGTAATGACAGAAATAAGTCTATTCAACTGGCCTTAGAGAAATCAAGTAAACATGATAATACATCATATTAAAACAAATCAGTAATTTCCCAATCAATCATCAAATCTTAGACTGTTATCACTGATATAGTGCGTGTGTGCTCCACAACAATGTTAATTGATATAAAATCAAATTTAACACATAATAGGTCTCTTTAAAGGCATCATACAGTGAAAACTCACAAAATTCACGAACAAGCTAGATCCAACTAAAGTCAAACATCTACCAAGTTCAAGAGTCCAATCCTGGATACTTATGCTTTACTTTTCATTACGGGGGCTTTTTTCTTTTTTCCCGTGTTTTTTTTTTTTTACTTTTTTTTAACCATGGTATGCGATGTCTCATTCCATTAGGCTAATGATGTCACCCTTAGCGAGCTTTCGACTAACGACTCCCAGACCATATAAGACCTTAGGGCGCTAGGTTTTAAGATACCCTTTGGGCGTACTTACTCAAGTAACAAAGGCCCCGAAACAAAACTAGCCACGGTAATTTTTTTTTTCTTTTTCTCTCCCTTTTTTTTTTTTGCGAAGCTTATATATCCCAAATTTTCCCCCCAAACTTAAGTTTTTATCTAAATTTAGCCATCTCCGCCTATTCATGTCTTTCATTCCTTCAAACTAGTATTATCCTTAAGAAATCCATTATATATCAATTTAAACTTAATCAGTCAAAATAGCTGTTATTAACGTGCTAACATTAATTATACCAGTTTCAAACAGGAAAAGATTCAATTCATAACAAGAAATCACATCAAAGCCTGAATATTCAATACTATACTTATCTACTTAACTCCAGTCTCATCATTGGCCAAAATGGAATTTTACTATCTAATAGTTGGAATCATGCAAATATAAACTAACCGTAACAAACATAGTAAACTAACTACTATTTTTGCGATTTTTTTTTAATTTTTTTTTAAACAAAAAACTGAATGCAAAAACTAAATGTAAATAACCCGAAAACATAACGAACTACAATGTAAATAACTAACTATATGCAATACGACACTAAAATGCCCCCAAACTTAAACTAGACATTGTCCTCAATGGCTACAATTGAAAAAAAATAAAGCGGAGGACTTCCCACGAAAATATAGTAATCTTCCTCCTTGTCCGCTAAGTTTGGAGAATGAATAGACTAAGCACAAGGAACAAATTGGGCACCACACTTGAATTTGACTTGAATAACTTTGAAAAACCATGATAGAAGCAATTTTATTAAATCCTAAATAAATGCAAATTCCAAACTACTAATATAAAACTAAATAAAAATTAAAATAAAAATTAAACTTGGGTTGCCTCCCAATAAGCGCTTGTTTTACTGATCTTTCACTGACTTTATGCGTCAACGCTATCAATTCCTCTTGAAAGTTGAGAAACCCTCCATCCATCGGAAATAATATAGCTTTTGGTAGGTTCCCATTTGTAATAGCCATTGTATTAAAGTCACCTAGCATGCTTTCTTTAGATAAGATCACATTCAAGAACGTCCGACATCTAGGTGGTTTCTCCATTGTGTACGCAAATATATTACGGCATTGAGGCTTGTCGACACACAACAATTTCTTCTTCTATCTTCTCCAACTCATCGCACCATGGTTTCGAAGGTGTACTTGCTTTTACATCACAGAGAGTATTGCCGACGACATGACTACCAATCGGACAAGGTTTTGCAAATCTAACCGGACTCTTAAACTGTGGAGGAGAAGGCACTTGAGGCGTAAATAACATTGGCTCATAATCATTGGTTCTCACAATTAGTTCTTCATTGACCTTGTTGTCATTATCCCCACTTGTCTCCTCTTTTTCATCTCGTGGCTCATCCAGTTGTAGATTTGGCTCGGGCTCACCATCAGTCTTAGAATTCATGTCATAGAGCCAAGGGTATTGAGGATAGATGTTTGAGGCATTGGTTAGTTGTTCTGTTTGGTTCGTAAAATTTTGACTCAATATCTCTTGATTAATCCCCCTCCCCTCACATGAAAGCTATGTACTTGGACAAAGTTTCCTCCAAATTTGAATGTTCTTCCTGTTGTAGTGGAGGTGGACACGAGAAATCTGGTTGGTATGTTGGACTTAGAGCATAAAATTGATCTTGATGAGTATGGCTCCATGAAAAATCCAGGTGATACCCCCAATCCCGATAATAGTTATTGGGATAGACATAATTGTTGGGGTAATCACCACCATCTTTATCTTAAACGAAATCGATGGCGCATTGATGACTCATATGATTTCCGGCCTGACAATAATCACAAGTAACCGCCACACTTTGATGACGTTGAGCTTTAAAAGCTTCAAACATCCTCGAAAGTTTCTCAACCGTGTCTTGACAATCGAGAAAATGCCTCGAAGTCATCGATCTCCGCTCCCCTTGGTTGAGTCATTCTTGCTATCCTTTGACTCTGTTGAACTGCGATAACCTCCAATGTCTTGAAGTTGCCTCAATTTGTATTGGCCCACTATATTGTACCGACTTGAAACCGATGGCACATTGATGACTCATATGATTTCGGGACAAATTTCACAAACCATCGCTACTGCTTGTGTGGATTGTGGACGCCGTGTTTCCATTGGTTGAGTCATGTTTGTGTATGGCCATTGATACTCAAACTCATCCATGGTACACGAAAAGAGAGAAATATTGGAAGAGAATTAAAAATAAAAATAAAAATGTTTAAATTAAGACTAATTTGATTGAAATTAATATTGGTAAAAATTATTAAATTAATTCCCCGGCAACGGCGCCAAAAACTTGTTGATCGATTTCACAATCAATGAATACGTGCAAGTATACACGGTCAATAAGTAATAAAGTGAAAGTAGAGTATCGTTCCCACGAGGAATTATTTAATAAAAATTACCAATTACTAACTCTTAACCAAATCAATTTTATTTAAACAACCAATAATTATGATTTTTCTAATTAAGAAAACTAAATTAAAACAATTAAAAGAGATTATTCTAAAAGAAAGCAAATAAACAACTAAAATTTGAATGAATTCAGATAAATAAGGATTAAGACTTCAATATCCCCAATTATGAATTATAAATCAATTATTCAACTATTCTAATTATTATGTCTACTGAATTGTTAACAGGAATTCTCAAATGCCAAAAGCTCTCTCTCGAGTGATCAATTGCCTTCTATTTAACCCAGATTAATTTTGCTATATCTCTATGCAAAAAAATTGAATTAAACTCGCTACAATCCCAATTCCTTATGTGTTACACACGGCAAATAGATATTCTCATTCTATTCACAAACCTAATTATTCACTATACAAATAACTAAGTCACATGTCACCATGCCCAGTTCTAACCCTAGAATTCCTTTCTCAATTCCTTCTAGAGTAACAAGGTAATTACTGATCAGATAATTAATCAATAAGCACAAAGCAAGATGAACAATTCACTTCAACATAAATAATTAGAATAAATCAAATAATCAATTCATAACCATAAAAAGTTCAATTGAAATCTTAATGAAAGAGTTAGTTCATAATTAATGAATTAAAATCAAGAATCCACAATTGAATAGACATTAAAAGATAAAAGTAAGAGAAGAAAAGAGAATATAATCTATTGTCAGTAGCCTTGAGACTCCTCTTTCGCTCCTGCTTTGAATCTTCAATGGTCTCCAAGTTGCTTCAATCTCCAAAACTAATAAGAACTAGGGTTATGTTCTAATCTAAAGGAGTGTTTAATCTAGTCTAATCTATGTAATCTCTCTTTATTTTATGCCTTACATCATGTATTTATAGGTTACAAGTCCAATTTTTAGTTTAGGAACAAACCAAATCCAATTTGGAGTAAAAAAGGTGTCAAAATTAAGCCCAAAACGCGTCCAGTCGCACTCAAGCCTCTTCCCAGCGCCCAAAGACCGCTCACGACGGCGAGAATCTGCCTTATAAGCGCCCGTGCTGAAATTAACTCCTAAAATTAGCGCCTCGACGCTGTTACAAGTTCGACATTTTTACTCAAGCGTCCTTTGGGAAAATGGCTATAACTTCTTCGTCCAAACTCCGATTTAGATGATTCAAGATGATACGGAAAGAGGAAAAGTAGATCTACAACTTTAATTCTTTAAGAATTTCGAAATAAGGTCTGTAACAATACTCAAATTGGCTCTGAAGTGACTACTTATGTAAATGGCAAGTAAAAGCATAAATCTATAGCCACCAACGTCGATCCATGTAACTTTTGTCCCAATTCCTACAAAACAACATAAAACATGCTTGAATAGACATAAACACTTAAAAACATCCTAAAAGACTTGAGAACAACAATAAATTAAGCCCGCATGTATCCAATTCATGTGTATAAAACTCACTCATCAATCACCAATGATTATGATTATACCGATACATACTCATAATCATACCAGTCAACAGTCTATCTATGCACTACGAGCCAAAGATGACTTTTATCACAATATAAGCATGAAGATGATGACAATGATATAAGCATCAATCAAACGAAATCAAGGATAAATATTAAAGATTTTTAATTTATCCAAAGTTTAAAAATGTCCAAATTGTCAACATGACAACTGCTTTGTGGAGTAAAATTCAAGAATAATATTCATGTATCAAAAATAATTTGAACAGAAAAGAAATCAATTTTTTGGGTGAATAGTACTCGGGTGAATAGTACCCCGGGAATAATACTTCGTGAATAGTACCCCGTGAATAGTACTCCGACATGAAAAGATTAAATTTTAACAAGAATGTTCAGAAAAATATCCTTGTAAAACGATACTAGATGAAGCTCAAATTTCAAGGATATTCTACTAATTTCAAAGATTATAAAAGCAATACTTAACAAAATGAGTGTAGAATTCGGAATCTGAAATGAAATAATATTACTTACATACTACAGAGTATTGAAGAAAATATTATTTTTTACGAATATTGAACAAAAATAATATTCCTTACCTTAAAAGGAGAGTATTTCTGACTGGTAGGGCGGAGATATTCTTGAAGAAAACTTAAACTATTTTTTACACTCAAAGCTTCCTTAAACTCTAAAGAAATACGCTCAATATTATAGAAGAAGAATTCTCTGATTTTGGTGTGATTTTCAATTCTAAACTAAGCATCCTATTTATAGGAGAATGGCAGGATACTATTTAGGAAAAGAAATCACGGACTGCACAGTAAACCAAATCACGGGCGCAATTCAATTGGATGAATTTTTTTCTTATTTACTATGCAGCACTATGCTGCATTATGCAGTACTATACAAAAACTATGCATATAATAAAATATAATATATTCTATTTTATATAAAAAACAAAACTTATTATTATTATAATAATAATAATAATAATAATAATAATAATAATAATAATAATAATAATAATAATAATAATAATAATAATAATAGTCACCCCTGACTCTTTTCCCCCACCAAACTAACATATATATATATATATATATATATATATATATATAAAAAAAAAATTGAGATAATTTTTTACTGACAGTTTTGAAAAATGGGTAAGTGTGGGTCTATATAATAAGCTAAATTTACAATAAATACTTCATAAAATACCCCTCTATTTATCTCAATTCATTTGGCTTCACAAAACATATTTTTAATAACATTCATCATTAATATTATATCTCAAAATATTAACAACCAGATCATTCCCAGGAAAGAGGGGGCTTTCCGATAAGGATTTCTTCTTATTGGACGCGCAATTAGGTGACCAAACCCCTTTCTTCGACAGAACTTTCTAGACATCGTCAATAATATAAATAATAATATGAATAACTTTGTCGTCTCAATTATTGATTTAATAATATAAAATATTATGACAATAATTGAATCAATAACGTGAGATATTATGCAGCAATTACTGTGATAATAATTGAATAAAACTGAGTGACTTCTCACGTAAGCATCAATAATCAAAGATACTGTACAATACCATGTGCTACTATGCAACAACGCGTATTACTGTACTTTTATCACCGGGTATTTCAACAGTTTAACGATAAAACTTTTGCCGTTATTTTTGAAAAAAGTTGTTACTGTCGTTTTTTAACTCCGACAGTAATTCCGTTGTGTACGAGGTCTACCAATGATTGTTCCGTCGTACGAATATTCCTTGATAAAATGAATATTCCCCAACCAATCAAATATTTTATGACAACTTGCTTACTTTGCAAAATTTGTAAATATTACCCACAACTATAACATTATAACAAATCCACACCATAATATTCAAAATGATATTTAGAGAAAATTAATCTTTATTCATAAAAGTTGGGGTCTTACATGAGTTATATGTTAAGTGTAAAGAAAGAAAAAACATAATTAGGCGTAAAATGAAGTTTAAAGTAATAACCGAATGTTTAATAAAGTGTCCTAGAAAGATTTAATTACACGATCTAGCATTGTGTAACAATTTTAAAAAATAAGAATGATGAGAAGTAAAGTAGAGCTAACATAAGTGACTAATAAGTGTCATTATGTGACTAATTGTGGTTGTATATATACTTAATCGTGTAGGACAATGGAATGACAAATTCTCTTAACCGCACAAGGAACGCTTCGAGGCAAGTTCTTTAGTAACTTGCTCTTATGTGATAATCTGCATTAAATCATTTGTTTATGGTAGTTGATGAAATATGTTGCTTTATGTGAACTAAATGGCTATATGAATGTTATGTGACTAAGTGCAAAGTATGAAAGTTATGAAGTATATGTTAGCTATACAACATAAAGTTTATATGTGTTGTATGACATGTATGATGCATATAGAAATGCATATCATGAGTTGTATGAAGCATAAGTAGATGCATTGGCTAAAACTTATGATGCATGAATATGCGAAATTTGTATGTTATGTGAAGCATGAAATGTGTAGACTGTTGGACTTGGTAAGCCATCGTGCTCAATCTTGCAAACAAATTTTTACAGATAAAGGTCAATACAAATAAAAGACCATAGTGTTTAAAACTTTAGAATAGATGAAGGTGCATAAGAAGAAATTGTGATGGAAGATATTTGGTGTATTAATAACAACAAGCAAAGTGGTGTAATCCTGTTATAGAGTAATTATACAAGGTAAAATGTTAAATGCTAGAACACTTATATGCGTAGTCTTTAATTATGTTAGATGATGGTTATTATTATTATTATATTGTAGATGTTGAGTTGAAGAACAATGCACAGAAGAATATTTAAATTTGAATTGAGAGTTAATGAATACTCGCAAGTTAATATATCAAAATGAAACATATTGTTTATAGTTTAAGATGTATAGGTAGATCATGAACGATCTACAAATGTAATAACCGATTGTAAATATTATAGATTCTGGAACAGAAGGGAATAATGTATTGATTGGTATAAAAGCCAGGGTGTGTTCAGTTATTTATGAATTAAGGTTGTATGTATTGAGATAAAGGTAGTACTTGACGTACTAGGTCCGGGGTTTAAGGGAGTCAAATTTGGGGGCGTTACAGGTTGGTATAAGAGCTGATAGGTTATCAACCTTATGTAGGAGTATCTTATGCTATAACCGTAGAGATGATGATAAGGATGATGAGAAATAAACTCAGATAGAATTTATGTGATAAGAGATAAATTTAGGAAATTCATTATTAAGTAAAGAAGAAGATAAATAAAAAAGATTTAAAGAAGAATCTTGAAGGACTATAAAGATAAGAATCCAGAGTTACCTGACTCTAGTAATAAAGATGAAAATTGATAATAAATAGGCGATGTCTATAAGATGAAAAGTGTAAATAAAATCACAATATAATATGATTAAAGAGAAGAATAAGAAGATTGTAGAATAAAATGATCGTCAGGATAAGGAGAAATAAGTGCAAAATAAGATCACGACGCGATCAGATTAAATTGTTGAATAACATATGATATGTTAAACGATTAAGAAGGTATGTCTTGACACTATAAAAAAATGTACTATGTCTTGACACTATAAAAAAATGTACTATGAAATTATAGGATGTAAACTCATGAAAGAGTGGTAAATGCTAAGATACAGATTAAAGAAAATACGTATTGAGAAAATAGAAAATTTGAATTATGTGAGATTTCAAGTGAGGACTCATGTGATAACTGAGTTGTACAAACCTTTGTATGGGAAGGTGTGAGATCTCGAATTTTATGAAATGAAAGTATTTAATTTTCCTATAATTATTATTCTATTTAGTAAATGGTTAAATTGATAAAGGTTAAAGTTAAGGGTGATATGTGAATTTTTTTTGTAAATTAAGCAAGTTGTTATAAAATATTCGATTGATCAGGGAATATTCGTTTTAACAGGGAATATTCGTACGAAGACATAATTATTGGTGGACCCCACAACGGAAGTATTGTCGTAGTTAAAAAACGACAGAAATATCTTTTTATAAAAATAACGGCAAAAGTTTTACCCTTAAATTGTTGAACTATCCAGTGGTAAAAGTACAGTAATAAGCGTGGTTGTATAGTAGCACACGGTATTGATTATTGATGATTACTTGAGAAGTCACTCAGTTATACTCAATTATTGCTACAGTAATTGTTGCATAATATCTCTCATATTATTGATTCAATTATTGTCACAGTATCATCTGCATAATATTTTTAAATCAATAATTGAGATGACAAAGTTATTCATATTATAATTTACAATATTGACGATGTCTAGAAAGTTCTGTCGAGGAGAGGTTTGGTCACCTAATTGCGCGCCAATAGGGAGAAATCCTTATCGAAAACCCCCCTCTTTCCTGGAAATGATCTGGTTATTAAATATTGTGAGTTATAATATTAATGATGAATAAGTTCGTGTTCACTAAAGATGAAATTGATATTTTTATTGTGTTGGGATTATTAGTGTTAGTGAAAATCGACATCTATTTCGATAATAATTGATGTCTGGAGGTTATATTGTACCAATCAGGTAATTAATCGGATAAATGAGCAATTAATTGCTATTAATTCACATGCTTAAAACTATTTGTTCACATGTGTGTATTATTGATTCACATGCATGTACTATTAGGGGAGGTGGTGCAAGATTGTTAATACTTGCATGACTAAATTAAAAATGGAGGTATAGATGAAGGTACTATACTGTAACTATTTCTTCACATGTATAGAGCTATTAATTCATATGAATGTACTATTTATTCACATACATGTACTATTAGGGGAGGTGGTGAAAGTTTGATAATACTTGTAGGACTAAATTAAAAATGAAGAAAAAGATGAAGGTATTATACTGTAATATTTCAAGTCCCAAAACGTGCAATTATCGAAATTATATTTTCCTATAAATAGAAGCTCATTCTTCTTTCATTCTCACCAATTAATCACAAGAGCAATTATAGAGAGAAAAGCTATAGAGAGAGAAGCTATAGAGAGAAAGAAGAAGAGAAGTGTACTACTTTACTATTCCAGTATCCAGTTTTCTTTTGAGGTAAGGGATGTTATTTATTTCTTATTCGTAAGGGGTATTATTTATTTCATATTCTGAAGAGATATTATTTTTTGTATTCATATGAATATTATTTTTGTTCAATATTCGTAAGGAATATCATTTTCGTTCAATATTCATTGTCTTCGTTTAATATTCGAAAGGAATATTATTTTAGCTTCAATATTAAATGAGGATGTTATTTATTTCTTATTAGTTATGGGTAGTATTTATTTCATATTACAAGATATATTATTTTTTCGTATTAGTATGCATATTATTTTCGCTTCAATATTCGTAAGGAATATCATTTTTTCGCTCAATATTCATTGTCTTCGTTTAATATTAAGTAGGAATATTACTTTCGTTCAATATTTGTAAGGGATGTTATTTATTTCTTATTAAGTAAAGGGTATTATTTATTTTATATTTTGAAGAGATATTATTTTTCGTATTCATATGAATATTATTTTCGTTCAATATTCGTAAGGAATATCATTTTTATTCAATATTCATTGTCTTCATTTAATATTCGTAAGGAATATTATTTTTGTTCAATATTCGTAAGTGATGTTATTTATTTCTTATTCGTAAGGGGTATTATTTCTTACTATTCACTCGGGTACTATTCACTCTTGGTATTATTTACGGGGTACTATTTACTCAAATATTATTCACCCGGGGGTACTATTCATGAAGTACTATTTATGAAATACTATTCACGAAGTACTATTCACGGGTTAGTATTCATAAAGTACTATTCACAGGGGTACTATTCTCGAGGTACTATTCACGGGGTACTATTCACGATATAAAATTGATTCTTTTCTGTCCAAATTTTTTTTTGATACATGGATATTATTCTTGAATTTTACTCCATAATTGGTGATCATGTTGACAATTTAGATATTCTTGAATTTTGGATAAATTAAATTATAAATCTTTAAAAATTTATCATTTGCTTTCTTTTAATTGAATTCTTATATCATTGTCATCATCCTCATGCTTATATTGTGATGAAAGTCATCTTTGGCTTACGTGCATAGATGGACTATTGATTGGTATGATTATGATCAGGGATCATTCGGTATAATCATGACCCGTAATGTTACAAATGATGTGGTAAAAGTCCTCATTGGCCTGTAGTGCATTGAGGGACAGTTGTTGGAATGATTATGACCAGGGATTATTCAGTATAATCATGACCATTGATGATTACATGAATATCCTTAGCCCGTAGTGCATGGATGATTCAATGATGTGGTTTATTTATTAAGCTGAGTCTCATCGATAAAGTTGATGAAAAACTTTTTAAATCATAGAAGATATAGTTGATATCATGCTATACTTGACTCTTCTAATGGATTGCTTGTTCCGCTGTAGTTAAACTTGATTTTTATTGTATTTTATCAGTTTAACACTGTTGAAGGCTAATGATAATTTATTCTGCATTATCTTAGTCATAATATTTCTTAATGGGCTAGTTGAGTTCACCCTTTTGCTTTCATTGTTCTCTTCAGGAAATGAGAGCGTAGCCGGGACTAGTCGGGGAACGGAGTGATGGTCCGAGATGGTGTCATAGTAGTCCTCACTATTCTATGAAATAGTGTGATAATAATTGTAATGAGGACTCCATTTGAATTTGGATATTATCTAGAAGGCAATATTCGTGTAAAAACTCTTAAATTATGTTGTATAATTAAGTTTGTATTTGTATTTTGTACCATGTATTTGGCGACTTATAAAGGGTGATGTATACCTGTTTTGGGGGCATCATAGTTGGTATCAAAGCTTAGGGATATGATCCCTGGCTGAGATGTGAGACTAAACTAGGAGGGGAGAGACAGGTAATTCTTTCTCTGGTATGACCTACCTAAGTTATTTGTTATTTAATTGGTCGGTAAGAATATAGGGATACTATGTGGCATGTCAATTAACCCTTATTTTGAAACTATATTCTAGAATGATATCTGAAATACAGGAGATGAGAAATGGGAAAATCATGATAGAGAGGAAATAACTAGGAAGGTACAATCCGAAAAGAAAGCAAGGTATTCTCATCTCTTCAAACTACCACGTACGTAAATTTCGAGGGCGAAATTTCATAAGGAGGGGAGATTGTGAGATCTCGAATTTTATGAAATGAAAGTATTCAATTTTCCTATAATTATTATTCTATTTAGTAAATGGTTAAATTGATAAAAGGTTAAAGTTAAGGGTGATATGTGATTTTTTTTTTTTTTGCAAAGTAAGCAAGTTGTTATAAAATATTCGATTGGTTGGGGAATATTCATTTTAACAGGGAATATTCGTATGACGGCACAATTATTGGCGGACCCCAGACCGGAAGTATTGTCGTAGTTAGAAAATGACATAAATATCTTTTTATAAAAATAACGGTGAAAGTTTTACCGTTAAACTATTGAACTACCCGGTGGTAAAAGTACAGTAATACGCGTGGTTGTATAGTAGCACACGGTATTGATTATTGATGCTTACGTGAGAAGTCACTCAGTTATACTCAATTATTGCTATAGTAATTGCTGCATAATATCTCTCATATTATTGATTCAATTATTATCACAGTATCATCTGCATAATATTTTTAAATCAATAATTGAGACGACAAAGTTATTCATATTATTATTTGCAATATTGATGATGTCTAGAAAGTTCTATCGAGGAGAGGTTTGGTCACCTAATTGCGCGCCAATAGGGAGAAATCCTTATTGGAAAGGCCCCTCTTTCCTGGGAATAATCTAGTTGTTAAATATTGTGAGTTATAATATTAATGATGAATAAGTTCGTGTTGATTAAAGATGAAATTGATATTTTCATTGTGTTGGGATTATTATTGTTAGTGGAAATCGACATCTATTTCGATAATAATTGATGTCTGGAGGTTATATTGACCAATCGAGTAATTAATCGAATAAATGAGATATTAATATTGCTATTAATTCACATGCTTAAAACTATTTGTTCACATGTGTGTACTATTGATTCACATGCATGTACTATTAGGGGAGGTGGTGCAAGATTGATAATACTTGCATGACTAAATTAAAAATGGAGGTATAGATGAAAGTACTATACTGTAACTATTTTTTCACATGTATAGAACTATTAATTTACATGAATGTACTATTAATTCACATGCAGGTACTATTAGGGGAGGTGGTGCAAGTTTGATAATACTTACAGGACTAAATTAAAAATGAAGGAAAAGATGAAGGTATTATACTGTAAAATTTTGAGCCCCAAAATGTGCAATTATTGAAACTATATTTTCCTATAAATAGAAGGTCATTCTTCTTTCATTCTCACCAATTCACTAAGACTCACAAGAGCAATTATAGAGAGAGAAGCTATATAGAGAAAAGCTATAGAGAGAAAGAAGAAGAGAAGTCTGTTACTTCACTATTCCAGTATCCAGTTTTCTTCTGAGGTAAGGGATGTTATTTATTTCTTATTCGTAAGGGGTATTATTTATTTCATATTATGAAGAGATATTATTTTTCGTATTCATATGAATATTATTTTCGTTCAATATTCGTAAGGAATATCATTTTCGTTCAATATTCATTATCTTCGTTTAATATTCGTAAGGTATATTATTTTCGTTCAATATTCGTAAAGGATGCTATTTATTTCTTATTCGTAAGGGGTATTATTTATTTCATATTCTGAAGAGATATTATTTTTTTGTATTACGTATGAATATTATTTTCGCTTCAATATTCATTGTCTTCGTTTAATATTAAATAACGAATATTATTTTCGCTTCGATATTAAGTAAGGGATGTTATTTATTTCTTATTCATAAGGGGTATTATTTATTTCATATTCAAGAGATATTATTTTTCGTATTAGTATATGAATATTATTTTCGCTTCAATATTAAGTAAGTAATATCATTTTCGTTCAATATTCATTGTTTTCATTTAATATTAAGTAAGGAATATTATTTTCGCTCAATATTAAGTAAGGGATGTTATTTATTTCTTATTCGTAAGGGGTATTATTTCTTACTATTCACTCGGGTACTATTCACTCTGGGTATTATTTACAGGGTACTATTCACTCGGGGTATTATTCACTCGGGAGTACTATTCACGAAGTACTATTCATGAAGTACTATTCACAGGGTACTATTCACGAAGTACTATTCATGGAGTACTATTCACGGGGTACTATTCATAAAGTACTATTCACAATGAAAAATTGATTCTTTTCTGTCCAAATTAATTTTTGATACTATTGTCAGGATGTTGGATGTTGGAGGATCTAGTCGTGCTGGGGAGGAGGAACCCTGAGACATTCATGTCGTCTGGGTGCAGTTAGTACAGAGAGAGCCATCTTCATTGATCACTGTTGTGGGTCAGGAGCATGTGTCTAAAACTGATCCGGAGGAGGATCCGGAGGAGGAAGATGAGTTCCCACAGAACTCTATTGCAGCTCAGATGTGTGACGAGGTGTGTGACCATAACATTGAGCTTCAGGATAGAGTCAGAGAGTTGGAGGAGCTGGCAGATGAATGTCAGGCCACTATAGGTCAGAAAAATGAGGAAATCCAAGGTCTTGATGTACATCTTGGAAATGTGGAGTGGAAATTAGTTCACTTAGAGTGTGAAAATGAACAGCTGGTGGCAGAGGTTGCAAAGCTAAAGGATGATCCGAGAGAGGAATCTGCCAAGCAAGTCAGAGCTGAAGATGCTTACGAGGAGGCTTCACAGCGAGCAAATGTAGTCGAGGAAGAGGTGCAGGCAAAGAAGGTTAAGATGGTGGAGATGGATTGTGCATCAACACTACGATGAACAAAGCTCAGGACCGCGTTATGTACTATCTAGTTCAGTTCAAGGACTTACCTTGGTACATGCTGGATCGTAGGACGATGTTTCGTATCATGGAAGAAGAGCGCATAGAAGTTGTTCGACGTCTTAATAGACTATGATAGGAACAATATGAATTATGTGAATATATATGGTAGTTAATAATGTAAATTCTAGTGTAAATATAAGTACTGGAATATGATGATGTAATCCTGAAGATTCTTTATCTCGGGATAGTTGATGTAAATAACAGTGATGTTATCGCTCTATGTTTTGAAAGTTATTAAAGTATAAAATATCAATGTTTATTCAAGATGTTATGTGTTAAATAATCTTAAAATGTTTAAGTTAAGCCTTAAATACTTACGAGATTGAGTAATGATCTAATAAGCGTATATCTAAAATAGAAAATGCCACCAAGAAGACGCCTAGTACGTCAACAAGCACAGGAAGGATCCACGAACATCAACAATAACAACAATGACAATACCAATGCTAATCCTATTTAGTAGTTGGTAACCCTGTTAGCTGGAGCACTTGCGAATCATCCGCAAGCTCAGGCCACCCCGTTCAAGGATTTCAAGGTGGTAGGACCGCTAGAGTTTAGGGGATCCATGAATCCGATCAAAGCTCAGACCTGGATTATGGAAATGGAGAAAGTATTTGACGTTAAAAGAGTCAATGATGACCAGAAGACCACCTTTGCAACGTTTATGCTGAAGACAGAGGCCAGTTACCGGTGGCAGGCAAAAAATGTTAGAGGAGGACAAGGAGTGATCATATTTGATAGGTTCAAGGAAATGTTCTTTGAGATGTACTTCCCAACGAGCTCTTAGAACCAGATAGAGGTTCAATTTCTGGAGTTGAAGTAGGGTAATATGACAGTGCCAGAATTTGCCGCGAAATTCAATGAGTTGGCTAAGTTTGCAACTTATCAGGTGAATACAGATAAGAGGAAAGCTAGGAGGTTTGAACAAGGGTTGAAGCCTTGGTTGTACAACAAAGTGTCAATGTTCCAATTGAACACTTTTGCGAGTGTGTTGGAGAAGGCAATTATTGTAGAAGGTGGAAGCGATGCCCTAACTAGGTATAATCAAGAACATAAGAAGAAGAAGAATGAAGGAGAGAACAACAAAGCTAGTGGCAGTAATAGTGGTGCTATTAATAATCAGAAGAGGAAGTGGAATGAGGATATGTTTACTGGGAATCAACAAGGAAGTCAGAAGAAGAAGGTGGATGCTTGTCCTACCAGTGGAAAGAATCACCTGGGGATTCGCATGAAGGGGAGAAGGGTTTGCTATAATTGTGGAAAGGAAGGTGTGACAAACTGAATTTTTATAAGTTATTAAAATAAGAATTTAATAATTTAAAATTCTTATTATGAAATGTATATATTTTGAATTATGAGTTTTGAGTGTGGGTAAGTATATATATTTGCAATTTATCTTGAAATATGTGATTTAGTGTGAAGAGATTAAGTGTGAATATAAAAGAGATGTATATGTTTGGAAAATAAGGTTTAATAGTTAATTTAACTATTAAAGAAATTAAATGAGATTGTTACGGGAAGGTAATTAACTAAATAATATTAGTTAATTTAATTAAGTTGAAAATTATATTATGAAATAATATAATTGATTATTATGCTTTATGGCAATGAAATTGGTATGCATTCAAATTTCATAAATAATGAGAGTAATTCACTTAATTAAAATGGTAAATGAATATAAATATATTTGATGGTAATTGTTATTAGATTTAATTAAATTGAATATTAGAATTTGATTAAATAAAGTGTGAGCATAAACTATACTATAAATGAGTTATTAAAATAAATTAAAGGAGTTTAATTTAGTTTTGCCAAACAAGGCTTAATGAATGTTAAGTCTTTTATTTAAATAGGTTTTACCAAACAAGGCATAAGGACTTTAAGTTATTAATTTTTAAAGTGGTTTAGCCAAACAAGCCTTATGACTTTTGATTTAAAAAAAGAAGAAGATATAGCTGACATCAGTTATACATATAATTATATTATATATTAATACGTATTATATTATAAGTTATATTTTTTAAGTTAACTTTTTATGTGAGATTCCCGGGCTCATAACTTCTTCGTTATAAGTCCGAATCGGCTCGTTCAAGAGCCTACGGTTCACAAATTACATACTCTACGTGTTCATGCAAGAATTTTATCTATTTGAATTCATTAACTATAAATTCACCTATTAGTCCATTTTTTAACGAAAACGGTAAACGTTCGTGAACGTTCAACGCTCGTTTCTTCGTTCTAAGTCAGAATCCAATCATTTTTGAGTCCGCAACTCTATAATGATAAATAAGACTTGTCTCCATCGAAAACCAACGTTCCCAAGTTCAATATCAAAATCCAACTTCCATTCCGAGAATTTCACGAATTCGACGATTATCGTCCAATCGTTTGAATTTTGACAAAACTTTGTTACTTAAGATTTGTTCTTTGTTTCAAATGGATTCATTCCGTCATACTAACATCATAACATATTTCATTAACTTATAATCATGATAAGTTATTACTTGTTCTTTGCGAGTTTGTAACTTATAAAAATATAAATTACTTATGAATTCTTTTCTCGTGACTTATGATAGTTCATGACTTCTAACCATTACTCTTGCTTCATGTTATCATACTAACTTCATTAATGTAGACATGGCACAAATATTATAAGTTCTTCTTTCGTTCATAGCTTATATGATTACGAATAGCTTATTCATGACTTATACGGCTTAAGTCCATTAATTAATCATTCTTATCATTCATTAGCATACATGTTCTACCACTACCCACTTCTCTAACAATGGAAGAGAAAGAGAATCATGGTTTAAGATTGCTTACCCTTGAATATCACTTGGTTAATCTTTGATCTCTTTCTTGCTTCTTGAAATATGAAAGACTAGCTTTCTAGCTTTTCTAGCTTATTATCTCTAACAAATAAGCTCTCAACTTGTTGGATGAAATGAACAACCAATAAAATGAAATCCAAGCTTGCTATTTATAGGAAAGTCTAATATAGGGTATAATGGTCATAAAACCACTCCACCTCCTTACTATTCCTAGCTTAAACACTAAGTTAACTTGCTCCCCATAACACTTGGCCATTAAGTCTACTTGGTCATTAAGTCTACTTGGTTACCACACTTACTTAGCCATTAAGTATACTTGTTCATCACAACTTTTATCCTTTTCTTGCTCATCACAACACTTAGCCATTAAGTTACTTGCTCCCTACTTTGGATCATCCATGGTTTGCCCCATGGGTTTAAACCATCCCATAACACATTGATTCTTACTTTGGGCCTTTAGCTTAATTAATTTAAATTATACATTGGGCTTGTATTAATCCACATTGGATTATACCTTACAAACATTTGGGCTTTAACATTAATTCATATTGGGCTTTATTATTATCCCAATTGGACGTTACAATTTCCTACACAATCCTACAAGTCCATTACACATGGCTTAAAGCCTTACAAAGTATTGTCTACATATTAATCTCGTATTCTAACTTGTATACGTATTCATCATATACAACATACCATTATTCATACGTACTCGTATAATACCTCGTATCATACTCGTATTCATTACCTCGTTTAATACTTACGCATTATACGATCATTGCTTTAATTCATTATACACATTTAAATTCCTTCTCGAGAATCACTTTTCCTAACTGTTAGGTTTTAAGTCCGCAGGCAAAAAACTGTGTTTGCCATAACTGAAACATTATTGGATATTCTATCTCACCTCGATATTCTATCGTTACGTATTTCTCGGAAGTTCAAAAATAATTCTCGAGCAGAAATGCGTGAATAGTATTTTTCAGAAAATTTCTCGAAAAGATTTTATTTTCATCTTGAAAATTCAAACACTTTAATTCTATCACGTAACCAAAATACTATGACGCTCCAACATATCTAGGTCATAGAACGACCTTCAATTAGCTTACTCCCATAAATAATTAATTAAATTCATTTAATTCTCAAAAAAATCCGATTTTTCTGGGGCGTTACAATATGTTCCTTCTTATATAAGATTTTAACAGGTATCTCCTCATACGTTAAATCTTCTGCTATCTTGTCTAGTTCTAATTCAATAATGTGGTCCGGGTCGTCCATATATTTACGTAACATCGATACATGAAAAACGTTATGAACACGCGACATACTTAGCGATAAGGCGAATCTATATGCCACAGTTCCTACTTGATCGAGGATTTCAAATGGACCAATAAAATAGAGGGTTGAGATTTCCTATCTTCGTCGATTCTTGCTTCTAGAATAACGCCTTCTTGAACCTTCTTCTTCACATTCACCAGCTCTGAGTCTGTAGCTTGAGCGGCTTTAACTTTAGCGATTAAAGTCGGTTCTAATCGTATGTTCGCTATCTTCAAGTAGGTTCCTAGAGTCTTTAACTATATCTTTATCCTTTGTAAGTTATACAAAATGGGTCTTTGTGTTAGCAATATCGCATTCGTAAACGCATACGATCTTCTACGCAACGCGTCAGCTACCACGTTCTCTTTTCCACTATGTTATTTAATGGTATAGTCATAATCTTCAACAGCTCGAGCCAATATCTTTAGCGCATGTTACATTCATTTTGGGTGAAAAATATTGAGGGTTTTATACCGGGTTTAAGGTCGATACAAATTTTTTTTTCATGCTCTCGGGGTAGGCTAGGAAGTTCTTCGAGGAATACGTCAAGAATTTATTAACGATAGAAATATCATTCAAAACTGTGACTCTCATCGAAGACTTGGATAGCATGTCACATTGATACCTATCAACTTGTTACTGTTATTCACGGCGTTCCCTATAGAAACTCTAGCTTCGGTGCATTCCAAGACTTGGAAGTCACCAGCGAAAGGCTCGGGGCTCTTTACTTATGGCTTAATATGACAATGTTTTACTTTAGTGGTTTGGTTACTTGAATTCGCATAACAGGTTGGTTGGGAAGGCTAACAACCTTATGAAAATAATCAATTTTAGCATGATAAGTAGTTAACTAGTCGATTCCTAAAATCATATCAAAGGATAGTATTTTCAAAGAGATAAGATCGATAGGTAACGTGAGGGTGATGATTTGAATCAAACAAGATTTATAAATAGTGGATGTAATGAAGGTTTCTCCCAACAGAGTTTCAACAGATAAGTCAAGGTCTAATTTCTTTGGAGTCAAATTCAAACGTTGAGCGCAAGTAGGTGAAATAAAAGAGTGGGTAGAATAAGTATCTAATAAGGTATAGATTTTGCAAGAGTTTATGATTAACTTATCCATGATAACTTCATTCGGGTTCCTCGACAAATGGTTTCACTTAAACTATCGGCTTTGACTTGTTTGGGACATCCTTTGGCGTCACTATCCCAACTGGACTTGACTTCACTACACGAAAAAATTAAGCTAGGTGGACTTCTCTTCCATAATTGAAACACGCTTTGGGTTGCTGCGTATAGTTTGGACGGATGTGTCCCTCCTGTCAGCATTTATAACATACGACCGGTGGTCGTTCTTCTCCCTTAAAAACGGGTGTCGCTATCTTTCCATCATTGTTGAACCTTCTCTTCTTGAAGTTGTTCTCACTTAGTTTACCTTTCCTATTATCCTGGCCATGATTACCACCGAAGTGGTTACCATTTCTGGCATATTGATTCCCTCCACGTTTGTTATCACCGCTTCGATGACTGCTACCATTAGTATTATCGATTTGTCGGCTGCTTTCTCTTGGTTGGGTTGTCTCATTATCGCATTCCAATAACTGAGCTATATTCACAACATCTGAATACAAGAAAAGTTTGTGAGAAATGAGGTATTGACGTATTTCGGGTTTCAAACCTCGCAGAAACATTCGTACCATTCTCTCCTCATTATCTACCAAATGGGATGCAAACCGAGATAACTCCGCAAATTTAGCCTCGTACTGTGATACGGTCATATTGTTTTGCTCCAGCTTGATGAATTCAACCTCCTTCATGTGACGAATAGTTTCGGGAAAGTACTTGTCATTGAACAATTCTTGGAACTTCTACCAAGACATCCTTGAGTGTAGCAGGCTGGGTACGTTTTATAGATTCCCACCAGTAATCTGTCTCTTCAAGCAATATAAAGGTGGAAAAGGGAACCTTTTGCTCCTCGGAGCATTCCAAGACATCAAATATCTTGGTGATCTGCTTAATCCACATTTCTGCCATAAGTGGTTCTGGCTTTCCCAAAAACTCCAGTGGTCCCAAATCCTTGAATTGCTTAGCGGTGACCAGCCATGAGTTGCTAGTGTTTCCACTTGCATTATGAACAGGAGTCTCTCTCGTTTAGTTTTGCATAAATTCTAGAAAGTTCCTAAACATACAATCGTTCATTATTTGGTCGGTGTTGTTGTCTACAAGAGGATTATTGCCTTCCTGATGCACATTATCCTGGTTATTGATCGTCGGTGACTCAACGGTCTCATGTGCTCCATTGCTTATCTGAACATTTTCAGATGCCATTTTCAAATACTGTCACAAAAAAAGGGTTAATTGACATGCCACATATTACTCCTATATTTTGACCGACCAATTAAATAACAAATAAACTTAAGTAGGTCATACTACTGAAGTAATTACCCGTCTCTCCCCTCTTAGTTCTAGTCTCAAATCTCAGCTAGGGATCATATCCCTAAGCTTTGATACCAACTATGACGCCCCCAAAATAGGTATACATCACCCATCCCGAGTCATCAAATACATGGTACAGAATTCAAATACAACTTAATTATGCAACTGTCATGTAAAGTACAACAAAACATAAGTTAGGAGTTTCAACACGAATATTGTCCTCTAAACAATATCCAAACTCAAATTCAATATCATTACTATTATTATCACACTATTTCACAGAATAGTGAGGACTACTAATGCATCATCTCGGACCATCACTCCGTTCCCCGACTAGTCCCGGCTATGTTCTCAATTCTTGAAGAGAACAATGAAAGCAAAAAAGGTGAGCTCAACTAGCCTAGTAAGAAATATTATGACTAAGATAATGCAGAATAAATTATCCTTAGCCTTCAACAGTATAACAACTGATAAAATACTGTAGACAACAAGTTTTAGATCAACAACTGTATCGGAATAAGCAATCCATGTGACACCCCCAAATTTAGGTACTTCATTCCCACAAGATTTGGTGTTCACTATCCATACATTCATACTATCTACCCAAATAAAATAATATTTAAATCATAATCCTCCCTTTAAATAGGGTTACATCATTAAATTCAAAAACATCCCAGGTTGTCTAACCTTTAAACATCATATAAGTGCGGAAATAAAATTATTACATCACGTCATTATTTAAAAGTCTATGATCATCACAATAAATAAAATTACATGTCTGCATCACTTGTACATTTTTCCTTTTCCTTTACTAGTTGAAGGCTCATCTACCTTCTCAACTTTAACTGAAATGAGTATATAAATATGCAAGAGTGAGCGAAACAATTGCTCACTGGATATAATAATTAATTAACATAAGAATAATAATAATAATTTCCAACAATAGGCTCATCAAAACTGAATAGTACTCTAACAATGATAATCAAAAACTGGAATCCAAAATATGGAATATATCTAACTGAGGGTCATAAGACCATGAACTATGTCCAAAGTTACGAGTAATCTTTCAACTCAAACTTTAACAGTCATAAGACTATAAGGACTCCTCATACTTAGAGGGATCAGCCCTTCGTACAATGTATTATGCACAAACATTTCAACGCTAAGCGTAAATTATCCCCTAATAATAATAGGGTCATTTTCATCTCAAAGATTTAGAGTACAAGTTCGTACTCAAAGAAAGTTTGGTTTGGATAAGCTTTCAAGGGTAATTTGAAGTTTAACGAACATCAACTAGAGGACTAGTTGAATCAATAGTGTTTGATAACACAATAGTTGATCAATAATAACATAATATGAAACATTGAATAAGTGTAGGTGAACTAACTATATCTTGAACTCATGCTTAGAAACAACTACAAAGCATAAGTATTGAATGACAATAAACCTTGCTTGAATAAAAGTAACCCAAGACTGTGAATTATTAAATATACATTAAGTAATAGCAGGCTAAAAATAAAGCTTGCTCATTATGAGAATGACTTGTGTCAAGTAAATGAACTAAGATAATTCAACATTAGAAATTAGAATTCAAGAAAACTGCATTCATAATATCTGAATGATAATAAAGAAACTTGTCTAACAATAAACAAGTTAGAATGCATCAATAAATATTGGAATTCAAACTTGTTCGAATAAATTTAAAGTCATAGCTAGCTTGCTCAAATAATGACTAGGAATACAAAAGTTCGCTTAATGAAAGTTTAAAGTAGGAAACTTGCTGAATGTAAAAAGAGAAATTTAGAAACTTGCTCAATCAAAAGAATAAAGTTACACAATGTAACAATAACACTAGCTCAACGAAAGTGTAGAGTTAGAAAACTTGCCTCGAGCGTAAGCTATAATATTAAAACTCATGTTCACCTATACACAGTATTAAAACCACAACATCTATTAGACATACTAATATTTACTTTTCAATATAAAACGCATTACTAGCTAAACTTGTTATTTTAGCACCATTCTTATGCTACCATATATATTTCAGAATTCCCAAGTGTTAACATCACAACACTTATCTAACATTCATTGTATAAATTAATTTATCACATAATGCGTTCGTAACTTACTAATCACTTTTACAACTTTGAATTCATAATCCACATTACATGACTCTGTTTAACCTTGTTGTTACATGGTTCTCACATTAACCTAACATTAAGCTAAGTTAAATTGAACGTCCAAAGTCTACTTAATTAGCAGACTTCACTGTCTGTGATGAAATCTTGGGTGACACATTTTATATCGGATTACAATACCAAGCTTAAGAGACCGCAATGGCCACGCTATGCATAGATTCCAGTTTTTGATTATCATCGTTAGAGTACTATTTAGTTTTGATGAGCCTATTATTGGCAGTTAGTATTATTATTCTTCTGTTGATGCATTGTTATATCCAGTGAGCAATTGTTTTGCTCACTCTTGCATATTTATATACTCATTTCAGTTAAAGTTGAGAAGGTAGATGAGCCTTCAACTAGCAAAGGAAAAGGAAAAATGTACAAGTGATGCAGACTTGTAATTTTATTTATTGTGATGATCATAGACTTTTAAATAATGACGTGATGTAATAATTTTATTTTCGCACTTATATGATGCTTAAAGGTTAGACAACATGGGATGTTTTTGAATTTAATGATGTAACCCTATTTAAAGGGAGGATTATGGTTTAAATATTATTTTATTTGGGTAGATAGTATGAATGTATGGATAGTGAGCACCAAATCTTCTGGGAATGAAGTACCTAGATTTGGGGTGTCACAATCCATTAGAAGGGTCAAGTATAGCATGATATCTACTATCTTCTATGATTTATAAGTTTATCATCAATTTTATCGCTGAGACTCAGCTTTAATAAATAATTCACATCACTGAATTATCCATGCACTACGGGCCAAGGATATTCATTAGTATCACGACCACGAATTATCCATTCACTACGGGCCAAGGATATTCATGTTTTCACCAATGGTCATGAACATGCCAAACAACAATTCATCTTTGCACCTGTGGACGAAGAGAGCGCATGGTTATGATTATACCAACAACTGTCGCTGAGACTCAGCTTAATAATCCACAAAACTTGTAACATTACAGGTCATGATTACACCGAATAATCTCTGGTCATAATCATACCAATCAACAGTTCATCTTTGCACCCTTGGCCAAAGATGACTTTCATAACAATATAAGCATGAGGATGATGACAATGATATAAAATTTCAATCAAACGAGATCAAGGATAAATATTAAAGATTTTATAATTTAATTTATCTAGAATTCAAGAATATCTAAATTGTCAACATGATACTGCTTTGTGGAGTAAAATTCAAGAATAATAATGTATCAAAAATGATTTGGACAGAAAAAAAATCAATTTTTGTAATGAATAGTACCCCGGGGTATTAGTAACCGAGTGAATAGTACCCCGTGAATAGTACTCTAGCATGAAAAAGTTAAAACTTATTAAGAATACTCAGAATAATATTCCATGAAAAGATACTGGATGAAACGCAAATATCAAGGATATTCTACTAATTTTATGGAGTATATAAGCCAAAACTTAACAAAATGAGTGTTGTATTCAGAATCTGAAACGAAATAATATTACTTACATACTACAGAGTATGGAAGAAAATATTATTTCTTACAAATATTAAACAAAAATAATATCCCTTACAACTGTTGAACGAAAATAATATTCCTTACGAATATTGAACAAAGATAATATTCCTTACGAATATTAAACGAAAATAATATTTCTTGCGAATATTGAGCGAAATAAAATTCTTATTAATATGAAAAATAATATCGTAAGTGAATATGAAATAAATAATACCCCTTACGAATATTGAATGAAAATAATATTTTTTACGAATATCAAACGAAGACAATATCCCTTATGAATATTGAACAAAAATAATATTCCTTACGAATATTGAACGAAAATAATATTCATACGAATACAAAAAATAATATTTCTTCTGAATATGAAATAAATAATACCCCTTACCTTAAAAGGGAGAGTATTCCAACTGGTATAGCGGGGATATTCTTGAAGAAAACTTTCACTATTTTCTACATTCAAAGCTTCCTAAAACTCGAAAGAAATATGCTCAATATTATAGAAGAAGAATTCTCTGATTCTGATATGATTTTCAATTCTAAACTGAACATCATATTTATAGGAGAATGGAAGGATACTATTTGGATGCACAATAATGAAAAAAATTACGGACTGCACAGTGCTTTTTATACGAAATCACGGGCACTGACAAAATTTTCTAAAAAAATTTGATTTTTACTATACAAACACTATGCATAATAAAATATAATATATTCTATTTTTCATATAAAATAAAACTTATTATATAATATATATAATAAATTTACCTCCCGTGACCATCATCAGAATTCTTCCCCAAGACTTTGTTTCCCACATGTGGGCCCCACATGTGGCCTCCACCTTTATTATATATATATACCAAAAAACTTTCTACCGATTATTTTGAAAAATGGTTAAGTGGGGTTCCAAATAATACGCCAAAATTTACAACAAACAGTTCATAAAAATTCCCTCAATATTTTTAACAATATTTATTCATCATTATTGTAACTCGCAATATTAACAACCAGATCGTTCCCAGGAAAGAGGGTCTTTCCGATAAGGATTTCTCCCTATTGGCGCGCAATTAGGTGACCAAACTCATTTCCTCAACAAAACTTTCTAAACATTGTTAATTATGCAAATAATAATATAAATAACTTGTCATCTCAATTATTGATTTAATAATATAAAATATTGTGACAATAATTGAATCAAATAACGTGAGATACTATGCAACAATTATTGTAGCAATAATTGAATAAAACTGAGTGACTTCTCACGTAAGCATCAATAATCAATACCGTGTGCTACTATGCAACCACGAGTATTACTGTACTTTTACCACCGGGTATTTCAACAGTTAACGGTAAAACTTTCTCCGTTATTTTCATAAAAAGATATTTCTGTCGTTTTCTCATTTCGACAGTAATTCCGTTTTGGGGTCCACCAATGATTGCGTCGTTGTACGAATATTCCCTGATAAAATGAATATTCCACGACCAATCGAATATTTTATAACCACTTGCTTACTTTGCAAAATTTGTAAATACTACCCACAACTATAACTTTATATCAAATCCACACCTTATTTTTCAAAAAAATATATTTCGAGAAAATTAAATATTTATTCATAAAATTTGGGGGTCTTATATATATATATATATATATATATATATATATATATATATATATATATCTTTTCATCAAACTCTGTTTGATTGAGCACAGATATACATCTACGCATACGTTTCTTGCTTTTATATATATAAATACTTGTATATATATATCTTTTATCGAACTTTGTTTCGGTGGAGCTGAATATACATCAGGTGTGTTTATCGCTTTTATATATATATATATATATATATATTTACATTTTAGTCGAACTGAGATCACTTTATTACTTTTTATATATATATAAATTCTCGTCAGGCTTGGAGTTCACTTTGTGGCCTTTTACTGCTTTTATATATATATATATATATATATATATATATATATATATATATATTTACATTTTAAGTCCTTCCTGGTGTGACGCCCCCAAAATAGATACACATCACCCATCTTGGGTCATCAGATACAAGTTACTAAATACAAATACAAACTAATTATACAACAGTCGTGTAAAATACGACAAAACATAAATTGAGAGTTTTAATAAGAATATTGTCATCTAGACAATATCCACACTTAAAGGAGTCCTCAATACATTTATCGTCACACTATTTAACAGAATAGTGAGGACTACTAATACTATCATCTCCGACCCGTCACTCCGCTCCCATTAGTCCATTTCGTTCTCATTTCCTAAAGAGAACAAAGAAAGAAAGGGGTGAGCTCAACTAGCCTAGTAAGAAATATTATGACTAAGATAATGCAGAATAAATTATCATTAGTCTTCAACAATGTTAAACTGATAAAATACAATAGATATCAAGTTTAACTATAGGGGAATAAGAAATCCATTAGAAGAGTCAAGTAGAGTATGATATCTATTATCTTCTATGAATTAAAATGTTTTCATCAATTTTTATCACTGAGACTCAGCTTAATAAATAAACCACATCATCTAGTCATCCCTACTTCACGGGCCAAGGATATTCATTAAATTATCAATGGTCATGACTATACCAAATAATCCCTGGTCATAATCATACCAAAAACTGTCTGTCAATACACCGCAGGCCACTGAGGACTTTTACGACATCATTTATAACATTATAGGTCATGATTATACCGAATAATCCCTGGTAATAATCATACCAAGTCCATCTATGCACATAAGCCAAAGATGACTTTCATCACAATATAAGCATGAGAATGTTGACAATGACATAATAATTCAATAAAACAAGTTCAAGAATAAATTTTAAAGATTTATAAGTTAATTTATCCTGAACAAAATAATGTCCAAATTGTCAACATGATACTGCTTTGTGGAGTAAAATTCAAGAATGCTCAGAAGAATATTTCTATGAAAAGATACTGGATGAAGCGCAAATATCAAGGATATTCCTCTAATTTCATGGAGTATAGAAGCCAAAATTTTAACCAAATGAGTATCATAGAATATATAAAACTACAATGGATTTTCATCTGCCATGCGGTAATCCACGTAGACAGATCATTTCCATAATTTAATAAGAAATGAATACGAAGGGTCATTCACCATGCATGTGGTAATCCACATAGACAGGTTATTCCAACAGAATAATAAAGAATGGAATAACGAAGAATTCACCATGCATGCGATAGACCGCTTACGAGACGGAGTTATTCCAATGAAATAATAAATAATGGAACCGAATTAAATGCATAAACGCAGACGAGATATTCCAACGTAATAATAAATAATGGAACGAGTCATGCGTGAACGCATACGCGATGTGATATATTCAAATGAATAATAGAGAATGGAATAACAAAAGACTTCACGGTGCATGCAATGAATCGCATGACAAAGTCATTCCAATGTAATAATAAATAATAGAACCAATTAAATATGTAATACGTACAGACAGGATATTCCAACAGAATAATAAAGAATGGAATAACAGAAGAATTTCACCATGTATGCGGTACTTCACATATATAGGTTATTCCAACAGAATAATAAGGAATGGAATAACAGAAGAATTTCACCATGTATGCGGTACTTCGCATATACAGGTTATTCTAACAGAATAATAAAGAATGGAATAACAAAAGTTCTCTTCATGAATACGAAGGAAATAATTACCACTTTCAACGTCTTTCTGACATGTTGATTCCCTCCACGTTTGTTGTCACCGCTTTGATGACTGCTACCACTAGTATTATCGACTTGTCGGTTGCTTTCTCTTGGTTGGGTTGACTCATTATCTCGCTCCAATAACTGAGCCCTATTCACAACATCTGAATACAAACACAGTTTAGGAGAGATAAGGTATTGACGCCCCCAAAATAGGTACACATCACCCATCTTGGATTGTCAGATACAAGGTACTAAATACAAATACAAACTAATTATACAACAGTCGTGTAAAATATGAGAAAACATAAATTGAGAGTTTTAATAAGAATATTGTCATCTAGACAATATCCAAACTCAAAGGAGTCCACAATACATTTATTGTCACACTATTTAATAGAATAGTGAGGACTACTAATACTATCATCTGGACCATCACTCCGTTCCCCGACTAGTCCCGGCTACATTCTCATTTCCTGAAGAGAACAGTGAAAGAAAGGGGTAAGCTCAACTAGCCCAGTAAGAAATATTATGACTAAGATAATTCAGAATAAATTATTATTAGTTTTTAACAATGTTAACCTAATAAAATACAATAGACATCAAGTTTAACTGCAGCGGAATAAGCAATCCATTAGAAGAGTCAAGTAGAGCATGATATCTACTATCTTCTATGAATTAAAATGTTTTCATCAATTTTTATCGCTAAGACTCAGCTTAATAAATAAACCACATCATCGAGTTATCCCTGCTTTACGGGCCAAGGATATTCATTAAATTGTCAAGGGTCATGACTATACCGAATAATCCACGGTCATAATCATACCAAAAAAGCGTAAAATCAATACAATCGCATGCCATTTGAGGACTTTTACGACATCATTTATAACATTACAGGTTATGATTATACCGAATAATCCCTGGTCATAATCATACTAAGTCCATCTATACACATAAGCCAAAGATGACTTTCATCACAATATAAGCATGAGAATGTTGACAATGACATAATAATTCAATAAAACAAGTTCAAGAATAAATTTTAAAGATTTATAAGTTAATTTATCCTGAACTCAATAATGTCCAAATTGTCAACATGATACTGCTTTGTGGAGTAAAATTCAAGAATGCTCAAAAGAATATTTCCATGAAAAGATACTGGATGAAGCACAAATATCAAGGATATTCCACTAATTTCATGGAGTATAGAAGCCAAAAGTTTAACCAAATGAGTATCATAGAATATATAAAACTGCAATGGATTTTCACCCGCCATGCGGTAATCCACGTAGACAGATCATTTCCATAATTTAATAAGAAATGAATACGAAGGGTCATTCACCATGCATGTGGTAATCCACATAGACAAAGTTATTCAGCGAGAATAATAAAGAATGGAATAACGAAGAATTCACCATGCATGCGATGGCCGTCGCATGCAGACGAAGTTATTCCAATGAATAATAAATAATGGAACCAGGTCATGCGTAAACGCACAGACAGGATATTCCAACAGAATAATAAATAATGGAACCAGGTCATACGTAAACGCACATACATGATATTCCAACAGAATAATAGAGAATGGAATAACAAAAGACTTCACCAGGCATGCGATAGACCGCACAAACAGGTTATTCCAACAGAATAATAAATAATGGAACTAGGTAATGCGTAATACGCACAGACAGGATATTCCAACAGAATAATAAAGAATGGAATAACAGAAAAATTTTACCATGTATGCGGTACTTCGCATATATAAGTTATTCCAACAGAATAATAAGGAATGGAATAACAGAAGAATTTCACCATGTATGCGGTACTTCACATATATAGGTTATTCTAACAGGATAATAAAGAATGGAATAACAGAAGTTCTCTTCATGAATACGAAAGAAATAATACCCCTTACCTTATAAAGAATAGTTCTCCGACAGGTAGGGCGGGGATATACTTGAAGAAAACTTGCACTATGCTCAAAGCTTCTTAAAACTCTAAAGAAATACGCTCAAGATTATAGAAGAGAATTCTCTGAATTTCTGGTGTGATTTTAATTCTAACTAAGCATCCTATTTATAGGAAAATAGAAAGGATACTATGCAATAAAATATAATATATATATATATTATTTAAAATCTAATAAAATAATTAACTTTACAAAAGTATTCTATTTTATATAAAAAGCTTTTCTGTTTTATTACATTAATAATACTAATAAAACAAAATTTATATATATATATATATTATATATATATATATATATATATATATATATATATACTTCCATGACTTTCATAGAAAGACACCTCAATATATTTAACAACATTTATCATGATTATTATAATTCACAATATTAATCGATCAAGTCGTTCCTAGGAAGGGGGCTTTCAATAAAGGATTTCTCTCTATTGGTAGCCGCATGAATTAGGTGACCAAACCTCTCCTTGGCAGAACTTCTAGACATCGTTAATATTGCAAATAATAATATTAATAACTTTGTTATCTCAATTATTGATTTAATAATATATAAAATATCGACAATAATTGAATCAAATAACGTGAGATACTATGCAACAATTACTGTAGCAATAATTGAACAAAACTGAGTGATTCTCACGTAAGCATCAATAATCAATATCGTGTACTACTATGCAACCACGCGTATTACTGTACTTTTAACACCGGGTGTTTCAACAGTTAATGGTAAAACTTCCGCGCGTTATTTTCATAAAAATATTTTTGTCGTTTTCTCAATCCGACAATAATTCTGTTATGGGGTCCACCAATGATTGTGCCGTCTTACGAATATTCCCTGTTAAAACGAATATTCCCTGACCAATCGAATATTATATAACAACTTGCATACTTTTCAAAATTTCTAAATATTACCCACAACTATAACATTATATCAAATTTACTCCATAATATTCAAAAATGATATTTATTGAAAATACATCTTTATTCATAAAAGTTGGGGTCTTACACCTGGAGTCTACTTCATGGCAGTTGATCACTTATATATATATATATATATATATATATATATATCAATAGCTTTTATATATATAACTGTGATTCAGCCTGCGGGCTAGATTTGCTTAAATCTGACTACTTTTCCCTTTAACCGGTTCATGGTGATTAAACTAGAACTGTTGAAGCTAGAATGGTTTAGATTTATTCAAATCTAGTTCTTTTTCTAGCTTTTATTAGCCCGCGCGCTAGATTTGCCTAAATCTGGCTATTTCTCACTTTGACTGGTTCATGGTGACTAAACTGGAATCGTTGAAGCTAGAATGCTCAGATTTATTCAAATCTAGACCGTTTTCTAGCTTTTTCACATATTGCTTTATCATGTGAGCCTAGGAATCATATGATCACAAATTCAGTTTCTGAATCTAGATTCAGTTCCCGTGATGGACATTTTCGGCTGCAGCCAACTTGTAAATTATGCACAGTGTCTGAATTTCCTTAGATGGCTTTTATGCCCACAAGGAGTTCAACATTGCTATTTATCTTATTTTCTCGAAGATGCTTGGCATCTCGAAAATAAAAGCAATCAAGCCGAACACATAATAAAATGGAAGTATAAAAGGCATCAATTACTATTGAGCAGAAGGGTTTAAAAAACCTGTTTTACAAAACATCATTGCTATATCTTGCTAAAATTAAACTTTATACAAAAATCAAACCTTTTATATATAGGTGAAAATGAGGCATAGCACTACTTCCAAACAACTACACATAGACCTACACACACACATATTCAGATAAAAGTTTAAATTGGAAAGTGGTTGTAACCGTGTTATCACGGAAGTCGGTGAGTGCCTAACAACTTCCCTCCGCTTAATCAAGCCCCCGAACCCTAACGAATTTTAATTTTGCAAACCAGTTAAACAGTGTCACATCACTAGGTCTTTGTGCAAACCTTTTCTCGGTTGATTTGGTGCAACCATTTAAAAATATCAACTGGCGACTCTTATAGTTAAATCGTCGACATCTATATGTCGAACCTTTTTAAACTTGTTTTTTCAAACAAATCTCACCCAACATGAGAACACCAAAAGACAAGAACAGAAAGGGACAAATAAAAATCCCGACGTCGACAACGTGCATGTGGATAATCTTTTTTACAAAGGAGACTAGCAAAATTTTTTCATGAGTCTAAGCATTGAATGATCATGCATTTTTATCTCTACTACAGATATATGTTAAAGTAATGTATGCATGTATATAGCTATGAACTGAATTTAATGAGCTCTAGGTTAGAATTTACCACACCCTTTCTGAGGTGATTTGGAGACTTTTGTCCAGATATAAGGATCCAGATTAGCTGAGTAGCTCCCATAGGACCTCTTCAGGTGTGAAGAGGAGAGCTTCAGATGTACCTCAGCCTCGCCCAGCCCGACAGCCTCGTTAGTTGACTGAGTCAATGATTCGACCTATCCGGGTTAAGAGACTGGATGTCGAGGATGAGGAGGAAGACTTACCCGTTGCAGATCCTGCTCCATTTTCTTCCATTCCCCATAGGGAGCTTCCATCTATAAATGTGACGATTCCAAAGCTTTTGGATGATTTGAGTCGTCACCCATCGATCTATCTTCATGTGAACGAGGTAATAGCCGTGTTGATCTTTCTCTTCCTATTCGTGGGGGCAAGGATTTTGATCTTGATTTGTAATTTGATGCAGGTTCCCAGCTTTACTAAGTCCAGAGGGAACTGGATTAACATACATTCTCTGTACTAGACTCTTCATCCAGGGTACCGAGAGATTGTTAATGCCTAGGGCTTCAAGGCTTATCTCAGGACTTTATCTGAGCAATGGTTTCACCAGACCCAGTCTTTAAGACCCTGAATTTTATGAAATAAAAGTATTCAATTTTTCTTACAAATATTATTCAGTAAATAGTTAAATTGATAAAAAGTTAAAGTTAAGGGTAGTTTACAAAATAAGCAAGTGGTTATAAAATATTCATTGTTGTCGGGGAATATTCGTACGACGACGCAGCCATTTGTGGCCCCATAACGGAAAATTATCGGATAAAGAAAATGAAAAGAATGAGTTTTCTAAAAATAACGATGTAGTTGTTACCGTTAACACTGTTGAAATACCCGGTGGTTAAAGTAATGTAATACGCGTTGTTGCATAGTAGCACACGATATTGCACATTATTTTATATTATTGTTGTTTCAATAATTATCAATGCATAATATTTTACATTATCAAACCAATAATTTATATTATTTGAATAATATTATTAGATAACATTATTGAAAATGTTTAGAAAATTCTATTGAGGAAAGGGGTTATGTTATTTAATTGCGCGCCAGTAAGGAGAAATCCTTATCGGAAAGCCCTCTTTTTCCTGGGAATGATCTGGTTGTTAATATTGTAGTTCTATAATATTATTTGTGAATAATTAATTGTTAATTTATATGATATTTATTTAATATGGATATAAATGAAGAAATTAATGTTGAGGTATTTTATCAGTATTTTGTCGGAATGGAGGTGTTAAAAATTATCCGTATGTGAATTTCGATCATTTTTCGTTTAGAATTTGGAAATACTTTCTTCTACAAAGTTGTAGAGAATTAAATTTTCTATGGCATGGACATAAGATTTAAATTTTTCTGATAAAAAGCTATTTATTATGAATTATTGAAGTTCTGAAATAATTAATTTTTGGGTTTATAAATATTTTTTTCACAAAAAAAGTTTTTTTGTGTTAATGGGCCCCACTAGTGTGCTGATGAATTTGGTCAAGGGTGGGCGTGAATTTTTTTATAAAATATTATTTTATTAAATTTTCTGCTTTGGTGTTCTAAGCATTTTCCTATAAATAGGGTGCTTAGGTTAGAATTAAAAATCACACCAGAATCAGAAGTTTTCTCTCTCTATAATATCGAGCGTATTTTTGTGAGTATTTAGATATCTTGAGTGTTGCTATACAGTGCAAGTTTTCTTTAGTATTATATCCGATATTCCAGTCAGAAGTGTTATTCTTTCGAGGTAAGTGATGGTAAGGGATGTTATTTTTTTTCAACTACATGATGTTATTTCCTTTTGATATCATTATACCGAAATATTGATATGAATTTTATTGTGAAAGTTTATCTTGTTCGTGTCGGGGTTACAATTCACGTATACGACACTTTTCATGTATATGGCACTATTTATGTATATGGTACTATTTACGTATACGGTACTATTTATGAATACAGGGTACTAGTCATGAAGTACTATTCATGGGGTACTATTCACGAAGTACTATTCACATAGTACTATTCATAAAGTACTATTCATGGGATACTATTCACGAGATACTATTCATGATGAAAAATAAATTCTTTTCTGTCCAAATTATTTTTGATACGTGAATATTATTCTTGAATTTTACTCCACAAAGTAGTATCATGTTGACAATTTGGATATTTTTTAAACTCAGGATAGATTAAAAATCTTTAATATTTATCCTTGATTTTGTTTGATTGATGCTTATAGCATGGTCATTATCCTCATGCTTATATTATAACGAAAGTCATATTTGGCCCGTAGTGCATAAATGGACGGTTGATTATTGGTTTTACAGTTGTATATCTTTGGCTTATGTGCAAAGACGAATTGTTGATTGATAGCTTTGGCCCGTAGTGCAAAGATGGACATGTGTATAACATGATTATGACCACTGGTGATACTAACGAATATCCTTGGCCCGTAGTGCATGGATAATTCGATGATGTGATTGGCAGGATCATGACCATTAGTTAACAGTTGAATGTCTTTGGCCGTAGTGCACTGAAAGACAACTGATTGGTATGATCATTGTTATTACATTTGAATATCTTCAGCCTTTACGGTAAAGATATTGAGTAAACATTCTATTAAGCCTTTGTGGCAAGGAGAAACTGTTGATTTACATGATTATAAATATGAATTATGAATTTAACTATAATCTTTAGTGGTTCAGGTGAAGACAAGTGATGAATGTTCTCTTTGTCTTCGATGCAACAAAGAACTATTGATGAGTATTACAGGAATAAAATATTAACAATGGACTTTTAATTTGGAGGAGATAGTAGACATTATGTTCTACTTGACTCTTCTAATGGATTGTTGATTCCGTTTCAATTATGGTTGAAAATTTTTATTATCTACCATATGTTCTAAATCTCTGATTTATTACTGATGAAGGCTATTGATAAATTATTTATCTTAGTCATAATATTCTTTACTGAGCTATTTGTGCTCACCCTTCTGCTTCACAATTCCTTTTAGGTAATAAGAGTGTAGTTGGGTCGAGCGGGGGTAACAGGGGAATATAATAGTGGTCTATAGCTGTTGAGGTTTCCCTTAAACAATATGGAAATAATTTTATTGAGAATTTTAGATAAGTGTGTCGTATTTTATACGTCATTTAACTGTTGATTTTGGTGAACCGAATAGGATGAGGTGAACCCAACTTTGGAAGTGTGTTTTGCCACTATCATACAAGATGTCTAGTGATATACGACTTCGTGTTATCATAAGACAGGGTTGTGCACATCCACTTGCTGATTATATCTATGAGCACAACCTATATAATCTTGGAGTTTGTTTGAAATATAATTCTCAATTAGAGACAATGGAGATAATTATATGGCTAAAGAAGACTCACCATTGGAAAGAACATGATAGCAATCTTCTCATTTTTCTTTGGGGTCTATTGGGTCAAACAAGGATGATTCTCAAGTCATATGATATCTATTATAACTTAGAAGCATGGTCTCTCATGTACGAAGGTTTCCTTGAGCATTTTCCAAAGATTTTAATTTCTAAAATAGTTATTGACTGTACCTTTATGTAAATTACCATTGTAAGGTATCAATGTGAGGTGCTATCCAAGTAAAGGGATGAGAGTCACAGTTGGTATCGACAGCATATGTATTGTCATATTTTGCACGACAGTTGGATTAATGAAGTTTGTACTTATTTTCTGTACCATGTATTTGGCGACTCAGAATGGGTTGTGTGGACCTATTTTGGGGGCATCATAGTTGGTATTAGAGTTTAGGGATATGATCTCTAGCGAAGATCCGGGATTAGAACTAGGATGGGAGAAACGAGTAAAATCCTTCACTAGTGTGTCCTACCTAAGCTTATTTGGTAATTAATTAGTCAGTCAGAGTATAGAGTTACTATATGATATGTCAATTAACTTTTGTTTTGAAGATGTATTCTAGAATGAGCAATGGAGAAATCATGATACAGAAGAGATGACTGGGGAGATAGAATCTGAAATGAAGCAAGGTATTTTCAATTCTTTGAAATACCAGGTACGTAAATTTCAGGGATGAAATTTCATAAGGAGGGGAGATTGTAAGACCCCAAATTTTATGAAATAAAAATATACAATTTTTCTTATAATTATTATTCAGTAAATGGTTAAATTAATAAAAAAAGTTAAAGTCAAGGGTGATATATGTAAAGTTTACAAAATAAGTAAGTGGTTATAAAATATTCATTGTTGTTGGGGAATATTCGTTTGGTCGTGGAATATTCTTGTTGTCGGGGAATATTCGTACGACGGCGCAACCATTTGTGGGCCTCGTAATGGAAAATTTTCGGATGAAGAAAAGGATAAGAATTAGTTTTCTAAAAATAATGGCGTAGTTGTTACCGTTAACACTGTTGAAATACCCGGTGGTTAAAGTAAAGTAATACACGTTGTTGCACTGAAATACACGTTGTTGCACATTATTTTATATTATTGTTGTTTCAATAATTATCACTGCACAGTATTTTACATTATCAAACCAATAATTCATATTATTTGAATAATGTTATTGGATAGCATTATTGACAATGTCTAAAAATTCTGTCGAGGAAAGAGGTTAGGTTATTTAATTGCGCGCCAGTAAGGAGAAATCCTTATCGGAAAGCCCCCTCTTTTCTGGGAATGATCTGGTTATTAATATTGTAGTTCTATAATATTATTTATGAATAATTAATTGTTGATTTATATGATATTTATTTAATGTTGATATAAATGAAGGAATTAATGTTGAGGTATTTTATCACTATTTTTTCGGAATGGAGGTGTTAAAAATCATCCGTATGTGGATTTCGATCATTTTTCTTTTAGAATTTAGAAAAACTTTCTTCTACAAAGTTATAGAGAATTAAATTTCCTATAGAATGGACATAAGATTAGATTTTTTTCTCGATAAAGGGGCAATTTATTATGAATTATTGAAGTTCCGGAATAATTGATTTTTGGGGCTATAAATATTTTTTCACAAAAAATGTTTTTTTTTTGTGTTGGTGGGCCCCACTGGTGTGCTGATGAATTTGGTCAAGGGTGGGCATGAAATTTGTTTTTATAAAATATTATTTTATTAAATTTTCTGCTTTGATGTTCTAAGCATTTTCCTATAAATAGGGTGCTTAGGTTAGAATTAAAAATCACACCAGAATTAGAATTTTTCTCTCTCTATAATATCGAGCGTATTTTTGTGAGTATTTAGATATCTTGAGTGTTGCCATACAGTGCAAGTTTCTTTTAGTATTATATCCGATATTCCAGTCAGAAGTAATATTCTTTTGAGGTAAGGGATGTTATTTTTTTCAAGTAAATGATGTTATTTCCTTTATAATATCATTATACTGAAATATTGATATGAATTTTATTGTGAAACTTTATCTTTTTCGTGTCAGGGTTACTATTTATGTATACAACACTATTCACATATATGGCATTATTCATGTATACGACACTATTAAGTATACGGTACTATTTACATATATAGTACTATTTATGAATACGTGGTACTATTCATAAAGTACTATTCATAGGATACTATTCATGAAGTACTATTCACAGGGTACTATTCATGAAGTACTATTCACGGGATACTATTCACGACGAAAAATTAATTCTTTTCTGTCCAAATTATTTTTGATACGTGAATATTATTCTTAAATTTTACTCCACAAAGTAGTATCATGCTGACAATTTGGATATTTTTTAAACTCTGGATAATTTAAAAATCTTTAATATTTATCCTTGATTTCGTTTGATTGATTCTTATAACATGGTCATTATCATCATGTTTATATTGTAACGAAAGTCATCTTTGGCCCGTAGTGCATAGATGGACTGTTGATTATTGGTTTTATAGTTGTATATCTTTAGCTTATGTGCAAAGACGAACTGTTGATTGATAGCTTTGGCCCGTAGTTCAAAGATGGGCAGGTGTATGACATGATCATGACCACTGGTGATACTAACGAATATCCTTGACCCGTAGTGCATGGATAATTCAATGATGTGATTGGCAACATCATGACCATTAGTTAACAGTTGAATGTCTTTGGCCGTAGTGCACTGACAGACAATTGATTGGTATGATCATTGTTATTACATTTGAATATCTTTAGCCTTTGGGGTAAGGATATTGAGTAAACGTTCTATTAAGCCTTTGTGGCAAGGAGAAACTGTTGATTTACATGATTATAAATATGAATTATGAATTTAACTATAATCTTTAGTGGTTCTGGTGAAGACAAGTGATGAAAGTTTTCTTTGTCTTGGATGCAACAAAGAACTGTTGATGAGTATTATAGGAACGATATATTAGCAATGGACTTTTAATTTGGAGGAGATAGTAGACATTATGTTCTACTTGACTCTTCTAATGGATTGTTGATTCCGCTGTAATTATGGTTGAAAACTTTTATTATCTACCATATGTTCTAAAAATCTAATTTATTACTGATGAAGGCTATTGATAAATTATTTATCTTAGTCATAATATTATTTACTAAGCTATTTGTGCTCACCCTTTTGCTTCACAAATCCTTTCAGGTAATAAGAGTGTAGCTGGGTCAAACGGTGGTAACATGGGAATAGAACAATGGTCTATAGCTATTGAGGTTTCCCTTAAACAATATGGAAATAATTTTATTGAGAATATTAGATAAGTGTGTCGTATTTTATATGTCATTTAACCGTTTATTTTGGTGAACCGAATAGGATGAGGTAAACCCAACTTTGGAAGGATGTTTTGCCACTATTATATAAGATATCTAATGACATACGACTTCGTGTTATCATAAAATAGGGTTGTGTAGATCCACTTGCTGATTATATCTATGAGTACTACCTATATAATCTTGGAGTTTGGTTGAAATATAATTCTCAATTAGATACAATGGAGATAATTATATGGCAAGAGAAGACTCACCAACGGAAAGAACATGACAACAATCTTCTCATTTTTCTTTGGGGTCTATTGGGTCATCCATGGATGATTCTTAAGTCATATGATATCTATTATAACTTAGATGCATGGCCTCTCATGTACGAAGGTTTCCTTGAGCATTTTCTAAAGATTTTAATTTCTAAAATAGTTATTGACTATACCTTTTTGTAAGGTACCATTGTAAGGTATTAATGTGAGGTGCTATCCAAGTAAAGGGATGACAGTCACAGTTGGTATCCACAGCATATGTGTTGTCATATTTTGCACGACAGTTGAATTAATGAAGTTTGTACTTATTTTCTGTACCATGTATTTGGCGACTCAAAATGGGTTGTGTAGACCTATTTTGGGGGCATCACATAGTCTCTCCATTTGTTGGATTGTAAGGTGATGATGACACTGATGGATTGGCGATTCATCACTAGGATGGAGTTTTCAGGGGTGTCAATGCCTTTGGTGGCTGACATTTCCCCGACTGCCACCAGATCCTTGTTGGGAGTCTTGGCCACGGCGCTCAAGGGTCCGATAGTCCATTCTGGTCGCTTGAGTGTAGATGCCATGACTGGGGCTTTGACTGAGCCATTGCCCGATGATCGGAGGGTTAGGGATCGCATCCTTCGACGATTGTTTCTGATCATCCTCAGTGGTTCTTTCATGGCTGATAACTCTTCGATGGTGTCATTCGCTTTAGTCAGCACCACTCGGGAGGTGGACCATATCGGAGAGTTTGATTGGGGCTCCTACACCTTTTCCTACATCCTCAGGCCCCAAATTTTATGAATAAAGATTTAAGTTTCTTGAAATATTTTTTTTAATATTATGGTGTGGATTTGATATAATGTTATAGTTGTGGATAGTATTTATAAATTTTGCAAAGTATGCAAGTTGTTATAAAATATTCATTTGGTCGGGGAATATTCTTTTTGTCGGAATATCCGTATGACTGCACAATCATTAGTGAACCCATTAATTTAAGTATTGTAGTAGTAAGAAAAAACAGCAATTATCATTTTATAAAAATAACTACGAAAAGTGTTACTGTTAAAACGCTGAACTACCCTACGGTAAAAGTAAAAGTGCGATGTCGGCGTGGTTGCATAGTAGCATACGGTATTGATTATTGATGCTTACGTGATAATTCACTCAGTTATACTCAATTATTGCTACAGTAATTGTTGCATCATATCTCTCATATTATTGATTCGATTATTGTCACAGTATCATCTACATAATATGATATATTATTAAATCAATAATTGAGACGACAAAGTTATTCATATTATTAAATTGCAATATTTACAATGTCTAGAAATTTTGTCAAGGAGAGGTTTTGTCACCTAATTGCGCGCCAATAAGGAGAAATCCTTATCGGAAAGCCCCCTCTTTCCTGGGAACGACCTAGTTGTTAAATATTGTGAGTTATAATATTAATGATGAAAAAGTTCGTGTTAATTAAAGATGAATTTGATAGTTCCATTATGTTGGGATTATTAGTGTTAGTGGAAATCGACATCTATTCCTATGATAATTGATGTCTTAGGATTATATTGATAAATCGGGGAATTTATCGGATAAATGAGCAATTAATTACTACTAATTCACATGCTTATATAACTATTTGTTCACATGTGTGTACTATTGAATCACATTCTTATACTATTAGGGGAGTTGGTGCAAGATTGATAATACTTGCATGATTAAATTAAAGATGGAGGTATAGATGGAGGTACTATACTGTAATTCGTATTTTCACATGTCTAGAACTATTGAGTCACATGATTTACTATTGATTCACATGATTTACTATTAGGGGAGGTGGTGCAAGTTTGATAATACTATAGGACTAAATTAAAAATGAAAGAAAATTTGGAGGTATTGTACTATAATTTTTCGAGCCCCAAAACGTGCAATTATCGAAACTATATTTTTCTATAAATAGAAGCTCATTCTTCCTTCATTTCTCACCAATTTACTAAAGCTATAGAGAATTTATTATAAAGAGAAAGAAGAAGAGAAGTCTGCTCCCTCACTATTCTAGTATCCAGTCTTCTTTTGAGGTAAGGGGTATTATTTCTTTTGTATTCATGAAGAGAACTTCTGTTATTCCACTCTTTATTATTCTGTTGGAATAATCTGTATATGCGGGCTACCCTATACTTGGTGAAATTCTTCTATTATTCCATTCCTTATTATTATGTTAGAATAACCTGTTTATGCGAAGTACCGCATACATGGTGAAATTCTTCTATTATTCCGTTCTTTATTATTACGCCGAATATCCTCATGCGTAAATGCGTTTATCTGGGACTGGTTCCATTTTTATTATTACGTCGAATATCCATCCGGTGCGTTCTGCGGACCGGTTCCATTATTTATTATTCTATCGTAATATCACGTGCGTATGCGTTCTGTGGGACTGGTTCCATCATTTATTATTCTGTTGGGAATAACCCGTCTGTGCAGTCTATCGCACGCATGTTGAATCCTTCTGTTATTCCATTCTTTATTATTCTGTTGGAATAACCTATCTATGCGGATTACCACAAGCATGGTGAATGATCCTTTGTATTCATTCCTTATTAAATTGTGGAAATGATCTATCTAAGTGGACTACCGCGTGGCGGACAAAAATCCATTTGCAGTTTCGTATATTCTATTATACTCGGTTATTCGGGGCACTTTTCGTGTCAGATTACTATTCACGAGTTACTATTCATGGGTTACTATTCACTGTAGTATTATTCACTCGGGTATTCGGGGCAATTTTTATGTCGAATTACTATTCATGAGTCACTATTCATGGGTTACTATTCACCCAAATTACTATTCACCCGAATATCATTCACTCGAGTATTTGGGGTACTTTTCATGTCGGGGTACTATTCACGAGAAGTACTATTCATGGGGTACTATTCACCCGAATTTTTTTTTCTGTCCAAATTATTTTTGATACAGAAATATTATTCTTGAATTTTACTCCACAAAGCAGTATCATGTTGACAATTTGGACGTTATTAATTCCTGGATAAATTAATTCTTGAACTTATTTTATTGAATTATTATGTCATTGTCATCATCCTCATGTTTATATTATGTTGAAAGTCATCTGTGGCCTGTAGTGCATAGATGGACTTGGTATGATTATGACCAGGGATTATTCGGTATAATCATGACCGTAATGTTATAAATGATGCGAACAAAGTCCTCATTGGCCCGTAGTGCATTGATGGACAGTTTTTGGTATGATTATGGCTATGGATTCTCTTCGGCCAAGGGAGCAAATATGAATTGTTTTATGGCATGATCAGGACCGTTGATGAAAACACGATTATCTTTGGCCCGTAGTGCATGGATAATTCGTGGTCGTGATACTTAATAATATCCTTGGCCTGTAGTGCAGGAATGATTTAATGATGTGGATTATTTATTAAGCTGAGTCTCAGCGATTAAGTTGATGAAAAACTTTTTAAATCATAGAAGATAGTATATTTTATTCTCTACTTGACTCTTTTAATGGATTGCTGGTTCCACTGCAGTTAAACTTGATGTCTATTGTATTTTATCGGTTTAACATTGTTGAAGGCTAATGATAATTTATCCTGCATTATCTTAGTCATAATATTTCTTACTGGGCTAGTTGAGCTCACCCTTTCTTTCACTGTTCTCTTCAGGAAATGAGAACGTAGCCAGGACTAGTCGAGGAATGGAGTGACGGTCCGAGATGGTGTCTTAGTAGTCCTCACTATTCTATTAAATAGTGTGACAATAAATGTAATGAGGACTCCATTGAGTGTGGATATTGTCTAGATGACAATATTCTTATTAAAACTATCAGTTTATGTTTTGTCGTATGTTACACGACAGTTGTATTATTAAGTTGTATTCATATTTTTGTACCATGTATTTGGCGACTCAAGATGGGTGATGTATACCTTTTTTCGGGGTGTCACACCTATGCTCAGAGGGCGTGATGGAGGCTTGGTTAGAGTTTTACCCATTCCTGCTGGTAAGCATTTTCTCTTTTGATTTCCCTTTGTTTAGGTTGCCAGTTTGACTGATCGTGGATATTTGATCTTTGTATTCGCAGGTTTAGGCCTACAAGAGGCTCCCATGTCTTCATCCCGTTAGCAAGTAAGGTTTGGACACCTATCCACGGGGACGACGATGACATTACTCCACTTTGGTAGAGGTTCCTGTAACTGAGGGTTTTACCCATTCTCGCCTACAGTTGGAGTTGTTGACTGCATATGTCATTACATAGGTTCCTTACTCCGAGGACCACTTGACAGTTGGCTTTGAGGGTGGTTTCCCGATTGGTGTCGAGTATGTATTGTCCACCCGTCGGATTCCTCTCCTTACTGACGGAGGTTGGGAGCTCTATTTTAGAGACCATGCTATCAGGAGTACTACAGAAAAGATACGCATTTCGATCTTTCTTCCTGCCAACCGTCATTGGTCTTTGTCGCAGCCAATCACTGTGATCCCATTAATGGGTGTGGATTGTTTTACTTTATCAGAGGGACCTTTCACTCAGGAGGCTTTCTACCGTTGGTGGTTCCCTCGCACCATTGGAGCTCAGACCCGTGCCCCACAGTTTATGGGGGATATGATTCCTGGCTCCGTCATGATGACATATTGGATTGCATGAGTCCGAGAGCCTACTCATTTAATGTAGAGATCCATCAAAGGTGGATACTTTTGATCCTTCCAGCTCTGGGGCTGGCCATTCAGGTGGCCCATATTCCGATGGTTTTGTCGGCGTAGATCCTTTATTATATCGACCTGATATCCCTTTTAGCAGAGATTCAGTGACTAAAGAAGAGTTACATCAGATGGATAGATTGGATGATGTGGACAATAACACCATTGACTTCTTCTGATGCATTTCTCACTATTTCTTTTGAGAGGCCTTTGTTAGATATTGGGCAGTTATGCCCCAGTTCTCGTTTTATCTTTTGATAGGCCTCTGTTAGATGTTGGGCGGTTGTACCCCATTTCCCTGTATTTTTTTAGTTGTATACAAAGATGATGTATTTAGATGATGATGTACGTAGGAATGTATGTATAATACTTTCTATTCCCTACATCATATAGTCATCTGTCATTTATTATGTATGCATTATGTCATGGATATGCATTTCCGAATATGAGTTTAGCATTGACCCCTGGATGGTCGTATGATACGACTCTACAAATGTCTTCCTTTACTGTTAGCTAGATTGAGCATACTTTACCCATGTTGGTGGTCTCTTCCTTAAGATCGTGGTATGGCAGTTTGTCTTCCCTAGATTGGGTGACACTTGATCAGTTGTTGAGGCACTCTATGACCCTCTTGACATTTTAGGTTCCGTCAGGCTTTATAGAGGGCATACTTGAGCATTGGATACCAGATAGACAGGTGTTCAAATTTGATACCCATGAGTTGACTCCTACATTGGAGGATTATGAGCGTCTTACAAACTTGCCTTTAGATCGGCCTTACACTCGGATGGCTATCGATGACATGAGTCGGTAGTTTATGACCTTGACAGGCTTGAGGCGCAGAGTTGCCCTAGACGAGATTACCTCGGGGCATGTGATGTCCATAGGTCTCTTGATTGGCAAATTTGTGTCGTTGGACAGCTATCTGCGATACTCCGGGGACTTCACCATTTCTGCGACTGATTGGTATGTCCCCCGTGTAGATATATTCTTGATGTGCATAGTGGCCTATATATATATGCCTTTATACATGGACTATTTGGATATCGGCGTGATTATAGTAGTCCTTGATCTCAGGGAGGGTTATACCATCTTATCAATGATTTTGGCAGAGACCTTGAGGTTGGCAACGTTTTGCTATACCAGTTTAGTGAGTATTTTCATAAGCAGTGCGGTCTTGTTGTACGTGTGGTTTATGACACACTTGAGACTGATTGGCACTTTCAGACGTCATGGGTATTGTTTTTCCCACGAGATAGCCATGTCATATTCCTCTAAGTCAGCTGAGTATACAGACGCATCATCATGGTTGACTTTCTTGTTAGGGATCGAGGACCCATTTGATATTTTGCCATATTCAGGGCTCAGCTCTCCCTATAGCTTTATCACTCATGCAGTTGACATGTACTATCTTCCCCTGGCCGGTTTGAGGGGGGTGACCACATATCATCCACCGGCTGTCATGGGATAGTTTGACCAGTTTCAAGATATTCATGCCTTTGACGGGACATTGGGTCTGTGATTGTCATCTCGGCTTCTGTCAGCGGAGGATTTGACTAGGATTTTTGACTGTTGGACTTGTCGAGAGAGGATTAACTTTTTGACTAGCCATCCAAGTCGCTCTCCAGAGTATTTTGCATGGCTGGAGGCAGAGATTGCATTGGTTAGGGTTATATCCTCATAACCGGGTATTGATTGTGATGATGGGAAACCTATGGAGTACCCTGATTCTCCCATCGAGGATGAGCTATTTACTGGTTCGTCAGTAACTTTGGTTGAGTCCCCCAATATTCCCACTGATGTGGCTCCACATTTTACAGAGTATTTAGAGTAGAGGTTATATCTGATGACATTTGAGAGGGATCAGGCTAGGGCCTTGTTGTTGACAGCTTTTTTTTTGATAGAGATGTCGCTCTTATTGAAAGAGATGATGCTCTAGCTAGCTGGGATACCGCTGTTGTTGAGCAGGATGTGGCTCGATCAGCAAGGAATGCAACTGTTGTTGAGCGGGATGAGGCTCTAGCTACCCGAGATGCTGCCACTGCAGATAACACTGCACTTAGATCTCATACTGCTGACATTATTGCAGAGATGAGTGCATTGATTGATGAGCACAGTAGCACCATGCAGATGGCCGTAGATCTCCTGGATCATGTGGACACCTTGGGGCAAGAGCTCACAGATTTACCTCTATCTACTAAGAGGGATGCCATGTTAGACTTGATTGCTCACTTCTCCACGGATTTGTAGATTAGCTTTAATTTTCCTGCATAGACTAGGTTAGCCATTTTTGTCATGTACAAGACACATTGTATATATCAAACAGTAGTATATGGCAAGGAAATATGTTTTGATTCACTTCCCTTTTAGATATGCCTTGTTACTTGCTTGATAGTTGCATGTTCTCTAGGACTTGTGATCTCAAAGTATTCTGAACTCCTCCTTAACGGATGGACATTAAGATGTCTCAGGATATTTCAGAATGGATCGTTGATCTTTGTATTTCCCAATTCTTTGATGTCTTGGGACTGGTTTCTGAATGTGGTTATGGAGAGGATTTTGGCTTTCCTCTCTAAGGTTGACCGTACCACAGATGGTCGCCGGTACTCCCGTGTATGGGGTAGACCAGGTAGTTCCATCTCTTATAGATTGGTGTTACTCTTTGATGATTCAACCGCAGCATAGATGGTCACCGATTTTTTTTCTCCCATATGTGAGGGGAGACCAGGTAGTTCCATCTCCGTGGTCTAAGCCGATGAGGTGTGGTTTAACCTCCCCACAGATGGTTACCGATGTATTCCCATGTATAAGGGAGATTAGGTAGTTCCAACTCTTATGGTTTGGTTTGAAAGGTTGAAGGATGATCCCAGCACCATTGACAGGGTTTTGTGATTTCGCAGGGGTGAGACCACACCGTGAATGGCTTCCGACATACTCCCATTAATGAGGGGAGATTAGGTCTCCGTAGTTCGAACCTAGCGTAAAAATGTTTGAAAGGTTGTATGTGGTGAATGGGTTGTAGATTTTTTTTTCAAAGGTTAGACCGGACCATAAATGACTGCCTATGTACTCCCGTGTATGGGGGAGATCAGGTTTACGTAGTTCGTCTCTGGTGGAACAGGGCCTGATGTGGTTTAAAAAGGTTTTAAGAACCTGAATTAACTGATGGATTAATAATCCAGAACCAGGATGTTTGTTTGCAGGTAAATTCAAACATAATACCTTTTTACGGTGTCTAAGTTGATGAGCTGAGGAAATTCTTTGCCATCCATTTCTTGTAATCTGAGGGCTCCTCCTGTCAATACCTCCTTGACAATGAAAGGGCCTTCCTAGTTTGGGGCAAATTTCCCTTTAGATTGATCTTGGTTGTCAAGGACCATTTTCAAGACCAAGTCATTTCTTTTGAACTACCGTAGCCGGACTTTCTTGTTGTAGGATCGAGCAATCCTTTGTTGATATAGTTGAACATGAAAAATTATTGTGGCCCGCCTTTCATCTATCAAAGACAATTGGTGGTACCGATCTTGTAACCATTGGTCTTCCTCCATTTGAGCATCTATCAATACTCTCAGGGATTCCATTTCTACCTCTATGGGGAGCACTGCTTCCATGCCATAGGTTAATGAGTAAGGGGTTGCCCCAGTGGAAGTGCGCATTAACATTTTGTAGGCTAATAGAGTCATAGGCAACAAGTCAGGCCATCCTTTGTGATTGGCGGACATCTTTTACATGATCTTTTTGATGTTCTTATTAGCCGCTTCAAAAGAACCATTCATCTTTGGATGACAGATGACGGAATTGAGATGTTTGCTGTGGAATTTGTTGCACAATTCCTCCATCATTTTGGTTGTTGAGGTTTTTGGCATTGTCTGATATAACCACCTCCGGCTATCCATATCGATAAATGACATTGTTTCTGATGAAACCAATGATCACCTCTTTGGTAACTCTGGGAAAAAAGGCCGCTTCTACACACTTGGTGAAGTAGTCGATTATGGTGAAGATAAACCGATGATCAGACTATATTCTCTTGATGGTGTTGTTAAATTGTCATTACCTCATTCATAGGGGAAATATGTTTCCAAGGGTTTGAAATCCCCTGATGGTGACGTGGCCAGTTGATCCGCAATTCCTTGACCTTTGATAGACTTTTGGGTCACGTAGATGATGTCAAATTACTGTAGGATCACTTGCCATTTGGACAGTTGACAATTCAACATGGGTTTGCTGAATACGTACTTCAGATGATCCATTCGGGATATGAGATGGGTTATGTTCCCATGGAGATAATGTTGTAATCTCATAGAGGCCCATGATATTTCACAACAAGTCTTTTCAATCAAGGTATACTTGTGCTCACTGATGATGAATCTTTTGTTGAGGTAATAGATAGCTATTTATTTGCCTCTATCGTCTTTTTGTCCCAACATTCAGCCCATGGCATTGTCATTGATTAATAGGTACATAAAAAGGGGAACGTTATCCCTAGGAGGTACCAAGATAAGAGATTTGACCAATTGCTCTTTAATGGAAAGGAAGGCTTTTTGACAGTCTTCGTTCCATTTCTTGGAGGAGCTCTTCCTTAACAACTTGAAGATGGGCTCACAGGTTGCTGTGAGTAGGGAGATGAATCGCTTGATGAAGTTGATCCTTCCAAAAAATCCTCGTATTTCCCTTTCTGTCTGGGGTATGGGCATCTCAGTAATGGCTTGAATTTTGGCAGGATCTAACTCAATGCCTTTGTGCCTCACTAGAAATCCCAACAACTTGCCCGACGTAACGCCGAAGGTGCAATTGGCCGGATTTATCTTCAAGTTATACTTACGCAACCGGTTGAAAAGATTTTTGAGATGGTCTATGTGGTCTTCTTCCCTTCGGGATTTGACAATGATGTCGTCCACATAGACTTCTATTTCTTTGTGCATTAAATCATGGAAAAGAGCCATCATGTCTCGCTGATATGTCGCACGGCATTGATGAGGCCGAATGACAACCATCTGTAGCAGAAGGTTCCCCAGGGAGTGATGATTGCTGTCTTCTCGTGGTCCTCTTCAGCAACCATAATCTGGTGGTACCCAGCAAAGTAGTCAACAAAGGAGTACATGCCATACTAAGTTGTATTGTTTATGAGTATGTGGATAAATGGTACCGGAAGTTATCTTTGAGACAAGCTTTGTTCAAATCCTTGTATTTGCACCTTCCCTCCAGGTTTAGGTATGGGAACAATGTTGGATAACCACTCAAGGTATGTTGATACCAAGATGATGTCGGCTTTGAATTATTTCACAATTTCTTCCTTGACTTTCAAACTCCACTCAGGTTTCAATCACCTAAGCTTCTGTTTGACTGGCTTGAATCCCCATTTAATGGGCAGGCGATGAATGATGATATCAGTTGACAAAATGATCATGTCTTCATGAGACTATGCAAACACATCTTGGAATTGGGTCAATAAAGAAACCATGTCATTCCTTTGGCTTGGGGAAAGGTCCATGCCAATTTGGATTTGTTTGGGGTGTTTTGAGGTTCTGAGGTTGAAGGAGGTGGTCTGATCAAGGTTTGGTTTGGGTTTTTTCTTTGACCCATTCTTTGATCTCCTCAGGCACCCCATAGTCCTCTTGCTCAATCTCCATCAAGTCGAAGTCCAACTTTACATCAAAGTTGCAGTCATTGAGAAGAACTGGCATTCCATCAACAAGTTTAGACAAATCTAACTTTGGAGTCTTGAAAAAAAATGCTTTCACTTAATATATGAAATTATTTGATCATATAAAGTGTTAGCATGGCATGACAAAAATAACTACTAATACTATGCAACAAAAGTAAGCAGTTAATGATATCTATAGGGCAGGAAGATTTTTTCCCTTTTTACCCTTTTAAGCAAATGCAAAGAGTGCTGCTCCAATTTCCTAGGGTCAAGTCCAGATGGACAACTGTGATGAAGGGGCAGTTATCATCCTCCTCCACTTGGATAATGACCATGACATCTGAACAATCATCATTTGGGATATCATCGTTCATACCCTCTGTATGTACTAGAACGTACATCTTTGATAACCGTCTCTTTATGTCTTGTTTGTGCCTTTGATTCCTTTCCTCAATGTCTGGGTCTGGAATTAGGACTTCTTTCTTGCGAGCTAGTATGGGCTTAGGAAATAGCATACCTGCCATAAAGACAGGAATTTTCCTTAGAGGCCATACAGAATATGCATATATAGGTTTAGGCAATAACTTTGTAGATGAAAGAATCGGTGTATGCTTATGCGGGTTCCTGTGACTTGACCTTGAGGAATAGCCTAATTCGGCCTTTCCTGTCTGGCTGGGAATTTGAATTGGGCTTTTGATTCCTTGTTTATTCTTTCCTAACACTTGTCCTGGTCGGAAACCCAAGGATATCATCTCTTGATTAGCCAACATTACTTCGGTGGAAACTTTAGGTTTCAAAAGTAGAGCCCCAATGGGTTGATAGTGAGTGTTTCTTACCACAAGGGCGTGGAAGCTGACAGGCTCAACTCATTCATTGAAACTGATTAAAGGCATATCACTTTGGACAGGATACTCTGGTTCAGCATTAACAATGACCAGATTACTGTTGATGATATACTTGAGTTGTTGATGAAGAGTTGATGGGACGGTTCCCGCCATATGGATCCAAGGTCTTTCTAACAGTAAATTATATCATGTAGTGATTTTGAGCACTTGAAAGGATATGTAGAAGATATAAGGATCAATTTCCACTAGTAATTCAACCTCTCTTATAGCATCTCGTCGAGTCTCATTGAAGGCTCTGATGACTGTGTGGCTGCTTCGGATCTGGTTGGGATTGATCTTCATCCTTTCCAATGTGGCATAGGGGCAGATGTTTAGGGATAATCCTCCCTTTATTATCACGCCTCCGACCATATATCTGAAAAACATCACTGCTATGTGTAGTGGCTTGCAATGACCCGTCCCTTCGGGGGGTATGTCATCATCAGTGAAAGAGATCACATTGCTGTTGAAAGTGTGATCTACCAGATGATGAAACTTTTCAACATCCACCGTCTTTGGTAGGTGGACTTCTTCCAATATCTTCGTTAAGACCTTCTGATGATCTTCCGAAGAGAATACCAAGTCCAGAATAGATATCTGTTGAGGTGCTTCTTTCATGCTTCGCACCACCTTGGCTTTATTATGTCCCATCTTACGGAGGAATTCTTCAATTTTCTCCTTGGACACTTTCCCCTTAGATCTGATGACTGGCTTCATCACTCGTTGAGGGAGATACAACGGGTTTTCCTTGGATACTGCAGCAGTTGTGTTTGATGTTGATCATTTAACCTCCCCATAGTTCCATGGGATTTTCTTCAGGCTAGTGATAGGATACTGCGATCTGAATGGCAATACCAGTGGTTCCGATGCAACCATCTTCAAAGGATTTTCAACTCCTTTGATCTTAATTGCTTGAATTTCAAGGGGTGTTGCAGATAAGTCTCTCTTAGAATATATGACTACTATGATTTCCCTCCATCTTTGCATTCTGGGAGGAAATATTTTCCCACTCTCAAGCAATACGGTGTCATCGTCTTCCATTTACAGGTCACTGTTGTCAATCATGTTTTTGATAAGATGACGGAATGCCCAGTAACCTTTAGTGTTGTGACCACGAGTATTGGAATGATATTGACAGACCCCGGTAGCATCAAATATCTTTGAACGTGGATTGACTGGGGGTAGCAGTGCTATGATTTTTCCTTCATTGATCAGCATCTGCAATATTTCTTCCATCGGTTGGCCCAAATGGGTGAACTCCCTTTTGTTAGCAAAGTCCCGATGGGCTTAGGCTCTTGTTTTTCTTGCAAGCTTTTCCTCCAAGGTTTCATTCTCCTAGGCTTGTGGTTGATATTTTGTAATAAGGGAGAGGAGACTTTCATGCTCCTGACTGAACAACTGTCGTGTGACTTGGTGCTGATATATCACCAGTTTTGCCAGTTGATTGACCTGTTCATCGATAGATTTCAATTCTTGGTCCATCATGAACTTGAATTCGGAATAATCCCACTTATCGGAATTATCTTTACTGGTTTGGAGAGAACCACCCACGTATCTGAGGTTATTAGAACTCTGTCCACTGCCCCTACTGATCATGTTAACATCCTCTTCCTTGTGTTGAGGGAGAGGATTATCTTGAACATGTGTTTGTTCGGGCTTTATCACCACGATCTTGCCACTGTCTATTAAGTCCTAGATCTTATGCTTGAGGGCCCAACAATCTTGGTTGTCATGGCCTGGAGCTCTAGAATGGTAAGCACATTTTTTGCTTGTATTAAGACCCTTTTCACTTGGATTGGTTGGTGGAAGGAGATGAGTAATTTTCTTCTGAGCTGTCAGAAGTTTGAAAATGTCTTCCAATGAGTCCTCTAAGGATGTGAACACTCTTGAAACTTTTTAGAAATGAAGGGTTTGAGGATTGTGCTTAAAAAGGGGAATAGTTTCTCCTTTTAATAGGTAAGTTTTGATTGCCTCTTTGAGTTTGTCCTTGTAGTATCAAGGAGACATCCAATTCTTTCTTCTTATTGACCCTCCAGGGGTTGTTCCCATAACTTCCAGCTTGGATATTCTCAGCTATGGCTTTTAAAGCGATGAGGTCTTGAATCTTCCTAGATTTTAACCCCATCTCTGCCATTTCTCCTTGCTTGATCATTTCTGAGAATGGTTTTTCCTATTCCTACTAGGACCTTCTCATAAAATGGAGCTTCTTGAATGTCTATGAATGTCATCACCATCTCAGTCTCTATTATGGATGGGATTACTTGAGCAGCCAGATGCCTCCATCTTTAGGCATACTCTTTGAACGACTCATGGACTTGCTTCTTAACTTGGTAATATGATACCTGTCTGGAGCCGTTTGAGTTTGAAAGCTGTATTAAATGCAGAAAGCATGGGCTAATTCCTCCTATGTGTGGATTTTGGAGTTATCCAATCTGGCGTACCATGCTTTAGCTTCTCTAGTTATACTTTTCTGAAACAACTGCATTCTTAGTTTTTCATCCTCAGCATAGGATCCGAGTTCTCCAATGAACACTTTTAAGTGAGTGTAGGGATCTCCCAATCCATCATATTTCTCAAAATCTGGAGCCTTGAATTTTTTCGAATAATGAACCCCAGGGAAGATGCAAAGGTCTAAATAGGTAATGCTTCCGTGCGTTCCAGTTCCTTCGATAAACCGAATGGTCTCTTCCATTTATTGAATCTTCTTCCGAATATCACTTGTGTCTTGATCTTCTTTAAGATAGGCGATTTCAGGAGTTTTGTTGGACTTCTCAATCTAAGACTCGGGTATTGGGACTTCTCTATCCGGACCCTGGATTCCTCCCTGTGCAGAGGATTCCATTTGAATGGGTATTTGTGGACCCTGAGTTGATTTGTTTAGTTCTTTTAGAAGAACAACCAACTCTGTTATTAGATTCCTTATTCCTTCGAACTCCTGGCGAGAAATAGGAGTAGGATCAGGGTGGGCACTCGTAGACATGTTTGATGGTGGGCTTAGTGCCTTCTTAGACTTTGACCAGGTAACGTGACCAATCGTTTCCCTACAAAAAGACAACGTAGTTTAGTTTGGGAAGACGTGGAGATGTTGTATACTATGCAATGTGTCTATTTTTTTAGGAGTGTTTTAATGTTCTCCAACAAAATAGATGTCAGTCGTTTTGATGACAGGATAGCATGATAGGTCTTAATATGAAAAAGGAATGCATATTTACATATTCCTTTATATTTTCCATTCCTTTATACCGGGGTTCCTCATCTCTAGGTATCTGAGGTATCACTTCCCTAGCTTGACGGGATTTTCCAACGTTAGACATCCTGACAACAAAATACTTTTAAGTTTTATTTATTATGTGACATTCTTCGATACTGGCGAGCACATAGGTTATTAACACATAGCACATAATGTCATTTATTGTTTATCTTTTAATGAATCTCCACAATTCATTCCTTAGAACTCGATATGAGTTTATCACCACTATGTTTTCTGTCTCCTTAAAGGTTACTTCCTAAACTTTCCCCACCTAAGGTTCATAACCTAAAGCTTTGATACCAACCCGTGACACCCCCAAATCTGGGTACTCCATTCCAACAGGATTTGGTGCTCACTATTCAAAACAATTACATCTAACTACCCATAATAAAGGATAAAGACATAACTTAAATAACTTAAATAATAAAGTTTCCCATTAAAGGGTTACATCAACTTAATTCAATCCCAGGTAATTTAACCTTAAACTATTACACAAGTCTGTGGAATACATCACAATGTAACATAAGTCTTATAACACAATTTAATTAAATAAATTCACATAAATCTTCATCATTTGGACATCTTGCCCTATCCTTTGCTGGAAGATGGCTCATCGACTTTCTCGACTTTAGTTGCAGTGCTAATTGCAAGAGTGTGCAAACAATTGTTCACTAATATAAAGAATAATAATAGCAATAACATGAGATTAGACAAAGAATGTTGAATAATGGTGAACTCATTCTATGAATCAAAAATAGAAAATAAGTTCAAGATTTATATCTGAGGGTCTTAAGACCACAAACTATGTCCCCGATAATTAGGTATTATTACCTTAACCTTAACAGTCATTTAGACTATACACACCCTTCCTTACGTACTTAGGGGGATCAGCCCTTTGTACCATGTATTGTGCACACACATCTAAACGTTAACACGTACATAATCCCCTATATCAGGGTTGTTCATCTTAGTTTGAATTAAGGATTTCCGCATTAAATAAAGTTTAGCTCGGAACTAGCTTATCAGTGGTTCTAGAATTTTAGAACACTATTAAATTATAGATTAGTCCAATCAATAAGAGTTTGCTTGCTCTTTAAAGGTTCAACACAATAATATAGAATTGAACAATGTTATTTAAGTCAAAGATTGAGTAACAACAATATACAATTGAATAGACATGGTATATATGCACATCCAAAAGAGTTAGGAAAATCGCATTTTGATCAATGAATTTAAACAATATATGCCTTGAATAACAATAATAAGAGTCTGGTATGTGGGACTCACTTGATGTAAAGAATTAGATTACAAGAGCTTCCATGATCATGAACAAGATAGAATCATTAAGCTTGCTCAACTTAAATATAAGATTTGAAAACTTGCATAATGATAAATTAGGTTTAGAAAGATTGCTTGACAACAAAGGATAAACATAATTATGAAACTTGCATTTATTACAAAGAGACTGAAGTTAGGGAACTTGCCTCGTGTGTAAGCTACACAAGTATAATAACGTTCGCCAATTACCCTACACATACAATTAAAATCGCAATACCAATTGGTTATATTATCATTAGCTTTATAGGTTTAACCCACCATTTAAGCCATAACCTTTAACTTAATGTCTAATCATATTGGTTAACCACTCTCACGAATCTGAAATCTCACTATTGCCTAATATAAGCTTTATCATTCACCTTTAACTCTTGCGAACATCAATTTTCATTCATTACATAACTTGTTTAAGTGATCATTTAAAATCTTCACTTTTTGGTATTACCACACATAACCATCTGTTATTATATCTTATGATATAGTTTAACATCTTTATCATGCCTAATAGGTTAGATTAAGTCTTCATATTCCAATCTACAATTAATCGTAACTCATCGCCACTAATCGTAGACGCATAGCGATTCTTGTTCTGAAGCTCTCGCAACCTATGCGAGACCTTTGGTGCACGACCTCGAAGGCTAATAACAAAGCGCTCACTGCTTTGTTTTTCTACCTTTAATCTGACAACGCAGTTGTGCACTATGAAACAAAAAGCTGCAATAACTTCCCTTGTTACAATTCAAACACCCATTTTTTTTCAATTTCTACAGCAATTCACCAAACCCAAAAGTTATAAGTTTAGTACAACAACTCTAGGCATAGACATAATGTGACGCCCCCAAAATTAGGTATACGTCACTCATCTTGGGTCGCCACTTACATGGTACATAAATTCAAATACAACTTACTAATATAACTGTCGTGTACAATACGATATAAACTGTGAGTTTGAATACAAATATTGTCTACTAGATATTATACAAACTCAAAAGGAGTCCTCATTACAACTATTATCACACTATTTCACAGAATAGTGAGGACTACTAATGCTATCCTCTGGACCATTACTTCGTTCCCCGACTCGTCCCAAATATGTTCTCATTTCCTCAAGAGAACAAAGAAAGAAAGGGTGAGCTCAACTAGCCTAAGAAGAAATATTATGACTAAGATAATGCGTAATAAATTATCATTAGCCTTCAACAAAGTGTTAAACCGATAAAATACAATAGACAACCAGCTTTAACTGCGTAATGGAATAAGCAATCCATTAAAAGAGTCAAATAGAGAATAAAGTCTACTATCTTTTAGGTTTTAAAAGGTTTTCATCAATTTTATCACGAGACTCACTTTTAATAAATAAACCACCACATCTAATCATCCACGTACTTACCAGCCAAGGATTTTCATCAAATTATCAATGGTCATGACTATACCGAATCACCCCCGGTCATAATCATACCAAAACTATCCATCATCGTGCATTACAAGGCCATCGAAGACTTTTGTCACATCATTTATATCAAGTCATGATTATACCGAATGATCCTCGGTCATAATCATACTAAGTTCATCTATGCACGTAAGCCAAAGATAACATAATATAACATGAGGATGATGACAATGACATAATAATTCAATAAAACAAGTTCAAGAATTATTTAATCCATGAATTATTAACGTCCAAATTATCAACATGATCTTTGTTTACGTGAGTAAAATTCAAGAATGATCGGAAGAATATTTCCATGAAAAGATCTTTGGATGAAACGCAAATATCAAGGATATTCTACTAATTTCATGGAGTATAGAAGTCAAAGTTTTAACCAACCGGTATAATAAAGAATGGAATAACAAAAGAAATCACCATGCATGCGGTACTTGTGCATGACAAGTTATTCCAATGAATAATAATAACGGAACCGTGTCGTGAAATTCACACCGAAGCGGATGTTCCAACGAATAATAAAGATGGAACCGGATCCATGTAAAACACACGATAGGATATTCCAACGTAATGATAAAGAGCGGAACCGGGTTCGATGTAAAACACACGAATGGGATGTTCCAATGAATAATAAAAAGGCGGAACCAGTCCCGTGTAAAACACACGAGCATGTGATGTTCCAATGAATAATAGAAGAATGTCACCAAGTATAGGGTAAATCACAGATACAAAAGTTATTCCAATGTAATAATAAGCAATGGAATAACATAAGGATTTCACCAAGTATAGGGTAAACCAGCGTATCTGAGTTATTCCAATGTAAATGATAAGCAATGGAATAACATAAGGATTTCACCAAGTTCGTGGTATGTCTGGCGTATCAAGGTTATGTATAGGGTATGCCACTTTTATAGGTTATTCCAATGTAATAATAATGAATGGAATAACGAAGTTCTCTTCAAGAAGAAAGAATAACACCCTTACCGTAAAAAAGAACCTGAATATAGAAATAGTGAAGTAGTAGAATACTCTTCTTCTTTCTATAATTTTCTCTCTATAGCTTCTCTCTATAATTTCTCTCTCTAGAGTTTCAATGATTATTCGTAAGAAAATAATGAAGGAATGAGCTTCATTTATAGGAAAATGGAATGCATAGTAACTAAATCCATGAACGGTCCAGTTTGATTTACTTTAATCGACGGTCCATATTTAAAGAAAAATCTTTTAAATAAAATATAATATATTCTATTTATATAAAAACATTTTACTATGCAAACACTATGCAATACTATGCAAAACACTATGCAAAAACACTATACAACACTATGCATAATAAAATATAATATATTCTATTTATAGAATAACTTTAATAAAGTATTCTATTTTATATAAAAGATGTTTCGCTTTTATTACGTTAATAATACTGAATAAAACAAAAACGTCATTATCGCTATAATAATTCATATTATTAATCGACAATAATGGAATCAAACCGGTGACTTCTCACATAAGCATCAATAATCAATACCGTATGCTACTATGCAACCACACGACATTCATTTCTTTTACTACCGAGAGTAGTTCAACAAGAATCATGGTAAAACTTCCGCCGTTATTTCAATAAAAAATATTTTTGTCGTTTTCTCAATCCGACAATAATAATTACGCTAGGGGTCCACCAATGATTGAGTAGTTATCTAATATTCCTGCTAAACCTAATATTCCCTCAACCAATCGAATATAATATAACCACTTGCATACTTTGCAAAATTTATAAATACTACTCACAACTATAATATTATCTCAAATTCACACCATAATATTAAAAAATTATTTCGACCAAATTTAAATCTTTATTAATAAAATCTGGGGTCTCACACATAACACTTCTAATCACCAAAACACCCAAATTTATAAGTATTTAAACCATATTTTTGTTGTTTTCTCCACTTTCAACACATTTAGCGAATTCAATCGCCAAATCCATGTTTCTTAACCAAATTACACCATTTCAATTTTGTTGTTTTTGTTTCTTGATATACTAACACAATCTACAATCAATTTACTGATTATGTCAAGGATTGAACATGAAATTTTAGACTCAAAAAAGCCATTTTTCATATATATAACACTGTTACTTCAATTTCTACTTACAACCCAATTTCTATGAATTTAATTACTAAAATTTACTTATATTTGATAATTTACATATTCTACAAAACCATACATGCACATATACATCAATCAAATGTGACTTTCAATTCACAGTGAATAATTATTGAAGAAAATGATAGAGTGTGGCTTCAATTCTTTCCCTTTCCACAGCAAAAACCCTCAATCTTACTAATTTTCTCTATTCTCTCAATTCTCTCTAACACTCTGTTTTCTTAGCTAGCCATTAGAAAAAAAATACGCGTAACTTATAAACTGGCTTTCCCACGTACGTCAGGTAAGAAAACCCAATAGGCTGCGCTGCGTCAATTAAATTAAGCCAAAGACCACAAGGCCTTGTTTGGCTACACACTAAAACCCTCCCCTTTTAATTTATTTGTATAACACTTATATTATGTAGTTACTTTTGTAACATTTTAATTTAATTAATTTTAATAACTTACAATTACAATTATAATAATTATAATTTTTATTATAATTATACTTTATGCTTAATAAATTATTATATATCTAATTTAATTATTAAATTAGACTAAAACATCATTTTATTTAATTTAATTATTTTCTTAAATATTAAACAATTCATTTAATTTAATTATTTCATTAAATTAAATCTTTAAATAATAAAATTACCATTAATCAATTTAGTTAACGTACACACTTAACTAATTTATTGCACCACAATTTCATCAATTATTTATTTATCTCAATAAATGAATTATTTAAAATATTTATTTAATTCAATAAATATTTTAATTTAATTAAAAAATTTCTCGATTGTTACATCCTTCCCTCCTTGAAAGGATTCGGTCCCCAGAATCACGACTCGATAAATTTATTCATTACATTCTTCCCTCCTTAACATGATTCTGTCCCTAGAATCGCGATACAAGATTAAGCAAATAACTGAGGATAATTTTTCATTATAACATCTTTAAGTTTCCCCATAGCTACTTTAGTATTGTGGTTTCTCCAAATTACCTTAACAAAAGGTATCACTTTATTCCTTAGTACTTGCTCTTTCCTGTCGATAATTTGAACAGGGACTTTTTTATATGATAAGTCTTTCTCAAACTGTAATGGCTCATATTCTATAACATTCTTATAATCAGGCTTATATAGCCTTAATACCGAAACATGAAAAATGTTATGAATATGTTCTAATTTTAGAGGTAAAGCTATCTCGTACGCCACTTTACTAACTCGTTGCAGCACTTCAAAAGGTTCTATAAACATAGGGCTTAGTTTCCCTTTTTTACCAAACCGAATTTTTCCCTTCCAAAGAGACGCTTTCAAGAAAAAAAGCTACCGACATTGAACTCCCGATTTTGTCAGTGTTGATCATCATACTTCTTCTGCCTATCCTGTGCAGCTACTAATCTTACCCGAATCACCTTGATGATCTTGACAGTTTGTTGAACCAATTCTGGACCTAGCAACTAACGTTCACCTACCTCGTCCCAGCATAACAGAGTTCTGCATTTCCTGCCGTATAACGCTTCGTAAGGCGGCATACCAATACTCGCATGATAACTATTATTATAGGTAAATTCAACCAATGGTAGATGGTTATCCCAATTTCCTTTGAAATCCATAATACATGCTCTGAGCATGTCCTCTAGTGTTTGGATGATTCTCCCACTTTGTCCGTCGGTTTGAGGATGATACGCTGTGCTCATTCTCAACTGCGTTCCCAAGCATTCTTGTAGTCTTTTCCAGAAATTTGATGTGAAACGTGGATCTCTGTCTGATACAATGGACACCGGGACACCGTGTCTTGAAACAATTTCCTTCACATACAGTTTTGCCAACCGATATAAGTTAAATATAATCTTGATTGGCAAAAAGTGTACCGACCTCGTCAATCGATCGACAATCACCCAGATGGCATCGTAACCTTGCTGAGTCATTGGAAGACCTACCACAAAATCCATTGTGATATGTTCCCATTTCCATTCCGGTATCTCTAATGGTTGCAATAATCCTCTTGGCCTTTGATGTTCAGCTTTAACTTTCTAACACGTTAAGCATTTCACCACACACTCAGCTACGTCCTTTTTCATATTTGGCCACCAGAAATGATGTCTAAGATCCTAGTACATTTTTGTACTTCCAGGGTGAATCGAATATCGTGAGTTATGGGCCTTGCTTAAAATTTCCTCTTTAACTTCTGGTACTGGCAGAACCCAAATTCTCCCTTCGAATCAAAGTAACCCTTCCAAGTCTACTTTAAATTTGTCTTCCTCACCTTTAGACACTTTTTTTCTTATCTCTTCACAGTTTTCATCCTGAAGTTGTGCATTCTTCACCTTATCTACCAACGTTGAACTGTTTCCCATTTGGAATAATTTTTTGTCTGATTCTGTTGAATATTTAATTTCCAATTCCATCTTTGCCATTTCTGATACTAGCTTCTCCTGAGCAGTTAACATCATTAATTTCTCACGTCCCTTTCAACTTAAGGCATCAGCAACAACATTTGCCTTTCTAGGATGATAGAAAATCTCGCAGTCATAGTCTTCAATCAACTCCAACCATCTTCTCTGTCTCATATTCAAATCTTTTTGTGTGAAGATATACTTCAGACTTTTATTGTGACACCCCCAAATCCGGTACTTCCATTTCTACGGGATTTGGTGTTCACTGTACAAACATCATCTATCTATCTACCCATAAATAAATACAAACCATGCAATAGATATACATAAATAATAAATCTCTCCCCTTATGGGGTTATATCAACTGCATCATAATAATAAAATCCCAGGTTACTCTAACCTTAAAACATCTGTGCGGAATCATAAACAAATAAGTCTTAAGTAACATCAATTCTAAATAACATTACATAACCATAATAATAAAACAGTCTTCATTACTTGCTAATCTTGCCCTTGCCTTTACTTGTGGAAGGTTCGTCTGCTTTTTCGTTCTTATCTGCAATGTTATTATTACGCAAGAGTGAGCACGATTGCCCACAAGTATAACAATATAACAATGAATAATAACATGCGAGAGAAGTAATAACTTTGGATATAAAAGCTCAACTTTTGAATCAAGAATGAATAACAAGAATCAAAAGAATTTCTGAGGGTCATAAGACCTTGAACTATTTCTTAGGTTGTCAAGTGTTTTTACTTGAAACCTTTAACAGTCATAAGACTATGGACTCTTCTTCTACATTGCTTAGGGGATCACCCTTAGTACCATCACATGCACATGAATATCTTAACGCTAAAGCGTAAATAATCCCCTATACAGGGTTGTTCATCTCAGTTTGACGTTCGAGTCCGCACCAAAGGAAGTTTGGTTTGGATAATTCATCAAGGGTTCTGAAATTTAGAATGCTCATCAACTATGGACTAGTCGAATCAATAAGGGTTCGCTAGTCTAACAAGGTTTAACAATAATCGATAACTTAACTTGAATAGAATCTCAAAAGGTATACAATAGAATAAGTATTGTACAATAGCATCAGGTTTGATAGATTAACAAACTTTAATATACAAGACAGGCTTGATCAATAATAATGAGAACTTGCTCAACGTAGAAAGGTGAACTCATCAACTTATATAATGATAACAACTAGGGTTAGGAAACTTGCCTCGTGCGTAGATTACACTTAAACAAACTCGTTCTTTGAATTAAATCCTACATACCAATTACGTTCACAATACCCGTCAATAATAACGTACTAACATCATAAATTTACTCTTTGTTTAACTCGAATTCATGACTATACTTAGTCAATTATTACACTTAGTGTAAAATTAAGACTTCACAAACAATAAGCTAATTATGCATTTGATCATTCAATTCACACGTAATTGTGTTATGGGTTTGTTAAGAATTTATTTCAATACCTCATTATATGTCTAACAAGTTTTTGTGCTCATTAGATTAGGTTACTAACACATTTCTATACTTGAACATTGAAAAAAAATGCATTTACGGACATTACGCTAAGTGGTATTTGCTGTATTTCACTTTTGTATCTTGAGGTCTTCAACACAAGCGTTCTTTGTGCTACATGAGAAATGAACTTGAGTTGGCGCCAGCATGGCGAAAACCCCAGACTCTGAATTTCCAGTTCGCGAAGAACACAGAATTCAGCTAAATAAACACTTCCTGAACACTAATTTCATCAAATTACACATACCCACATGCTAGAATTCATATATAATTAATACTTAACATCTATGGAGTGATTCTCACCCATTAAAACACATAATCACATAATTAAAGCATGCAAATTGTACTGTTCTTAATGTTCTTGAAGTTTTGAACATAAATTCTAAAATTCAACGCCATAGATTCGTTATAAGACCAAATCCAACCATTCAAATTTCATTTTGTTCGTTTTAGCATGCATAATCATATACAAATGGAAATTTTATAGAACACTTTATGTTTGACATATTAAAATCACGTATAAGGCCATATGGTCATATTACCTACTCTGAAATCTTTTACTGTATAATTTCATGAAACTGAAGATATGGAAACCCATATAATATATAATAAACATGTTATGCTACTTGAATTACTACATATATTCCTACAACAACACCATTTTCCAATTACAGAGACTTACAGAATGAATGAAAGCTATATTCATGAAAACTTTAAAAGACGTAAAATAAAAATTTGGGTTGAAGAGGATTACCCAAGCTTAGATGAACAAGGATGACAATTCTCTCTACTACAATCACAATACTCACAATCTCTCTCAAATTTCTCAAACTCTCACTATATATCTCTCTCTGTTATGCCAGACTTAGCAAAAAAAATGAAAAGGATGAAAAGAGAATACGTCTAATATAATAGAAAATTAAACTGACGCGATGATGGTCAGTTACCCAATCATGGGTAACTTCCCTCAACCCCTATTAAGGTCACGTTTAGCTAGCATACTAGGTTTCAAAACCCTTTATTTTAATAAAACCTTATCATATAGTTTAAAAAATATCACACCCATTATAAAATAAATCAAATATCCAGTTTAATTTATTTTAAATAAAATATAGTAAATTCTCATTGATTAATAATATCAAATTATTAAATCTCTAATTAATAATTAAATTAATTAAAATAACATTAGGCTTATTAAATATTTCTTTTAATTCAATAAGCTCACATAATTGCATACATCGAATAATAAAATTCTCCACATCAATTTAATAAATACAACACATGTAATTAAATTAATCTACCACCATTTCATCAAATAATTATTTAATCTAATAATTAATTCATCTAAAATATTTAGTCAATCCAATAAAAATTAAATTATAAAATCTCAGTTGTCACATTTATGGTCGGTATATATTTCACACCTCTCTCCATAAAGATAATGTCTCTAAATTTTCAGGGCAAACACCACCGCAGCCAACTCTAAGTCATGAGTCGGATACCCTTTCTCGTAATGTTTCAATCGACGTGATGCATACGCAATAACTTTGTCGTTCTGCATAAACACACAACCTAGTCCTTTATGCGATGCGTCACTATACACCACAAAATTCCCTGTATCATCAGGCAACGACAATACAGGTGCTGAACTCAATCTCTTCTTTAATTCTCAAAAACTCTCCTCACACTTCTCCGTCCAGACAAACTTAACTACTTTCCTAGTTAAATTCGTTAACAGAGTTGCGATCTTGGAAAAGTCTTGAATAAAATGCTTATAATAACCTGTCAATCCCAAGAAACTTCTTACTTCTGATGGTGTCTTCGGCTGATCCCAATTTATTACAACTTCAACTTTTGATGGATCTACCAAAATTTTGTCCTTATCAATAACGTGCCCGAGAAACTGTACATGTTCCAACAAAAACTCACATTTTGAGAATTTAGCATACAACATCTCTTTTCTCAATGTCTCCAACGTCACTCTTAAGTGTTCAACATGTTCCTCCTTGGTCTTGGAATACACTAATATATTATCAATAAACACTACCACAAATTTATCTAAGAATGGTTTAAACACCATGTTCATCAAATCCATGAACGTTGCAGGTGTTTTGGTTAAACCAAATGACATAACCAGAAACACGTAATGACCATACCGAGTTCTTAATGTTGTTTTCGGTACATCCTCTGGCCTCACCTTCAACTGATGATAACCACTCTTCAAGTCTATCTTTGAGAAATATCTTGCCCCCTTCGGTTGATCGGACAAGTCATCAATTCTTGATAACGGATACTTATTTTTAATTGTAACCTTATTCAATTCTCGGTAGTCAATGCAGAGCCGCATCGATACATCTTTCTTCTTAACAAACAACATCGGCGCTCCCTATGGTGATACACTCGGCTGGATATACTTCTTGTCGAGTAATTCTTGCAACTGAACCATCAACTCTCTCATTTCTACTAGGGCCATTATGTATGGAGGTTTAGATATCGGGGTCGTTCCTAGTACTAAATCAATACCGAACTCAATTTCTCGATCAGGCGGAAGTCCAGGCAAATCGTCTGGAAATACGTTTGTGTTAGGTAAAATCTAATTACGCACAACACGTAAGTATACGTGGTCAACAAGTAATAAAGTGAAAGTAGAGTATCGTTCCCACAGAGAATTATTTAATAAAAATCACCAAGTACTAACCCATGACCAATTTAATCTTATTTAAACAAATGATTTAATAATTTAATTTAAAATAATTAAATAAACTATTACTAACTATCCCTATAATGAAACAAGATATTGAAGACTTGAGATTACAATTTCACTTATTGTTACATTTAAATCAACACTTCTTGTTAAGCCAAATTATTTATACTGGATTGTTAATCAAGAACACGAAAGTGAAATATGGCCATCTCTCAATGCACCATACTCATATCAAATCAAATCCACAGATGATAGAATCAATTTGAACACCCTAAGTAACTAACCCACTATATCTCTATGTGAATTACAATTAAAAAGGGTTTAAGTTCAAGTTCTTATTAGACTACATATGGCGTAAAGGCATATCTCTATCCTAAACACGAATCATGAATTCCATCCATGCAGAAATCACAAACACATGCTATCATGATCAGATCTAAATCTATACTTCATCTCTCAAGTTCATATAGATTATCACGGTAATTGTTAGCTACGAAATTAAGCAATTCATTACAAATCATAATAGACAATCCAAATATAGCTAATAAGACTAACAAAGAAGCATATCAAAGTAAACTACACAATAAGATCCATAGTAATCTCAAAATAGAGTTTAATTCATAAATAAACTAGAATCCATCATCCACAATTGATTAAGCATTAAAAAGATACAAATAAATAAGAAAAGAAATTAGAATTGAGATAAACAAATCTGCATTCTCTTGCTTCCAATTTGATTCTCCAATGATAATCACTAGCTTCAATCTTCAATTCTAATCTAATCTAGGCTTCCTAATCTATGAAAGAAAGTAAAGAATAATCTCTTAGAAATCTATCCCAAGAGGGATTTAATAGACTCTTAGAACTAGCCTCCCAATCTAAGTTAATCTCAAGTATTTAGAGTTCTAATGGACACCCTAACAAGTTAAGCAACTAACAATCCTATTCTAGCTCAAATTAGACATCAAATAACCCAATTTCACTCTATTCCTGCTTTGCCTAAGCGCTTTCAAATAATAACAAGAAGGCATTTTGGTGCGCTTTCGGTATCATGGTCTCGACATTACGCTACTACTAGCGGCTCTCAAGGCTAGGCGTAGCGCGGTCCGCGCTACGCTATTTTTTGCTGCGACGTCCTTTGGTAAAACAGGCATAACTTTTGATCCGCATGGAGTTACGGGGCCTGTCACCTATCAAATCGAAGATATCGACGAGATCTACAACTTTCATTTTTGAGCTTTGACAAATTCGAATTCAATCAAGGTGGAAATCGGGCTTGAAGTAGATGTTATGTAAATGGCTAACATGACAACTCTTAGCTTTGATCTTTGTTGATAAAAATGCCATAACTCTCGCATCCGAGCTCCGATTGGGATGATTCAAGATATTCCGGAAAGCTAAGAAGTAGAGCTACCATAAAATCCAAGTTCTATGCCAAAAACATGCATCCAACTTGGTTTTAAAAGTCCTTCAATATTCCCTTCTTGCATTTGCTTGCGTATTTTAGTCCAAAAGATGTCCGAATTGCTTTCCCTTGCTTCTTCATGCCAATGTCATGTCATAGCCTACAAAATAACATACAATGTATGAAAAGTAACTAACAAACATAGGTTCAAACAACTAATTCAAGTAATAGATACCGAATAAGTAGGTATAAAACCTACTTATCAGTCTGCAAAATCTCTTATGACTGGTATCTCTTCTAACTTTGCACTCTTCTTCTGTGTATCGACTATGTAGGCTAAGTATCCTACACATCCTTATCTCAACAACTTCTTGGCTTGCATCATCGTCAGACAACTTGCTTGTCGAAGCGACTTACTTCCATAAAACACTACCTTTGACAGAGTCATAAGGTTAACACATTTCTTTTGGCAATCAATTATTGCCCCGTAATTAAATAACCAATCCATTCCCAATATGACATCAAATTCCCCAAGTTTAATTTGTATCAAATCTACCATCATCTCGTGACCCTTTATAACCACTCTATAATTCTTATATATGAATCTAACATGAATCACTTCCCTATTCGCAATCTCTATGCTTAAAGGATAATCTAATTCTTTCTGAGGCAAATCTAAGTTCTGAGCAAATTCATCAGATATAAATGAACAAGTAGTACCCAAAACAAATATCACATAAGCATTAATATCATTAATTGGAATGATACCTGACACCACATCTTTTGTCTGCACAACATCTTGCACGGTCATATTGAAAGTCCTCGTAGTAGGTCGGATTGATTGTGTTGGTCCAGTGATAGTTAATGTACCACCACTGTTGTTCCCCTTTCCTCCACTTGCACTTCCCACTGTCTTTTTAGGGCAATCACGAGCTATGTGATCCTTCAATTTGCAAGTGAAACATGCTCCTTTCTTTAGACTAAAACAGTTTGGTGAAATGTGACCCTCCTGGCCACAATTAAAACACACCCTCTTACCCTTCAAACACACCCCAATGTGGTTCTTTCCGCAAGTAGAACAAACTTCAAATTTTTTCTTTTGTTGACTTCCTTGTTGTCCTCCCGTATTGAATTCTCACTCCACTTCCTCTTCTGGCTATTACCTCCATTATTGCCTCCACCAACCTTGTTTTCATTCTCATTCTTTCTCTTCTTCTGTTCTTGGTTATACTTGGTTAAGGCATCGCTTCTACCCTCCGCGATAATTGCCTTTTTCAGTACAGCCACAAACGTGTTTAATTGGAACAGTGAAACCTTGCTATAAAGTCAGGGTTTCAACCCTTGTTCAAATCTTCTTGCCATATCCTCATCGGTATTAACTTGATAAGTGGTAAACCTTGCCAGCTCACTAAACTTCGCAGCATATTTTGGAATAGTCATGGTTCCTTGTTTTAGCTCCAAGAATTGGACTTCCAACTAGTTTTGAGAATTCGCTGGAAAGTACATCTTAAAAAAAATCTCTTTAAACCTATCCCACGCTATTATTCCCTGTCCCCCATGATCCTTATTTACCTGCCACCAATAGCTAGCTTCAAACTTCAACATGAATGTTGCGAACGCGGTTTTCTGATCCTCGTTGACTCTATCAACGTCGAACACCTTCTCCATTTCCATGATCCAGGTTTGGGCTTCAACTGGATTTATAGACCCTTAAAACTCCGTCGGTCCAACCGCTTTGAAGTCCTTGAAGGTCGTGACTTGGGCTTGCGATTGATTAGCAAGTGCTCCCATTAACAAAGTCACCAACTGCTGAACCGGGTTAGCGTTGGCCTCATTATTATTGTTAGTAGACCCCTCAGGAGGTGGTTGTTGGCGTGGTTGTCTTCTTCTAGGAGGCATTTTCTGTAAAAATATACGCTTATTAGTTCATTACTCAACTTCTTGAATATTTAAAGTTTAACTTAGACATTCCAAGATTAAAGCTATAACACATAACATTTCAATAAACTTTGATATTTTTATTCATTCATAATCATAATAAGGATAACATCTCTGCTATCAACATCCATTTTCCTGAACTAAACAAGTTTCAGGATTACATACTTATACTACCCCTTTATTTATCTCAAAATAAGAGATTTACAATATATTTAATCACATACTTAACCACATATTATTATTATTATTATTCATATCTTGGCATATTAAGATGTCGAGAGGCTTCTCTACACTCTTCCTGTATAATACGATATACTGTCCTACGATCCATCACGAACCACGGCAAGTCTTCAAACTGAGGTGGGTAATAAAAGACTCAATCTTGGGCCCTATCAATCGCAGAATGAAAGGCACAATCCAATTCATTCATCATATCCTTCTTTGATTAGACCTTGGCTTCAGCACGATCTTCACGCTGAGTAGCCTTCATCCAACCGTCCTCTACTCTCGCACGCTTAGCTGACTCCTCCTTCAAGTCATCATTTAGCTTTTCCACTTCAGTCTTCATCTTCTCATTCTCAGCTAATAGCTCCTCTTGATGTTCCTCTGTGTGAACCAGGTTCCATTCCGTGTTCCCAAGTCGTGAGTCAAGTTCCTGAATCTCCATATCCTTCTGCTCTATGGTAGCCTGATGCATTTCAGCTAACTCTTTCAACTTCTCAATCTTATCCTATAATTCTATATTACGGTCATATGGATCGTCATACATCTCAGCTGATATGGAGTTTGGTGGAAACTCCACAGGTTCCTCTTCCTCATCCTCCACCTCTATCTCCTCAGAGTTCTCCTCCTCAGGATCAGACACAGGCTAGTCCTCTTGTTCTTCCTTAGCAACCAACAGAGAAGGCTCCCTCTAAATAAACTGGTCCCGATCCATATGAACATCTCGGGGTTCCTCATCTCTAGGTATCTGAGGTATCACTTCCCTAGCTTGACTAGATCCTCCAACGTTAGACATCCTGACAGCAAAATACTTTTAAGTTTTATTTATTATGTGACATTCTTCGATACTCACGAGCACATAGGTTATTAACACATAGCACATAATGTCTTTTATTGTTTATCTTTTAATGAATCTCCATAATTCATTCCTTAGAACTCGATATGAGTTTATCACCATTATGTTTTCTGTCTCCTTAAAGGTTACTTCCTAAGGTTTTCCCACCTAAGGTTTATAACCTAAAGCTTTGATACCAACCTGTGACACCCCTAAATCTGGGTACTCCCTTCCCACAGGATTTTGTGCTCACTATTCAAAACAATTACATCTAACTACCCATAATAAAGGATAAAGACATAACTTAAATAACTTAAACAATAAACTTTCCCATTAAAGGGTTACATCAACTTAATTCAATCCTAGGTAATCTAACCTTAAACTATTACAGAAGCCTGTGGAATACATCACAATGTAACATAAGTCTTATAACACAATTCATTTAAATAAATTCACATAAATCTTCATCATTTGAACATCCTGCCCTTTCCTTTGCTTGAAGATGGCTCATCGACTTTCTCGACTTTAGTTGTAGTGTTAATTGCAAGAGTGAATAGACAATTACTCACTAATATAAAGAATAATAATAGCAATAACATGAGATTAGACAACGAATGCTGAATAATGGTGAACTCGTTCTACAAATCAAAAATAGAAAACAAGTTCAAGATTTATATCTGAGGGTCTTAAGACCATGAACTATGTCCCCAGTAATTAGGTATTATTACCTTAACCTTAACAATCATTTAGACTATACAGACCATCCCTTACTTACTTAGGGGGATCATCCCTTTGTACCATGTATTATGCACAAACATCTAAACATAAACACGTATATAATCCCCTATATCTGGGTTGTTCATCTCAGTTTGAATTTAGGATTTTCGCACTAAAGAAAGTTTAGATCAGGAACTAGCTTATCAGTGGTTCTAGAATTTTAAAACACTATTCAATTATAGATTAGTCCAATCAATAAGAGTTTGCTAGCTATTTAAAGGTTCAACACAATAATATAGAATTGAACAATGTTATTTAAGTTAAAGATTGAGTAACAACAATATACAATTGAATAGACATGGTATATATGCAAAGTACTACATCCAAAAGAGTTAGGAAAATCTCATTTGGATCAATGAATTTAAACAATAAATGCCTTGAATAACAAGAACAAGAGTCTGGTATGTGGGACTCGCTCGATGTAAAGAATTAGAATACAAGAGCTTGCATGATCATAAACAAGATATAACCAATAAGCTTGCTCAACTAAAATATAAGATTTGAGAACATGCATAATGATAAATTAGGTTTAGAAAGCTTGCTTGACAACAGAGGATAAACATAATTATGAAACTTGCATTTATTACAAAGAGAATGAAGTTAGGGAACTTGCCTCGTGTGTAAGCTACACAAGTATAATAACGTTTACCAATTACCCTACACATACCATTAAAATCGCAATACCAATTGGTTATATTATCATTAGCTTTATAGGTTCAACCCACCATTTATGCCATAACCTTTAACTTAATGTCTAATCATGTTGGTTAACCACTCTAATGAATCTGAAATCTCATTATCGCCTAATATAAGCTTTATCATTCACCTCTAATGTGACGCCCCCAAAATTAGGTATACGTCACCCATCTTGGGTCGCCACTTACATGGTACATAAATTCAAATACAACTTACTAATATAACTGCATGCAGTATACAATACGACATAAATCGTGAGTTTGAATACAAATTTTGTCTACTAGATATTATACAAACTCAAAAGGAGTCCTCATTACTGACTATTATCACACTATTTCACGAATAGTGAGGACTACTAATGCTATCCTCTCGACCATTACTTCGTTCCCGACTCGTCCCAACTATGTTCTCATTTCACAAGAGAACAAAGAAAGAAAGGGTGAGCTCAACTAGCCCAAAGAAGAAATATTATGACTAAGATAATGCGAATAAATTATCATTAGCCTTCAACAAAGTTAAACCGATAAAATACAATAGACAACCAGTTTAATCAAGCAATGAATAAGCAATCCATTAAAAGAGTCAAGTAGAGAATAAAGTCTACTATCTTTTAGGTTTTAAAAGGTTTTCATCAATTTTTATCATTTGAGACTCGACAATAAATAAACCACCACATTTAATCATCCACTGCACCACGGTCAAGGATTTTCATCAAATTATCAATGGTCATGACTATACCGAATCACCCCGGTCATAATCATACCAAAAACTATCCATCAACGCATTACAGCCACCGAGGACTTTTGTCACATCATTTATATCAAGTCATGATTATACCGAATGATCCTCGGTCATAATCATACTAAGTTCATCTATGCACGTAAGCCAAAGATAACATAATATAACATGAGGATGATGACAATGACATAGTAATTCAATAAAACAAGTTCAAGAATTATTTAATCCATGAATTATTAACGTCCAAATTGTCAACATGATCTTTGTTTTACGTAGAGTAAAATTCAAGAATGATCGTAAGAATATTTCCATGAAAAGATATCGGATGAAACGCAAATATCAAGGATATTCTACTAATTTCATGGAGTATAGAAGTCAAAGTTTTAACCAACTGGGTATAATAAAGAATGGAATAACAAAAGAAATCACCATGCATGCGGTACTTGCAGATGTAAAAGTTATTCCAATGAATAATAATAACGGAACCGTGTCGGTGAAATTCACAATCGACGGGATGTTCCAACAGAATAATAAAGATGGAACCAGATCCTGTAAAACACACAAATAGGATATTCCAACAGAATGATAAAGATTTTAACCAGTCCTGTAAAAAAAACACACGCATGTGATGTTCCAACAGAATAATAAAAGCGGAACCAGTCCTTGTAAAACACACGCATGGATGTTCCAATGAATAATAATAAAGATTTTAACCAGTCCTGTAAAACACATGCATGTGGATGTTCCAATGTAATAATAGAAGAATGTCACCAAGTATAGGTAAAATCACAGTATACAAAGTTATTCCAATGTAATAATAAGCAATGGAATAACATAAGGATTTCACCAAGTATAGGGTATACCGCGTATACAGGTTATGTATAGGGTATGCCACTTTTACAGGGTTATTCCAACGGATTAATAGTGAATGGAATAACGGAAGTTCTCTTCAAGAAGAAAGAATAACACCCTTACCGTAAAAAGAACCTAATATAGAAGTAGTGAAGTAGCGAATACTCTTCTTCTTTCTATAATTTTCTCTCTATAGCTTCTCTCTATAATTTCTCTCTCTAGAGTTTCAATGAATTCGTAAGAAAATAATGAAGGAATGAGCTTCATTTATAGGAAAATGGAATGCATAAGTAATTAATCCATGAACGGTCCAGATTGATTTACTTTAATCTGACGGTCCATATTTAAAGAAAAATCTTTTAAATAAAATATAATATATTCTATTTATATAAAAACATTTTACTATGCAAACACTATGCAATACTATGCAAAACACTATGCAAAACACTATGCAACACTATGCATAATAAAATATAATATATTCTATTTATAGTATAACTTTAATAAAGTATTCTATTTTATATAAAGATGTTTCATTTTATTACGTTAATAATACTGAATAAAACAAAACGTCATTATCGCTATAATAATTCATATTATTAATCGGCAATAATGGAATCAAACCGAGTGACTTCTTACATAGGCATCATTAATCAATAACGTGTACTTACTATGCAACCACACGTATTCATTGTACTTTTACTACCGAGTAGTTCAACAAGATCATCAACAGTAAAACTTCCGCCGTTATTTTAATAAAATATTTTTGTCGCTTTCTCAATCCGACAATAATTTCGCTAGGGTCCACCAATGATTGAGCCGTTGTACAAATATTCCCTGCTAAACCGAATATTCCCCGACCAATCGAATATAATATAACCACTTGCATACTTTGCAAAATTTATAAATACTACCCACAACTATAATATTATCTCAAATTCACACCATAATATTAAAAATTATTTCGTCAAAATTTAAATCTTTATTGATAAAATCTGGGGTCTCACATCTAACTCTTGCAAACATCAATTTTTATTCATTACATAACTTGTTTAAGCGATCATTTAAAATCTTCACTTTTTGGTATTACTATACATAACCATCTGTTATTATATCTTATGATACAGTTTAACAACTTTATCATGCCTAATAGGTTAGATTAAGTCTTCATATTCCAGTCTACAATTAATCAGAACTCACTGCCACCGATCGTATACGACACACAATTAAGGCTTACCCCAAGCCTTGCACTTAAGACATTTCTTGTTGGTGCACGACCTCGAAGGCTAACGATCAAGAATGCCCATTTATTTTCGCTTTCATATGGCCAAGAATCGCGCTTAATACGCTGTGATGTAAACCGCAATGACTTCCCCTGTTACAATTCAAACACCCATTTTTCTCAATTTCTACAACAACTCACCAATCCCAAAAGTTATAAGTTTACTACAACAGCTCTAGGCATAGACATAACACTTCTAATCACCAAAACACCCAAATTTATAAGAATTTAAACCATGTTTTTGTTATTTTCTCCATTTCAACACATTTAGCGAATTCAATCGCCAAATCCTTGTTTCTTAACTAAATTACACAATTTCAATTGCGTTGTTTTTGTTTCTTGATATACTAACACAATCTACAATCAATTTACTGATTATATCAAGGATTTAACATGAAATTTTTAACTCAAACAAGCCATTTTCATATATATAACACTATTACTTCAATTTCTACTTACAACCCAATTTCTATGAATTTAATTACTAAAACTTACTTATATTTGATAATTTACAGATTCTACAAAACCATACATACACATATACATCAATCCAACGTAACTTTAAATTCACAGTGAATAATCATTGAGAAACCAAAACATGGAATATTAGGAGCAATTATACCTTGAATCCTTGATTATTGAAGAAAATGATAGAGAGTAGCTTCAATTCTATCCCTTTTCACAGCGAAAACCCTCAATCTTAATACTTTTCTCTCTTCTCTCAATTCTCTCTAACACTCTATTTTCTTAGTTAGCCATTAAAAAAAAAAAACACGCCTAACATATAAACCGGCTTCCCCATATACGTCAGGTAAGAAAACCCAATAGGCTGCGTCGGTTAGATTAAGCTAAAGGCCACAAGGCCTTGTTTGGCTACACACTAAAACCCTCCCCTTTTAATTTATTTGTATAACACTTATATTATGTAGTTACTTTTGTGACATTTTAATTTAATTAATTTTAATAACTTACAATTATAATTATAATAATTATAATTTTCATTATAATTATAGTTTATGCTTAATAAATTATTATATATCTAATTTAATTATTAAATTAGACTAGAACATCATTTTATTTAATTTAATTATTTTCTTAAATATTAAACAATTCATTTAATTTAATTATTTTGTTAAATTAAATCTTCAAATAATAAAATTACCATTAATCAATTTAGTTAACATACACACTTAACTAAATTATTGCACCATAATTTCATCAATTATTTATTTATCTCAATAAATGAATTATTTAAAATATTTATTGTCGACCTCGGGATTTTTATTTGTCCCTTTTCTGTTCTTGTTCTTTGGTGTTCTCATGTTAGGTGAGATTTGTTTGAAAAAAAGGTAAAAAAGGTCCGACGTGTATTATGTCGACGATTTAACTGTGAGAGTCGTCAGTTGGTGTTTTTAACTGGTTGCACCAACACAACCGAGAAAAGGTTTGCACATAAAAGGAAGAATAATTATTTAAGAAGTTAATGGCATAATCGTAATAATAAGTTAAGTATATTTAATTTAATCTATGGTGATAGAATAAATTAAATAGCTTAATATTTATTATTTAATATTTTGGAAATATTAAATATAAATTAATAAGAGGAGTCTTATTATTATTATTCCTATTATTATTATTTAATTCCTAAAGGAGTTTGAAAATTAATTAATAAAAGTACTCTCAAAATATCCTAATAAGATTAGGAGGCTAATTAATTAAAAGAGTTTAATTAATTATTCCTAATAAGATTGGGAGCCTAATTAATTAAAGGAATTTAATTAATTAAAATAAAACCCAATTTCTTAATTGTTAAGGAGGGTTGCCCACATCTATAAATAAGGAGTCTTATGGGTGAGTAGGTTGACACTTTCACAACATGTGAATACGTAATTTCAATAGTTGGGAGAGTACGCCTTTTTCTATGAGAGATAAAAAACTAGGGTTTTGCCAAATACTCATCTTCTTGAATTCTTCTTCCTTGGTGGATCACCTCTAGAGGCACTACAAGAAAATCAGGCTTATAAACGATTATTTACGACCGTCGCTATATAGATAAAAAGACCGTCATTAGGATATAGCGACGGTCATCGACCGTCATATAGAAGCCGTCATTTGAAACCTATAGCGACGGTCTTTTTATTATAGCGACGGTGACCGTCGCTAGAAAACTCCACAAAACGCTTGAAGGTTTTTACCGATTATTAGAAAGTGGATATACCGACCACGGCGATGACCGTCGCTATAGAAGATTTGGTCATGAGCTATTGCGTGACGGTGCCGTGGTATCAGTATAGGTGAGATTTGGTTATGATCTATCATGACGGTGTCGCCGCCAACCGTCGCTATAGGTGAGATTTGGCTATGATATTGATTGCGACGGTCGTAATCGTCGCTATAGGTGAGATTCGTTTGTGAGATATTGCGATGACGACGGTCGTAGGCCGCTATAAATGAGATTTGGTCAGAGATATTACGACGGTCGTAGGCCGTCGCTATAGTTCCCCAAATTTTAAAAGAAAATGTTGTTTATATACAATAATTTTATTTATTTTTACCTCATAAGAAACATAACCACATTCAACCATCCAATCAATATAACATTTACAACTAAAAGAATAAAACAAATAAAGTCTATTAATGTATAATATCATCTAAATATACATAACCATCCAAAATATTGTTACTATGTATCAAAACAATACATAACCAACAAAGACATTTAACATATTTTTAGTATCACATCTAACAAATTTTCATCAAAAATAAGTATTACATATAACAAATTTCCAAAGAAGACGTGACATGTCACGGTCCCTCTATAGGATTATTTGATCCGCTAATATCACCATTATCTCCTTACGTGTATCGATCCTACAAATTAATTATCAAGTGAACTTGTTAATCCATAAAAACATAATGATAGCCCCAAAAATTTAAGTATAAGTGAAGTGAGAGAAGCAACACCGATTGTTGGATTGAGCATTTGGGCCGATGAATTCTTCATAAATTCATCATAATTGATAATAGTTCATCCACTTTCCTTGCAGATCATCTCCTTTTTCCTTTTACCTTTTCAACTCAAACTTTCAATTCTTGATTCTCACGTTGTACCTCATTATTTGTGTCACGAGGCCCCCAAGTGTTTGTAGCTGTGGTACCAACTCCACCTTATCGAAGTCTACCATGTCGCTCTGGTCCAAGAACTTGTGCAAGTATATCATTCCGTCTCTGTATCTCTTTGCTTTCACCAAATGATTCCTCGAGTCTTCTTTAACTCAATAATTTTTTCCTGTGAAAATATATAAGGCAAATTATACACAACTTAAATATACAAGGCAACTTAAATATACAAGGCATAATAGGTTTTCGTTTCACGTCTCTTCATAATAAGATAAAGAAAATAATAAGAAATAGGATAAGAAATGTTTAAAAATGACATTACGAATATTACGAATATTATTTATTGTATTTGGACTACATAAATTTGGAGCTTATGAGTAACACATATATTCGTTTCATTCAGGATATTGGTGAGTTATATGAGCAGGAAAAAAACATTGAGTAGGCTATTGTATATTACGAAATTCTGCACGATCTTTCCAAAGTGAAGAAGTAACAACCTCTGCAAATTAGTGCAAAAGAGAAGTTGCACGCTTTTACTTTCACTAGGAATGTAGGTGACTTCATCCAATAATGTGTGTATATTGCTACACATCGCTTTTCTTCATGAAGTTTGACCATTTTAATGGGGTTTCTTTTTGGTCAAAATATCTAGTTAAGTTCGGTTAGATTTGAACAACATCCGCACTCTGCTTTCAACCTAGGTCATCTGCACGAGAACAACAAGATATTGCATGCTCAAGTTACTGAGCGTAAAAATCGAGCCTTTTTGGATGTGATTGAGGAAGGGATGGTGGAGGGAAGTCCATTTCGATGTGCCAACGTAAGGTGATCCAAAAAGGAGGTCTTGGTAGCAACACAAAGTAGGGGGAGGGGGGGGGGGGGGGGGGGGGAGAAAGCATTCAAGGATTAAACCTCCTACCAAAAAAAAATTAGACAATCTCATATATCGAGTATTACATTACATTTTATGAAAGACTTTCTTGTGTTATTACACCGGATCATCGGTCAAAGTTGTTTTAATTATAGAGAATCGTAACAAATAAGCAGACTTGTGCTTCATTCTTGGTCATAATGATTATAACTTACCCTAAACTATTTATAATGTAGATATCAAAGACAAATAATGGTACTTAACGTGTGCTTCTTTACTTCTAATAACGATAGTAACATACCTTAAAGTATGTATAACATAGATAATAGTGAGGTATATTGGTAACTATACCAATACATCTTCATATTTTAACGTCCTTATATATATATGTATGTATTGGTAGGTATTTTACATCCTTATATTTCATTTGATAAATTTACTTTATGTGGAAGTTTTAGTTTGCTAACATTAGTCTCATAATTTTTTAGGGTAAACTTTTTATTCTCCTATTACTTATTGGAGAAAATTCATTACAACTAGCAAAATAATGTGAAGTTCAAAGAAATGTGGTTACATATAGCATACATTACGGTAGAGAATCGATAATGTTGTGCCCATCTAGCTATTTTGCGTGTTTTATGTATACAAGTGTTGTAACTTGTAGTCATCTTGATATTCTTATTGCCTTCGCCACTTCCCACCCTTCCCTTTTTTTCGTGAGGAAAGTAGAAGAATTAATCAAATTCACAATGTACGATAGCCTAATGTGTGATACCGCTTATGGGGGTAATTTCTAAGGAAATAAATGTAAATTGAAATTACCTTTTCAAAGAATTTCTCAAGTATATATCATTGTCAAGAGAAAATTAAAAAGAATAACGAATGCAAAGTATGACATCATTTCTTATATCATTTTTCTTCTTTCCGAGGTGTCATGGACATTGAGGTAGTGCTCTTTGATACTAATATAGTAAATGATGGTAAGAGTATAGAAAGTGAAGTCATCTCTCCGTAAACTTTTTAACATGGAAACTAGAATTAGAGTTCCTCGTTCATGGGGGAGTGCGAAGGATCTCGGAGGAGAGGTACATTTTACATTCCTAATATCCGATTTTGGTAGGATTATATGAAAGCGGGAAACAATTTCCTATTTGTAACCTTGTTGTTGCGGGTATGTCGAAGCCTTTGTTGGTGTGAGAACACGTCGGTGGAGAGGTACTACCAGATTTTTGGATTCGAGGTTTGGTATTGGCGGGAGCGAGAATAAATCTCTACGTCGAACGATGGTACTAAAGGACAAAATAGAGATGCATTTGGTGTTCATGAAAAATAGAGAAAGCAGTTTGAGAAGGTCATTAGATGCATGGGGCTTGGACTTTATCGTTCAATCTTTTTGATTTGTAGGTGCTACATCTTTTACTTCCAGTTGTAATATGGTTTTCTCCCTGGACTAACTGCATATATTTTCTTATGCAGGATCTGCCTCAAACTTTTCCAGGTCATCCTGCATTAGATGAGGGTGGTAGAAATTCCTCAGGTAACTGGAGTGTCAAACAATTCTAGGCTTAGTACTTGCAATTGAGTCACGTTATGTGATAGGGAATTTGGTTGTCTTCTATAAATTAGAAATCAAGTGTAATTTTTACTACTGTTTATGTTTGGTATTTCTTCATTAGCAATTTTTTTTTAATCTAGATTGGAATCAAACCTTCACTTGCCATTTCTGCTCCTTGGTATTAATTTAGTACTTTTGACAATATCGCATCTCGTAACCAAATTTTAGGTTTGATAACTCCGAGTTATATAATTATGCCATAAACTGCTGCTTTGTTGAACTTATATTTGGATTTTTTTTCTCATTGAAATCATATTTTCAACCGTCTTTGATTTGAAAGACGGGCTTAAAATGGATATTGGTATCTTAACTCTGAAATTGATTGATTTGTAACTTGTGAGGACCAAGAGAAAAACTAATAGTCATTGTTAAGATAATTAGATGTGACCTAGTGAAAAAGCCTCTTACAAGAGGAAAGGAAAACAATAAAAGCGGTATTCTTCTACAAACCAAAATGACCTCATCACTCCACTAATCAAGAACCATGATTAGTTATAGTTTAAACTATGATGAAAATGATTCCAAAACTATATAGGATGTTGTATAGCGAGAAGCAAATACATATACTACTACAAAGAATTAAGTTAATTGTATAATGAAAAATTGCTATCACTAAATCGGTTTTCAATTACCTAGTAAAGTAAAGTAGGGAAAAGATCCAAAACAATGAAATCCATAATAGAATGATATTTTAATTATTTAAGAACACGAAATTGATCATATATATACGAAAATATAGCGAGAAAACCCAATGAAACAACCTAATCAAGTCGCAATGCAAAAGTAAACCGGGAAAATGAGAAGAAAAAAAAAGAAAGAAAAACAATAGAACGAGAGCATCTTGGTGAAATTGATCAATGCAGATAGATAGAAGATTAACACACGTCAAGGACCGAAAATGCAAGTGACGCTAATGGACAAATCACGTCTTAATTGTAATCTCTAGGGAATTTGTGAGCAAGGCAATCAATACATGTGTGACAAAGAAGAAAAGAAATATAAAGCTCCACGTAGACACTTCTCCAAAGAAAATATAACTAGCTATTTAATCATAATGATGTTTAAAGCTAAGAAATTAAAATAAATAGCCATTGAGATGATTATTAGTATGTTGCCAACTCCATGTCCATTTGTATTCTCATCTATGTAATGTAAGCACGTTATGTTTCAAACAGACTGAAAAGAATTTTGATATATACCAAAAGTTGTTTAGCTTTTTAAGCCCTTTTCTTGATCGAAACCTTTTACATGAAATCTTGTATCTTTATATTCATGTAAATGAATGCTCTAAAACAAACTCACACACATCTGAGGGATAAAGAGTTAAAAAAAACCCATTGTTTGAGGATTGATAAATCGTACCACATTCGAGGATGCTCCGGTAAAATTGAGTTATCACTTGAGTGTGGGATTTGTATATATATCTGCTCGATCAATTTCTTTATTATTTATTTGGTACTATAAATAAAACAAAAATAGTTCATAATTAATAATAATACTCTATTTATAAAAGTCTAATACATGATTAACGATAAAAATATTGAAATGACATCAAATATTACCAATTCATGCTTCTTTTTTTGGAATTGATTTAGTGCCCAATGTATGACCTACCAACAATTTTTTCCGATTTTCACAATTTTTTGTTGCTATATCCTGCATTGTATGTATTTATAAATTAATAATAATATATAACAATAAGTAAGAATTGATAATACATAAATTAGAATAAACCTGACACATGCATTATCAGTTAGCCAATAATCAACCAACGCAGCCCATTGATTAGGATTTACTCGATCATTGTTGATAGTATTTGCTATCGATTTGGCACGGTCACCAGGCACAAAATTATTACTCTTTAAGTTAGACTTCCAATCTCTCCACCTATTGTTCATGATAGTCATCGGTTTTCTCTTAGCATTGGGGTGATCTGTGGTAAATCGTTTCTACACAAACAAATTTACACATATATTAGTTTGTTTCAATGTGCTTAATGTCAAATTCTATAAAATGGTATGATTAATAACCTTGAATTTCATCCCAAGCCCTTGTCGTGTTAGCCTCATCATATTGGACCATGTTGGAGTACTTATTGGAAAAACATTCTCCATTCTTGAGCAAGACACCCGAGAAAAGTGGTTAACTTATTGGCCTCTCCCCAACAGGTGACCATTTGCATCATAAATTACTTTTTGGGTGCATCGCTATTTGACCATAATTTTGCTCCCATCGTTGGTCCACGCTTCCTCTTAGGTCGAGAACCTAAAGAGAGAAAGAATCAAGAACTATGTATTGAACAAAAGATGAATTGAACATATAGAACCTTGATATTACAACTCGTGTCTAATTTCTATGTCTCATTTTGTTCGATCAACTACTCATATAATTACTTGTGTCATACATATTTATGTAATGATTCATACTATATATTTATTATGAATTAAAAATAAATATATAATATCTTTATTATTCAATATAAAAATCAATAATATGATGAGTCCCCCCTTCCTACACATTTGAGGAGGATTACCAGGTTAAAGTCCAGGGAGTCCCACATACATTTATTCCTTGGGGTTCAAAGACTTCCACTTACAAAATTTTATAATCTACAAGTTATATAAGCACATTATTAGCTCACTAGATGAAGGATGAAGTATGAACTAAAATTTGGATAGCAAGATTTTAAAACCATGAAGTAAAATATACATAATCTGACTTTATATAGAAAGCCTGACACCAAGTTAATTCTCATGACAATGCAAGTATAAGTGTAGATATATGCATGGTACCTTCAACATTCTCATGAATACTTTCCTCCTCTACATGTGGTTCATCGGCATGGATCTCATTATCATTAATTTAGGGCCATTGGAGCAGTTAGCACGAGATCTAGGCGTTACTATTAGAAGCCATTAAAGCAACACGAGAAACAAAAATATGAATGTGACACTTTCGTAAGAAAAGTTATTAGTTAAATCTAATGAGCAGTGGAGCTTTCCACGGTTATTAGTTAAATCAAACTAAGTCCCCAAAATTAACAAATACATCCAAATGAAATACATCCGAAAATAAGTTGGCTAGCTAATACGAAATTTGTAGACACCAAGGTGGGGCGGGGAGGGCGGCGGGGTAGTCCATTTAATTTCCAGTTTAGTCTAATTTGATCTTCAAATCTACTTACATTGAAATGTTGACAAAGAAGTGTGTTTAAAACACTAATAAGATGATGTCGAAAACAAAGTAAAAGCTAATAGTACAAGGAGCACCAAGATATAATATCAAAAGCGGATCTATCAAAGTGTAGCGGTTTCTCTTTTGGAGAAAATGGACAAAGTGTAAAAAAGCAGATCTATCAATTGTGATGTTTATCCTCTTCATTCTTAAATCATCTTCATTTTCCTCACTATCACTCTCCTCTTCATCTTGAGACCCTCATCTTCTCCTTCATCTTCGTCTTACGTCTTCGTCTTCGTCTCCATTCTCATCTTCATTTTCATCAATAATATGTTCAATCATTAAGTCTTTTGAAGCGAGATGTATCAATTTGAGATCCTAGTTTTAAACTTACTTTCCGGTCTTTTTCGTCCATTTCAACTAATTCACATCAACGTCATTCCTAACCCAATTTATGTTTTCAATATCAACTTCATAATTGGGTGATGAATTCTTCATTGGTATTGGGTAAATCGTCACTATCGAGAATCTACTTGACATCTTCACATAAATCTCTCGGCTTTGTTATTATAACCACCGCCAATTGTTATCCCTTTGATCATCAACATAAAATATTTGTTGAACTGAGCGGGCATTACAAAGGGCTCATCGGTTGAACCAAACTTTTGATGATTTACAAGCGTGAAGCCATAGTCATCGATTTTGACCCCTCATCACGTGCTAAATTGTCATACCACTTACATTTGAATAGAACAACTTTGCGGATCCATAATAATCTAATTCAACAACATCTTCCAAAATACCAAAGTATTCAACTACATCTTCCTTAGGATTTGATCTCTGCGAGATGAATATCCACGAGTAGTTCTTACCACATATACCCCACTATTCTGCGTTCTCCTCTTACTCTCACAACTTGTCGAATGGAATCGATACCCATTTACCAAATAACCATCTCCTCTCCACCTTTATCAAATTTGGGCCAAATCAAGAGCTTGAACTTCCTTTGAAGCATCGTTATTCATAGTTGCCATCTACAAAATGGTAGCGATATAAGCAAATTCCATCCATTTATTATTAATAACCATTACAAAATTTTGCATAAAATTACGTTCAAATAATGTAATACTTACATAATTCTTAAACCATTCGAGAAATTCCTTTTTCTTAGCATTGTCAATTTCCCTTGGCGTCGGTTTTTTGCTTACGCTTTCCGTCATAACATATATGAATCTTGCCAAATACTACAAATAAATAAACAAATTAAACAAATTTTTTTGTCATAGCTAGCTATTTGGCTAACATAAGTTATTAATATTTGAACAATAAATGTCATTCTTTATTTACTCACCTTAGATATGACTCGACCTCTCTGTACAATTAAATAAAGCATCTGGTGTGCACTCTTGACATCATCGCTACATAGAGTACAAACTTTTGGGACATTAAGAAATCGACCTATGTTTCTAAATCTGAGAGAGAATCTCTTTTCCTTGTTCATATCCGACTTCATTTCTTCCAACTCGTTTCCATGCGGCATTGTTTTGACTCAAATATCTTGAGCAAAATGTAACACATTCTTGAATGATATACCGCTTCTACAATTGACCCTTACGGGCGACTTCTATTGCGAATATACCCTTTTAACTTGCCCATGTATCTTTCAAAAGCCCACATTTGTCTATATTTAACATTTCCGGCTATCTTAGCCTCTTGATGAGGTGGACACACAAATGTACCATTATATCAAAAAAGCGGGAGGAAACACCATCTCGAAGCTTGCAAAGTATTAGCGAATTTTTTTGTTCAACGTTCATAATCTTCCGATGTGTTATAGTTGGAACATAATTCTCTGAAGTAGTTCTGAAAGTTCAATTATTGTTGAAGCGGACATGTACAGGCAAGTCGATTTTGTCGTATTGCTATTGGAAGTAATTGTTGCATTAAAATATGGCGATCGTGACTTTTAAGACACGAGATCTTGCCCCCCTTCAAATTGATGCAACGTGAAATATTTGAAGCATATCCATCGAGTACCTTAACATTTTTCAACACTTGCAAAATCATGTCTTTCTTTCTTAGACATTGAGTAGCTTACGGTAAAAAAAAGTACTTTGAATTGCTTGCTTGCGGGTATTGGATGGAGCTCTCTTCTTATACCCATTGTCATCAAGTCCAATCGTGCTTTTAAATTATCTTTTGACTTTCCTTGCACACTCAACAATGTCCCAATCAGGCTATCACAAATGTTTTTGGCAATGTGCATTCCATCTAGATTGTGGCGCAACAAAGGTTCATGATATGGCGATTCAAAGAAAATAGATTTCTTCCTCCAATTATGTTTTTGAGTCATGGGGAATGGTCTTCGTGCTAGTGGGTGTCTTTCCAAAAGTGACATTAATAGCATTAACTTGTTCAAGAATATCAAATCCTGATGGCACCACCGGAGCTTCACTATGGTCACATTCTCCGTTAAATCTTCGTGTATCAAACCTATAACTATGACCCGACTCCAGAAAACAACGATGCGATATAACATTCCTTACTTTGCAATCTACAAGAACGAGTGTTCATTTGACATGATGGACAAGCTAACTTACCTTTAGTACTCGACGAACAACATAGCGAAGAGCTGGAAAATCACTAATTGTTGTCCTGACGATCTGCTTGCGCATTTGGAACTTTATGCAGTTAGATGCATCATCGTTTTGAACCCCATTACTCCATAGTATCTTCAACTCCTCAATTAAAGGTTGCATATACACGTCAATATCATTACATGGAGAGTTTGGACGGTATTAACAAAGGCATGATAAAATACTCTGCTTATTTCATACACATCCATGGTGGTAAGTTATATCTGACAATTGTCATTGGCCATATACTATCTGGTGACCCATGGGTAAAGGGACTCATGCCATCGATTGAGACGGTCAAGTCTTACATTTCGATGTTCTTGAGAGAATGTAGGGTACATTGTATCCAAATGCTTCCAAGTCTGCGGTCAGTCGGTGGATGACGATTCACTCCATCTTTCCGTCGCTTTACATGATGCCACATCATGTATTTTTTTGCGATTCTCTTGACATAAATAGCCTCTGCAATCTCGGAATTAACGCTAAATAACGTAATTGCTTCACGGCTACTTTGCTCCTCTTCGTTTTGTATCTATTTGTGTCTTCTCGTCTGACCATCTCGATGCCTTCCATCTCGATGATTTATAAAGCTGTCTGAAGACTCTAATTTTCATTCTCCTCGAAAAGAGCATACAATCATTCTCGCGTACATCAATCTTCTCATAACCAAACCCTAAATTTCCAACCATTTTCTTCATTTCATAAAATTATCGAGCAAGTTTGCAAATGATGGAAATGATGACTTGAACTTTCTGAGCAATCCATCAAAGGACACATCGGTCCATTTGCTAACATTTTATGATTGAAAAGCCATACTGACGAATGAAAGAATTGTCTCATTTTCACATCCGGGATATAAAGGTTGATTGGCCTCGACATGTACTTTTGGTATTTTGAAGCTTGGTAAAGCGAATCTACACGTGATCCCTAAATATATCATTTACCATCTCGGGCATCGATGCTCATCTTGGATTGTGATGGTTCTTCGTGAACATCATCATTACTCATCCACGACAATCATCATCTTCCCTTGATGCACCCAATTAGTGTAGCCAAACATAAATCCATCACAAATCAAATGTTCACGAATAGTAGCTCGAATCAGGTATCGACCATTTACACAATTCTTACATGGGCAAGAGAATTCTTCCGTTACCATGCCCACTTTTTTCGAAACCAAAGTCGAAAATATCTACATGCTGCAAGATATTCTCTAGAATATCTTGGTAATTCCATCCACATCTTATCCATAATATTATGTCCCTAAATCAAATTGAACAACCATCGAATGATATTGCGTATAGAAATCTATCATAATTAATTATGATAATTAATTATCATAATTAAGTACCTTGAATGCCACCAAACTCCCGATTCACTCAAATAAAACAAAAAGGTCGTAGATAATTTAAATATTAATTATCATAATTAGCAATTTCAAATAAGCGTAGGTAATAATTAAGGGTGACTACACCAAAACATTACATTCAAGGTCTCGATGTTGGACATGGAAGTTCTTTTTAATTATAAGCCTCAAATATTCCTACAAATTAATTGCGAGTGCGTTTGTCTGCTTTGGTTTAACATCTTTGGATTCCTTCTAGTCGATAGAGAGAAATATACTAAAACAAGTACTAAATTACTAGCAAGCTATAGATTTCAAACTAACATTTGGTGTTAGATTTACTTTTATGTAGACCCCATAAAATTGTACCACCACGGAAAAGACACTTGTTTCAAAATAGTTAAAATAGCAAGGTTTTTAGGGCAATTAAGCATACAACTAAAACAAGTACAAGATTTTGTTACTCGACCCTTTTCACCCACTTTCATATATATATATATAGAATCGAATTTAGCCCTTTATAAAAGCGAACTTCCTAGTTTTAACGATTCACCTGCGGGCCAAGAATCCTTAGAAACCTTACGAGAAATTTGGTTACTTGTATAATTTTTTACCAACTACTAGATGACTTTGATATTGTTTGATTTGTTACTTGTATAATTTTTTAGGCCATGCTAGCTATTTGAGTGCTCCTCATACGTTTAAAGTGGGTAGTTCAACTACTACTATTAAATAACGATTTACAACAAACAAAATCATTATTTAACAGATAATACCACCAAAATGATGAATGATATGTTGTTGTTATGCACTTTACTTACTTTATAAAACAAAACAATAAAAATCTAAGCATGCGATTAAACTTCTACGTAAGGTGGGAGCATTAAAGTGCAGGCCGGTAATTGAGATTCAATGATATTGCCCGATTCAAGTACCGGTACTCTGAGGTTATCGAGGAACACTGAAGCATATGAATATGACATTGAAAATTTAATTATCTAGGTTTACCCAATACTTGGTGGAATGACACATATATACGGTTTACCTATACTTGAAATTTAATACTAAAATTTAATCTTGAAAATTTAATATCTAGCATATTTGAAATGCTAGAAGGAAGAAGAAAAATATGACTATAAAAGCGGTAATTATCTAGGATTTGGGCATAGGCGCATCAACAAGATTACCGGGACATGCAGTGGAAATGACATAAGATGCTAATTTGACACAAAGGTTTAGTCGGTTAGTTGACCCCTTGTTAGCTATTTCCTTCACCCGGAGAATACATGCGAGCATGATGTAACATTCGATAGCACCAACACATACAAATCTGGTTATTATAATTATAAAATTCACGGCTCTATCACGGTGAGCTATTAACGCCTCGGATCGAAAGAAATTATATATTAACCCTTGAACTATAAGAATCATTATAGACTCTTTCTTTAATCAAAACAAATTGTTAATGGAAAGAGGATGACACAAGTTAAGGCTTCATCGATACAATTATAGCTAAATAGAAAAATAGACTAACAAAGTTTTGTCGATTACTTAGTAATATTACTTAATGATAATATTACTTAATGATTATAATTGGGTTGATATGTGGTTTTCAACCTATATTGTCACTCTAACTCTATAAAACTAAAAGGCGAATATAAAAATTGTAGCATAAAACTTAAGTTACATATGAAAACATGGAGTAGAAGGAAACGATATTCTTTAAAGAAATTTTGAAGCTTAGATCGATAATTCCTAGTTCTGCTTGAATTTTGACCAATATATTGATCTGTGAACACAAAACAAATCTAACTATTAGATAACTTTAATATGTAAGCAAGCGAAATGCTTCCTAAAACCTTGAATAGTATTATCTAGGTTCTAAAAGCGCTTAAAATGCCACCAAATATTGTTTCCATCAACACTTTTCAATTACTAGGTTCTAACGCTTAAAATGCCACCAAATATTGTTTCCATCAACACTTTACAATCACTTCACTGCTAATTTTGGACACGTACAACGGGTAGCCTTAAAACAACGGTCGTTGAGATTTTTATTTTTATTTTACTATTTTGTATCTTGTGACCATAATGTTGCGTTTCTTAAAAGAAACAAATAACTTAAATAGTCGGGAAAAGCTCGAAAGCATCATCGACTTTAAAAAAGCAGGTTTTAGTGGATTTTTACAATGATCTTTGATCTTACCTTGATGAAGTAATCACGGTAGGTCACACTCGACATCACTTTACCCATACGCATACTTAGCGAGTAATACAAAAATATCCTACCTAAATTAATCCATCAAAACAAAACCAATGTTTGTATGAAATCCCGGTAGTATTGGATTTTCACAACCCAACATATATACTTCCGGTTGTATTGGACTTATCAAGACAAGAGAGAGCAAAGTTGCGATGCCGATTATCACGATTGCTAGATGAATAAATCGGTGAGTGTTCATCCTAGCTTTACCCTCAACCTCTATAGTATTAAATCTAGCTATCTTTTTTTTGGCATAAACTAATTTAGCTATCTAGCTATCTAATTTTTAAAGACTTAATTCAAACGAGAATATTCAAAACATGATCAATAGCTAAGACTAATTAGAACTTTGCATTAATTTGAGCGTAAAAACAAGCGGTTAAGTCATTCCATATCAATCATAACGAAAAATTTATACCCCACGAAGGGTGTCCCAAAATTAGAAAATTTAGGGCTTGTTAGAAGGAGGAGAGAAATAGAAAAAATCATAACAACTAAGGGGTAAATAAAATTGAAAACCTAAAGAATGAAATTATACCTCCTCAAGCAGTAGGTTCGATATGATCCTTTCAAGCCGGACGGAGAGATGGAGTGAGGCGAAGTCCCAAGCGAAGTCTCTCTGAAATCTGGCATACTGCGAGATGATCAGAGAGGGTGTGAGAACGTTTTGAAGATCTTGATTGAGTTACTAAGATGTAATCGAATGATGCACGAGAGGAATGAGCAGCGATGATGTCGATTTGGGGAAAGAATATGAGAGACCCTTTAACCCTCGTATATGATCGCCTCCTTTATATGACCCTCGTTAATTAAAATCCTTAAAAAATTCCTATCTGAAGCGGTCTTTTGTGGCCAAATAGATAATTCAGAAACCTATAGGGACTATCTGAAGCCCTCGAGTGAGTATATATATATATATACCCTATAGCTTAAAATCGAATGTCGCTATATCTCGTCGCTATATGTTGAATTTCTAGTAGTGAGGCCAAACACTTGGGTGGCTAATGTTGATCAAATGAAGGAACCAAACCCTATGGATTTAAGTTGAAGCGAAAAAGAATTGGAGGTGAACTTGTACTGAGGAAGCTCGAATCTTCAAGGGTATGATTCTTGTTCTTTTTTTCGTTTAATTAATAATTATTGGGCATAATTTTATTGTATAAAATTTATTTTTAAAAAAGAAGAAAAAAAAAGAGTCGAAATTATTTTTTTCCCTGCGAACTGTTGAAAAGAAATGATTAACGGATTTCCTTGATTCGCGGCCCAAGCTTACTTCCAAGTTACTATATTATATATATGATATATTTCACTTCTAAGTTCACAGGTTATCAAATATATATAATATATAAACTGACTATCTTATAATCATTTTAATATTTTTCAAGGGGTGGGTTGTTGGCTACTTGGCTAATTAGCTACGCAGAATCTCAATTTTTTCAATAGCATGGATTCAAATGATTACTTAGTATATATATATATATATATATATATATATATATATATATATATATATATATATATTATTCTTAATTATTTTATAATTAAAATAAAAGTTTATTTTAATCATAAAATAAAAAGTTATTTTAATTTTAAAATTGAATTTCATGCTAACTAATTAGAGTTGGAATTGGATTCCATGATAACTATTTGGAGTTGAAATTAGATTCTATGTTTCCTTAAATAAAGGAGTTTATTTAGATATGAAATAAGATTTTATGTTATTCAAAATAAAAGAGTTTATTTGTGAATAGGAAAGAGAATTCATGTTTCTTTAAATAAAAGAGGTTATTTAGATATGGAATAAGATTTCATATTATTCAAAATAAAGAGTTTATTTGTGAATAGGAAAGAGAATCCGTGTTAACTTTAATAAATAAATTTTTTTCTTGGAATTGGATTCCATAATTAATTAAAATAAAAGAGTTTATTTTGATTAAAATAAAATAGTTTGTTTTATTCAAAATTGGATAAGTTAAAATAAAAGAGGTTTATTTTAATTTAAATTTGGATTAAAATAAAGAAGTTTATTTTGATTCAAAATTAGATTTTATACTAACTAAATTTGCCCATTAAATGATATCAATATATATATTGAATGTTTTTTATTCATGAGATGAATGTTATTTATTGATGCATATGGTTGATGTGTATGATAATAAATTGGATTGATTATGGACTATTGACCAATGTGATTGAATTTTATTTTAGTTGGATGCATGAATGTATGGGTTTTATTAAATGGGGTCTCAGTGCCTCTGCCTTTTTCTAATTTTTTCTTAATGTAAATTCTATCTCCCTCCTATGTACTTCCCTTTGATCACGATCAAGGTTTCTATTTATTTTTAAATAGTTTTGTAATAGGAATAGTTAGAATTAATTTTGAAAAATTGGAGATCAAGGAACAAGGAGCGCTTGAAGACCCGTTTGTAATGGAGCCCGTGTTTAAATGTAATAGCTATATTTAAATATTAATTCTTGCACCCCTAGGGTTTGACCTTTTGGTTCACTTGGTGGCTCTAGTGAACCAAACTAGAATAAAAGTCCATAATCAATCCGGGTAAAATATAGTATTCTATATGTGCATGCTTATACAATATATATATTATATATTATGAAAACATGCTTCACATGTTAATTAATATGCACTTCGTATTTTATATATATATATATATATATATATATATATATATATATATATATATCTGTGTGTGTTTGTGTGTGTGTGTGTGTGCATGCGCGCTAAACAAGATGAAACAAATTAATAACAAACCCCTCAAATATTTTATATTAAGTTGTAACGTTCAAAGATATTTGAAATATCGAACGTCGCCTTCCAGCATGATAGAAACAATAGAGTATTGAATATTTAATATGAGTTTGTTGTGCACACACAAGGCAAGTATTAAAATATTTAAGATGTTGTTTTTATTACATATGATGTTTATAAGGAATTAAACATTACTGCTTTGTTGTGCACACACAGGGGCTGTAGTTTTCTCTTCACTTATATGAAAATGCTGGGTCTGACTTAACTTAAATCATTTTAATTCGGATGTGCACACACTTGACCATTATAATTTAAGAGGCAAAATACAAGGAGTTACATAGTTGATATAATTAACAAGAGTTGTCTACCTATTTATTTATATATAGTTTGTTGTGCACACACAAGGCTATATACATTTGAAATGGGATCCTTATTCTCACTAGCATATCTTTAATTAGATATTGCCGAACTATATATATTGAGGGTAATATAGTTTGAAAAAAATAGTGGGAGATACCAATTTAAAATAAGACCTAAATTATTTTGGTAATTAATAAAAGAATGTATGCTAAAATGTTATTAAAATCAAATTCATTTACAGAAGTTTACAATGTCTAATATTACTATCACTGCGTAGCATATTAGATGCTAAATTATCCGGACCAAATTAAACGGATTGGTTAAGGAAATTGAGAATAGTTCTCATGGCTGAAAGGCTATCTTATGTCCTTAATACGCCTATCCTTGCAATGGTTGCAGACAATGCCTCTGAGGAAGAGATTGCTACTTTTAGAAAGTGGCAAGATGATGCACAGTTGGCTCAATGCATCATGCTCGCATCCATGAGTAACGAGCTTCAGCGTCAGCATGAAACTATGAATGCTCTTACTATATTCTTTCACATCAAGTAGTTGATGGTGAGGAAAGTAGGACTAATAGATATCAGATATCTAAGGAGTTCTTTCGATCTAGAATGACCGATGACACTACAGTACAAATAAAAGTCCTTAACATGATCAATTTGATTGAACAATTAGGACAACGGGTTTTGTCATGAATGGAGAGTTGAGTCAAGATTTGATCTTGCACTCACTCCCGGACTCCTTTCATAATTGTTGTGAATTTTTCATATGAACAAGCTAGATATCAGCTTTGCTGATTTGCTTAACATGTTGAAAAATGTTGAGAGTCACTTTCCAACAAAGAAAGACCAAGTCTTACTGGTAGGAGCCAAAGGATCTTCTGAAAAGAAGAACGATTCAAAGAAGGTTAATAGAAAGGCAAAAACAAAGGATAATAAGAACAAAACTGATACGGATAGCAAAGGAGTTTGCTTCCACTGCAATAAGCCTGGACACTGGAAAAGAAACTGCGAGAAGCATCTTGCAGAGCTAACCAGAGAAGCTTAGTGAAGTTTCGATTACAAATACAATTTTGTTCATGATTTAAAATAATTTTTTCTTTAAGTCAAGGTTCTACTTGGGTATTGCATACCGACTTTGGTTATCATAAATATAGATTTATGAAGGGACCAAGCAGAAGTAGAAAGCTAAACAAATATAAGTAATCCTATGTGTGGGAAATGAAGCAAAGGTTGCTACATTAGCCATAGAAACTTATTGTTTAGCATTACCTACGGGCAAGTCTATTAAGTCAATAAGTTGTTATTGTATTCCAGTTCTTATTAGAAATATTATTTTCATTTTGTTGTTGGACAATAAAATTAGGTATTATATTTAAGAATAATTGTTGTTCTATTTATAATAATAATGTTTTGTATAGAACTGGAATATTACTTAATGAATTTTGTATACTTGACTTACGTGAAAATAATTTTGCAAATTGAACAAACTAGTATAAGAAAAGGAGATGATCATTCAAAGAGTTGAATGTATGTATTTACTGAAATACAAGTGTGAATTATTTGAAAGGTTCAAAGAATTCAGAAGTGAAACAAATTGGCAAAGTATTAAGATTCTTTGATTAGATCAAGGAATAAATACTTGTGCAATAAGTTTCTAGATCATCTTAAATGGTTTTCTCATAATGGACACCTCTTGATCTGTGATAATTGATTGATGTATCCGAAGGGAAAATCATACCTTGTTGGACATGGTACGGTCCATAATGATTTTCTTGACATTCGAAAGATCTCTCTGGGTCATGCCCTAGAAATGGTACATATATCTACGAAAAGGTAACCTCAAAATCCATTTCAAGACTCCATAAAAGTTATGGATGGGGAGGATTCTAATCTTAAGTATGTTAAGATAAGGGGTTGTCCAACTTATGTGAAAAGGTTTCAAAGGATAAGCTTGGAAAAATATTTGACAAGTACAAATTTGTGGGACATCCTAAAGTAAGTTTAGGGTATATGTTCTATAATCCTACTTAGCAAAAGGTGTTTATTGCGAAACACACTGCCTTCTAAGATAAAGGTGTTTATCATTGAAGGGGCTAGTGGGAGGATAATAGAATCTTGAAGAGTTCAAGAACCACAAAACACTATAAGTCAAATAAGAGGAACTTGTAGATAGCCATATTGTACCACAACCGAATCATAAATCTAGAATAGTACCGAAGATACCTGGGAGGTATGGATTCATCATGGATGATGATGATGAGGTACGTATTATAGAAGATGATGATCCAGTTACATACGATGAGGTAAGAGTTGTAGACACTCAGAGAAATGGATTGAAGCAAGTTTCTCAAATATGGAACATTCATTTTGATGAGACAATCAAAAGAGTTTGATTTTATCAAAAACAAGAATGAACCTAGTGTGTATGTATGGAAGGTCGATTAGGGAGCTCAAAGTGACATTCCTAGTATTATATGTTGATATACTACGGATAACGAATGACATACTAATGCTACAATCAGTAAAGATAAAGTTGTCTAAACATTCCTCCATGAATGATTTGGGAAGAGTATCTAAATTGGGGATAAAAATCTATATAGATAGATTTAAAAGGATGCTCGACTTAACCCAATGAACGTATATTCATTTGATGCTAAAGTCGTTTAGCATGGCAAACTCCAAGAGATGTCTCATGTTGATGAGACATGGAGTGTATCTCTATTAATAGTCCCCATTGACTCCAAAAAGAGCGATCGCATGAGTAACTATCATGTATGCAATGAAATGTACGAGACCTGATGTTGATTAGTCATATTCTGGAGAAGTTCACTGTGAGACAGTGAAAAACATCTTAAAGTACTTAACTGGAACTAAGGATGTGATCATATTCACGGTGGGTCTAAATTAAAACTAGAGGGCTTAATAGACTCAAGTTTTTCAGACAGACCAAGACAACAGAAAATCCACATTAAGGTAAATCGTTACCTTGAACGGTGGTGCAGTGAATTGGAAAGGTTCCAAACAGCAAAGAGTTGCTGGTTTAGTGATAAAGACAAAGTATATAGCTATAAATGAAGCTGCAAGTTGATTGTTTGGATGAAAAGTTCATTACAGAACTAGGAATAGTTCTTAAGTTTCATATTGGATCTAAACATGTATTGTGGCACTTTCAATTGATTATAGGAATCATTGAAAGATGAAAAATCACTATAGAGATAGTGAACTCTCAAGAACAACATTACATATCCATTAACTAAAGCTTATCCAACAGCAGGATAATCGTCACTTAGAGAAGAAGGGAATGAGATACCATGACGATTGGCTTTAGTGCAAGTGGGAGATTGAAAGTAGTATGCACACAAGCCAATCATGTTTAATGATAAAGAATATACTTTGTAACAATCTTATTCATTTATTAATAAAAAGTATTAATTTATTAAAGGCTTTTAATTATCTACATGATGCTATTTTATAATATGTGATAAACCCATAGTTTTAAGCAATGCTTTTAGAATAATGATGATGATCATTCTAATGAGATCTAAATTCTTAGAAAGCTTAAAACTAAAATAGTTCCCAATCGTTGAATTACTAAATTGGGAATTAGTGAATCCGGATAGATTGGTACATACGTTGCTTGCTCATTGGATGAGGATGATTGATCTCATGATCATTTATGTGGAGACACTAAAGAAAGTATGTAGGTGCTTATTAGAGAATAAGTTCACTGAACGTGGCTTGCTAAGGAATACCTAATGGAGTTTTACTTGCCTATCAATAGGAATTCCTATAGTGATAGTAGTACAAGTGATCCTTGGACTTGAGATCATCATAGTATCTTGTGTATGATTAGTTATACTTTAACTTATTCCTTAAGACCCTTAGGGTATATCAAAGGGTATGCTTGGGTATAATAAGTTGTACATGGAGATAATGTATGATCAATAAAGAATCTACCACTTCTAGTAAAAGAAGAGAAATGTCTATGTGATTCGATAAATGACAACCCAAAGAGGTCCTTGGCGAAAGCGAATGAAATTAGAAAGGAGTTTCTAATTTGCATTATTTGGAGTTGTGCATTTAAGAGTCGAAATACATATAATTAAATAAAATATGACTTGACAATAATTCCATGTCTTATATTTTAATTGGGACATTGTATGGTGGAAGGATTGAATTGTATGGTAACTATTTACTCAAAGGTTCTTTTATAATTAATGTTGAAATCTATATTATCTGAAAGTCGATTGATGATTTAGGGAGGCTTATCCTATTGTAGAATAAATATTATTTATTTAAATAAATTAATAGTTTAATTTATTTATTTAAATAAGATTAGAATTGTTCTAATTGATTTATTCACAACCGGTTTAATATGGAGAACCTAAATGGTCACACCATAAAAGGAAGAATAATTATTTAAGAAGTTAATGGCATAATCGTAATAATAAGTTAAGTATATTTAATTTAATCTATGGTGATAGAATAAATTAAATAGCTTAATATTATTATTTAATATTTTGGAAATATTAAATATAAATTAATAAGAGGAGTCTTATTATTATTATTACTATTATTATTATTTAATTCCTAAAGGAGTTTGGGAATTAATTAATAAAAGTACTCTCAAATATCCTAATAAGATTAGAAGGCTAATTAATTAAAAGAGTTTAATTAATTATTCCTAATAAGATTGGGAGCCTAATTAATTAAAGGAATTTAATTAATTAAAATAAAACCCAATTTCTTAATTGTTAAGGAGGGTTGTCCACATCTATAAATAAGGAGTCTTATTATGGGTGAGTAGGTTGACACTTTCACAACATGTGAATACGTAATTTCAATAGTTGGGAGAGTACGCCAAACACTTGGGTGGCTAACGTTGATCAAATGAAGGAACCAAACCCGGTGGATTCAAGTTGAACGCGAAAAGGATTGGAGGTGAGCTTGTACCTGAGGAAGCTCAAATCTTCAAGGGTATGATTCTTGTTATTTCTTTTTCATTTAATTAATAATTGTGCATAAAGGGTGATCTGGGTTTATAGTTTTTAAAATTTTAAAACTCTGATTTCCACGTTTCCGCTTATTTTGTGCAATTTTATTGCGTTCATGAATATTACAAACCTAACACAGAGCTGTAGGTTATGAACCTTAGGTGGGGGAACAACCTTAGGTAGTAGCCTTGTAGGAGATCGAGAACATAGTGATGGTAAACTCTTATCGAGTTCTAAGAAATGAATTTCTTAATTCATTGAAGATAATAAAAGACTTTATGTGCTTATGTGTTAAATTATGTGCTCGCTAGTACAGATTAGTAACTAAAACTTAAAATTTTGTTGTCAGGATGTCGGATGTTGGAGGAGCTAGTAGTCGGTGGGGAGGAGGAACCCCAGAGTACCTCGTAGGAGGAGCCCCGAGACATTCATGTCGTCAGGGAGCAGTTGGTACAGAGAGAGCCTTCTCCGTTGATCATTGTTGTTCGTCAGGAGCATGAGCCTGAGACTGATCCAGAGGAGGATTCTGAGGAAGAAGAGGAGTTCCCATCGAACTCCATTGATGCTGAGATGTATGATGCGCTTTATGATCGTAACATAGAGTTACAAGACACTGTTCAAGAGCTGAAGGAGCGGACGGTTAATCAACAGATTACCATCGAGCAGAAGGATATGGAGATTGTGACTCTTCATACACGTTTAGGAAATGTGGAGTGGGTTTTGGTTCACGAGAATGGTCAAACCGAGGAGAAGTCCGAAGAAATGGAGAAGTTGAAGAAGGAACTGAAATAGAGCTCAGAAAGGCTGACCATAGCAGAGGAGGGCTGGGTAAGAGAGTCACGTCATGCTGATCTTGCGGAAGAGGACTGTCGTGCGAAGAAGGCTAAGCTTGGGGAGACGTACTCTACACTTCAAAATGCAATAGATGCGGCCCAGGATCGAGTTATGAGATATCCAATCCAGTTTGAAGGTCTACCATCATATATGCTAGATCGCAAGACGATGTCCCGTATCATGGAAGAGGAACGTGGCAGGGCTATTCAACGCCTTAACATGCAGTGATAGGATTAATTTAATTATGTTAAAACCTATTTGGTAGTTAAAGATGTAAATTCCGATGTGATTATAAACAAAGGAATATTTTAATGATTTAAATCTTGTGGATTCTTTATCTCGAGATAGTCGATGTAAATAACAGTGATGCTATCGTATGATGTTAAAACTTTAGAATTGAGAAAAATGTTCAGAGTTTATTCGAGATAATGTGTTAAGTGAATTATGATTAAATATTTTAGTTAAGCCTTAAATGTTTAAGGGATTGAATAAAGACCTAATAAGCGTATATTCTTAACAGAAAAATGCCTCCTAGAAGAAGACAAAACGGTCAACAAGCTCAAGGAGAACCGATGAATAACAACAACGACACCAATGCTAACCCTGTTCAGCAATTGGTGAACCTATTAGTTGGAGCAATTCATAATCAACCACAAGCTCCAGCGAATACATCGTTTAAGGATTTCAAGGTGGTGGGACCGCCAGAGTTTAAGGGCTCCATAAACCCGATCGAAGCTCCAACATGGGTTATGGAGATGGAGAAGGTGTTTGATGTTGCCACAGTAAGAGAAGACCAGAAAACTGCATACACAACATTCATGTTGAAATCCGAAGCCAGTTATTGGTGGCAGGTAAACAAAGTACGGGGAGGAGAATGTGTGATAACCTGGGAGAGATTTAAGGAGATGTTCTTCGAGATGTACTTTTCGACCAGCTCGTAGAACCAAATGGAGGTTCAATTTTTGGAGTTGAAACATGGGAATATGTCCGTAGCAGATTATGCGGCAAGGTTCAACGAGTTGGCTAGGTTCGCCACATACCAAGTGCATACTGATGAGAGAAAGGCAAGACATTTCGAGCAGGGACTGAAGCCCTAGTTGTATAACAAGGTGTCAATGTTCCAATTGAACACTTTTACTAGAGTGTTAGAGAAGGCAATACTCGCTGAAGGTGGAAGTGATGCGATAACTAAATATAATCAGGATCAGAAGAAGAAAAAGAGTGAAAATAAAGGAACTAACAAGACTGGTGGAAGTACCACGGGAGGTAGTAATAATTAGAAGAGAAAGTGGTCTGATAACTCGTCAGCTGGAAATCAACAAAGAGGGCAGAAGAAGAAGATCAAAGCGTGCCCAACCAGCGAAGAAGCTCATCTGGGAGTTTGCATGAAGGGAAATCGAGTATGCTACAATTGTGATCAGGAAGGCCACATAACACCTTACTGTCCTAACCCAAAGAAGGGTGCCTGCTTCACTTGTGGCTCAAAGGATCATCTTGCAAGGGATTGTCCTAAGAAGGGATCTGGAGGGACAGGATCAGGAAGGAATGGAAGAAACAGCGGTGGATACACTCTGACTATCACAAGACCAACTACAACCAACCAATCGACCGCCAGAACATTCAACATGACAGTACAGGATGCAGTGCAGACTCGTGATGTGGTGTCAGATATCATTCCGATCAATAAAGTTAATGCTCATGTATTATTTGATTCGGGTGCTACTTGTTCATTTATATTCGATGACTTTGCTAAGAACTTAGAATTGCTGAAGGACGAGTTAGAATACCCCATGAACATAGAAATTGTGAATAGAGAAATAATCCCCGTTAAGTACGTGCATAAGAACTGTAGAGTGGATATTAAGGGCAATAACATGAACGTAGATCTTATCCCTATTCGACTTGGAGAATTCGATGTTATCTTGGGTATGGACTGGTTATCCAATTATGGGGCGGTAATTGATTTCCAGAAGAAGCGTATTAACCTTATGACTCCGTCTAAGGTTATGTTTTATGGTAGCAAATTGCCTAGAAAAGCGAGTTGTCTAACGATGATGCAAGCCAGGAAGTTATTAAGACAGGGCTGTGTAAGATATCTAGCTTACATAGTCGATAGCCGTAAAGAGAATCCAAAAATAGCGGAGATACCAGTAGTGAGGGATTTCAAGACATATTTCTGGATGATTTACCAAGACTTCCTGTAGATAGAGCAGTTGAATTTGTGATCGATTTAGCTCCACGAACGACACCAATATCGAAGGCACCGTACCGAATGGCACCGGTAGATATGAAAGAACTGATGGTTCAACTACAAGAATTAATGGACAAGAAGTATATCCAACCGAGCGTATCGCCGTGGGGAGCGCCGATTTTATTCGTGAAGAAGAAGGATGGGACAATGCGGCTCTGCATCGACTATAGAGAATTGAATATGGTCACAATTAAGAATAGATATCCATTACCGAGAATCGACGATCTGTTCGATCAGTTAAAGGGAGCGAGATACTTTCCAAAGATAGACTTGAGGAGTGGTTATCATCAACTGAAGGTGAGACCAGAGGATGTACCGAAGATAGCGTTCAGAACACAATATGATCACTACGAATTTTTGGTAATGTCATTTGGTCTAACGAATGCTCCTGCAGCATTTATGGGCTTAATGAATGGAGTGTTTAAACCGTTTTTGGACAAATTCGTAGTGGTATTTATAGATGATATTTTGGTATATTCGAAAACCAAGGAAGAACATGAAGAGCATTTGAGGGTGACGTTAGAGACATTGAGAAGGGAGAAGTTGTATGCCAAGTTTTCGAAATGTGAATTCTGGATTGAAAGAGTACAATTTCTTAGACATGTGATCGATAGGAACAGAATTTTGATGGATCCCTCCAAAGTCGAAGTTGTGATTAACTGGGATCAGCCAAAGATGCCGTCAGAAGTAAGAAGCTTTCTTGGATTGGCAGGTTATTAATGAAGATTCATTCAGGACTTTTCCAAGATCGCGACTCCATTGACAAATTTAACTAGGAAATCGGTGAAATTTATTTGGACGGAGAAGTGTGAGGAAAGCTTTCAAGAATTAAAGAAAAGGTTGAGTACAACGTGTGACACCCCCAAAATAGGTATACATCACCCATCTTGAGTTGCCAAATACATGGTACAAAATTCAAATACAACTTAATAATACAGCTGTCGTGTAAAATACGACAAAACATAAACTGAGAGTTTAATAAGAATATTATCATCTAGACAATATTCACACTCAAAAGAGTCCTCTTTACATTTATTTTCACACTATTTAATAGAATAGTGAGGACTACTAAAACTATCATCTGGACCGTCACTTCGTTCCCCGACTAGTCCCGGCTACGTTCTTATTTTCTGAAGAGAACAGTGAAAGAAAGGGTGAGCTCAACTAGCCCAGTAAGAAATATTATGACTAAGATAATGCAGAATAAATTATCATTAGCCTTCAACAATGTTAAACTGATAAAATATAACAAACATCAAGTTTAACTGCTGCGGTAACAAGCAATCCATTAAAAGAGTCAAGTAGAGAATAAAATCTACTATCTTTTATGATTCAAAAGGTTTTTCATCACTTTTATCGCTGAGACTCAGCTTAATAAATAATCTGCATCATCCCTGCACTACGACCAAAGATATTCATTAGTATCACAACCACAAATTATCCATGCACTACGGGCCAAGGATATTAGTGTATTCATCAATGGTCATTATTATGCCAACAACTGTCCATCAATGCACTACGGGCCAATGAGGACTTTAACCACATCATTTGTAACATTATGGTTATGATTATACCGAATAATCCCTGGTCATAATCATACCAAGTCCATCTATGCACTACAGTCCACAGATGACTTTCAACATAATATAAACATGAGGATGATGACAATGATATAAGAATTCAATAAAAACAAGTTCAATAATTAATTTATTCAGGAACTAATAACGTCCAAATTGTCAACATGATACTTCTTTGTAAGGTAAATTTCAAGAATGCTCAGAAGAATATTTCCATGAAAAGATACTGGATGAAGCGCAAATATCAAGGATATTCCACTAATTTCATGGAGTATAGAAGTCAAAATTTAACCAATTGAGTATAATAAAGAATGGAATAACAAAAGAAATCACCAGGCATGCGATAGACCGCATGAGACGAGTTATTCCAATGAGAATAATAAATAACGAAACCGGTCATGCGTAAGCATGCAGCGCGATATTCAACGAATAATAAATAATGAGAACCGGTCGTGCAAACTTATGCAAGACGGGATGTTCCAATAGAATAATAAATAACGGAACCAGGTCATGCGTAAATGCACAGACAGGATGTTCCAACAGAATAATAAAGAATGGAATATCAGAAGAATTTCACCATGTATATGCGGTGCTTGGCATAGAGCGAGTTATTCCAACATAATGATAAAGAATGGAATAATAGAAGAATTTCACCAAGTATAGGGTAGCTTGCGTATCTGAGTTATTCAACGAGAATAATAAATAATGGAATAACAGAAGTTCTCTTTATGAATAAGAATGAAATAATACCCCTTACCTTAGTAGGAAATTGGATACCGCAATATTGTAGTAACGGAAGATTCTTCTTCTTTCTCTCTTATTCTCTCTATTCTTTCTCGCTCTAAAGCTTTAGTGAATTCATGAAAAATAATAAAGGAATGAGCTTCTATTTATAAGCTTGGTAGAGTAAGGGTAAAATAGTCTTTTCACCATAATTTATGACATCATCGCTTACATCATCAGAATTCAAATTCAAATTGTTCTCTTCCACCTCATTTTACTTTTATACCATGAATTTACTATAATAATGTTACCATTCAATTTATATAAAAAAAATATACTATCATATAATCACATCATACTACTATAATATAATATTATAATACTATATTTAAATAAATTATTGATTTGATAATTTGAAATACTGTGTAATGACAATTATTGAATCAAAAATATCAATGTAGCAATTATTGAATCAATAAAATATTAAACAGTAATTACTATAACAATTATTGAGTAGTGCCTTCTTAGGTAAGAATCAATAATTCAAAAAAATCTTGTCTGTCTGGTATATCTTCTTGTCGCAACAACAACGTGTTCTTGTATTTTTTAACCACCGGGTATTCCAACAACGTTATTAACGGTAACTTCCTTCGTAGTTATTTTTATAAAAATATTTTTGTCATTTTCTAACTCAAATGATAATTCCGTTGTGGGGTCCACCAATGATTATTATCGTCGTCAAATGCGAATATTTCCCAACAAAAAAAAATTCCCCAGACCAAATGAATATTTTATAACAACTTGCGTACTTTGGAAAATTTATAAATATTACCCACAACTATAACATTTCAAATTCATTCCCTAATATTTAAAAATAATATTAATAGAAAAATCATCTTTATTTAAAAAGTTGGTGTCTTACAACCTCCCCTTCTTATGAAATTTCGCCCTCAAAATTAGGGTACGTACCTGGTATGTCGAAAAGGTAAGGATATCTTGATTTCATTTCAGATTCTAACTCCCAGGTCATTTCCTCAACATCGTGGTTTCTCCACAAAACTTTGACTTGAGGTATAACCTTGGAGCGTAGAATATGTTCCTTCTTATCCAAGATTTGAACAAGAACCTCTTCATACGTCAAATCTTCCACTATTTTGTTCGGTTCTAACTCAATAATGTCGTTCGGGTCTTCCAAATATTTACGTAACATGGATATGTAAAAAATGTTATGAACACGAGACATACTTGGCGGTAAAGCGAGTCTATACCCCACAGTTCCTACTCGATCGAGGATTAAAAATGGGCCAATGAATCGAGGATTGAGCTTTCCTCTCTTTCCAAATCACGTAACTCCTTTCCATGGAGCAACACGTAACAACATATGATCTCCAATATAAAATTCCACGTCCTTTCGATGAAGATCAGCATAACTCTTTTGTCGATCTTGTGAGGTTTTTTATCGTTGTTGGGATCATTTGAATCTTTTCCGTAGTCATACGTACCAACTCTGGTCCCAACAACGTTGCTACACCCACCTCATCCCAGCATACTAGAGAACGACACTTTCTTCCATACAACGCTTCGAATGGAGCCATGCCAATACTTATTTGATAACTATTGTTGTATGAAAACTCCACCAACGGTAAGAACTTGTCCCAACTTCCCTTGAAGTCAAGGACACAGTGTCTTAATAAATCTTCAAGAGTTTGAATAGTCCTCTCTGATTGTCTGTCCTTCTGAGGATGATATGCCGAACTAAATCGTAAGTCCATGCCCATAGCTTTTTGCAAACTAACCTAAAATCGTGAAGTGAATCTTGGGTCTCGATCAGAAACTATGGATACTGGCATACCATGCAGTCTTACAATCTCGTTTATGCACATACGAGCAAGACGCTCAAGTGTATAAGTTTCTCGTATTGGTAAGAAATGAGCAGACTTGGTCAATCTATCAACAATGACCCAAATTGCATCTATGCCTTGAGAAACCTTGGGAAGACCAATAACGAAATCCATGGTAATGTGCTCCCACTTCCATTCTGGAATTTCAAGTGGTTGCAATGGACCTTTTGGTACTTGATGCTCCGCCTTGACACATTAACAAGTTAGACACCTTGAGATAAATAGCGTTATCTCTCTCTTCATATTGCTCCACCAAAATGTATGATGAAGATCGCGATACATTTTGGTACTCCCAGGATGGATTGCAAACGGTGTGTTGTGCGCCTCCATCATGATTTTATACTTTAAATCAGGGTCGTTAGGAACATAAAGTCTAGAGTTGACTCGAAGTATTCCTTCTTCATCGATTCTTACTTCCGGCATAGCACCTTCTTGCACTTTCTTCCTCATACGCATCAGTTCCAGATCTGCAACTTGAGTAGCTTTAACTTTATCAATTAAAGTCGGTTCTACTCGTATATTCTCCATCATCACATGGATCCCTGGAGTTTTTAACTCTATCTCCATCCTTTGCAAGTCACACAAAATGGGCCTTTGCGTTGTTAATATCGCTTTTCGTACTCGCGTATGATCTTACCTTTCGATCGTTAGCTACCACGTTAAACTTTTCGGGATGGTATTGGATGGTATGATCATTGTCTTTCAATAGTTCAAGCCAACGTTGTTGTCGCATGTTGAGTTCATTTTGAGTGAAGAAATATTTTAGGCTTTTATGATCCGTAAAGATCTCCACTTTCTCCCCATACAAGTAATGCCTCCAAATTTTAAGTGCGAAAACAACAGCTGCCAACTCTAGATCATGAGTAGGATAATTCCTCTCATATTCTTTGAGTTGTCTAGAGGCATAGGCTATGACTTTCCCATATTGTATGAGAAGACATCCTAACCCTTTGCCCAAAGCATCACTTTGTAGATGACAAATCCCTCAGGCGGATGGTATTGTCGAGCAGTCTTTGAAATGAGTCTCTCTTGAGTTCTTGAAAACTCTTCTCACATTCCTCGTTCTAACCAAATTTTGTATCTTTTAGTCGGTTTGAGTTAATGGAGTAGCGATTCAAAAAACCCTTCTACGAATCTCAGATAATAACCCAATTAAGCGAGAAAGCTACGTACTTCGGTCACTGATTTAGGTTGCTCCCAACTTTGAATAGCTTTAATTTTTGTTGGGTCAACAGATATTTCATGGCTTGATACTACATGCCCAAGGAATGTTACTTCCTCGAGCCAGAACTCACATTTCTTCAACTTGACATAAAGCTTATATTCACGAAGCTTTTGGAGTATCAGCCTCAAGTGTTGCTCATGATCTTCACGACTTTTGGAATAAATAAGGATGTCATCAATAAAGACGACTACAAAGTGATCCAAATATTCCTTGAATACTCGGTTCATCATATCCATGAAAGCAGCAGGAGCATTAGTCAATCCAAAAGACATGACTATGAATTCATAATGCCCGTACCGAGTTCTGAAAGCCATCTTTGGAATGTCATCGGTTCTAATCTTCAATTGGTGATATCTAGAACGAAGATCAATCTTTGAAAAGAATTTGTCTCCTTATGGCGGGTCAAACGGGTCATCAATACGTGGCAATGGGTACCTATTTTTGATGGTGACATGATTGACTCTCGATAATCAATACAAAGTCACATACTCCCATCTTTTTTTTCCACGAATAGAATGAGGAGCACCCCGAGGAGAAGTACTAGGGCGAATAAAGCCAATGTCTAACAATTCTGCGGTTGGGTCTTTAACTCCTAAAGTTCAATAGAGCCATTCGATATGGGGCTTTGGAAATGGGTTTTGTCTGGGGTTCAAGGTCGATACAAAATTTAATTTCACGCTCTGGGGTAGGCGAAGAAGTTCTTGAGGAATCGTCGGAAATTTATTAACAATAGAAATATCATTCAAAAGCGGCGTATTTTTGTTTAGATCCGTGACATGAGCTAAGAAAGCTTGACATCCATTTTTAAAAATGAATAGCTTTATGGCTTGAGATGACAATGATTTATTTTAATGGTTTGGTTGCTTGAATTAGCATAATAGGTTGGTTAGGAATATGAAAGCTAACAACCTTACGAAAATAATCAATTTTGCATGATGAGTAGTTAACCAATCAATCCACTAGAATTACGTCAAATGCAAGTATTTTCAATGAAATAAGATCGACGGAGTAATGTGCGGTTCTGATTTGAATCAAACAAGACTTATAAACCGTGGATGTAATGAAGGTTTCTCCCAATGGAGTTTCAACAAATAAATCAAAGTCTAATTTCTCCAGTCAAAGTTAAACATTGAGCATTAGTAGGAGAAATAAAGGAATGGGTAGAACCAGGTATCAAATAAAGTATAAACTTATTTAGAGTTTATGATTAGCTTACTAAGTGATCACCTCGTTCGGGTTCCTCACTTTTTGGGAGGTTACGACAAACGCTCTCCTTGAACTACCGGTTTTGTCTTATGCGGGACGGTCTTTTGATGCCTCCATCCAATGGACTTGTCTTGATTGCAAAAGACAAAATCGGGCCAGGTGACCTTCTCTTCCATAATTGTAACATGCTTTGGATGGCATCGCGTAGTTTGGACTGATGTGTCCCTCTCCTCCACATTTGAAACATATGATAGGTGGTCGTTCTCCTTCCTTAACGACATGTGCTGATGTTGACGTCTTTCCATCATTGTTGAATCTCCTCTTCTTGAAATGTCCATTCTTATTATTTTGGCCATGATTACCACCAAGTGATTACCATTTACGGCATGTTGATTCCTCCACGCTTATTGTCACTTGCGATGGATGGTTGTTATCACTAGTATTATCATTTTGCTTGTTTGCTTTCTCTTTGGTTGGGTTGACTCATTATCGCGCTCCAATAAGCGAGCCTATATAACACAACATCTGAATACAAACACGGTTTATGAGAGATAAGATATTGGCGTATCTCGGGTTTGAACCCTCTTAGAAACATTCGCGTCATTCTCTCCTCATTATCAACTAAATGAGGCGAAGCCAAGGACAACTTCGACAAACTTGTCTTCATCTTTGCGACACGGTCGATGTTGTTTTGCTCGACTTGATGAACTCTACCTCTTTCATGTGGCGAATACTTTCGGGAAAGTACTTGTCGTTGAAACGATTCTTTGAACTTCTCCCAGAGACATCTTTAGTCTGCGGCGGGTTGAGTCGCTTTCTGATTCCCACCGATGTCTGCCTCTGCGCATGACATGAAGGTGGAAAAGGGAACCTTTTGCTCCTCGGAGCATCCCAAGACATCAAATATCTTGTTGATCTGCTTTATCCACGTCTCCACCTTAAGTGGTTTTGGCTCTCCAAAAAACTCCGGTGGTCCCAGTTCCTTGAACTGCTTAGCGGTGACCGTCCGAGAGTTGCCAGTGTTTCCACCTACATTTTGGATAAGAGTCGCTCTTACCTGATGTTGCATGAATTGCATAAAGCCTCTGAACATTCCATCGTTCATCATCTGGTCCGTGTTGTTATTTTCCTGAGGATTGTCGCCTTCCTGATGCACATTGTCCTGATTATTGATCTGTGGAGACTCAACGGTCTCTTGTGCTCTATTGATGTTCTCATCATTCTCGGATGTCATTTTCAAATACTGCAACAAAACAAGGGTTAATTAACATATCACATATTATCCCTATACTCTGAACGACCAATTAAATACCAAATAAACTTAGGTAGGTCATACTAGCGAAGGAATTCTCCGTCTCTCCCCTCCTAGTTCTTGTCTTACATCTTAGCCAATGATCATATCCCTAAGCTTTAATACCAACTGTGACGCCCCCAAAATAGGTATACATCACCCATCTTGAGTCGCCAAATACATGGTACAAAATTCAAATACAACTTAATAATACAATTTGTCGTGTAAAATACGACAAAAGCGTGGTGCGAGGGTTTAATAAGAATATTGTCATCTAGACAATATTCACACTCAAAAGAGTCCTCTTTACATTTATTTTCACACTATTTAATAGAATAGTGAGGACTACTAAAACTATCATCTGGACCGTCACTCCATTCCCCGACTAGTCCCGGCTACGTTCTTATTTCTTGAAGAGAACAGTGAAAGAAAGGGTGAGCTCAACTAGCCCGGTAAGAAATATTATGACTAAGATAATGCGAGAATAAATTATCATTAGCCTTGAACAATGTTAAACGATAAAATATAACAAACATCAAGTTTAAGCTGCGGTGAAACAAGCAATCCATTAAAAGAGTCAAGTAGAGAATAAAATCTACTATCTTTTATGATTTAAAGGTTTTCATCACTTTTATCGTTGAGACTCGACAATAAATAATCCACATCATCCACGCACTTTTCTGACGAGGATATTCATTAGTATCACAACCACAAATTATCCATGCACTACGGGCCAGGATATTAGTGTATTCATTAATGGTCATGATTATGCCAACAACTGTCCATCAATGCACTACGGGCGATGAGGACTTTACCACATCATTTGTAATATTACGGTCAATGATTATATCTTAGAATAATCCACAGTCATAATCATACCAAGTCCATCTATGCACTACGAGGCCACATATGACTTTCAACACAATATAAACATGAGGATGATGACAATGATATAAGAATTGATAAAATAAGTTCAATAATTAATTTATCCGAGAACTAATAACGTCCAATTGTCGACATGATACTTCTTTGTAGAGTAAAATTCAAGAATGCTCGGAAGAATATTTCCATGAAAAGATCTTTGGATGAAGCGCAAATATCGAGGATATTCCACTAATTTCATGGAGTATAGAAGTCAAAACTTTAACCAATTGAGTATAAGAAAGAATGGAATAATAAAAGAAATCACCGAGGCATGCGATAGACCGCATGATGGAGTTATTCCAACATAATAATAAATAACGGAACCGGTCGTGCGTAAGCGCTTGGGCAGACGATATTTCTAACGAGAATAATAAATAACGGAACCAGGTCAGGCGAACTTCGCACCGACAGGATGTTCCAACAGAATAATAAATAACGGAACCAGGTCATGCGTAAACGCATAGACAGGAAGTTCCAACAGAATAATAAAGAATGGAATAACAGAAGAATTTCACCATGTATGCGGTACTTCGTATAGACAGGTTATTCCAACATAATGATAAAGAATGAAATAATAGAAGAATTTCACCAAGTATAGGGTATCCCGCATATATAGGTTATTCCAACAAAATAATAAATAATGGAATAACAGAAGTTCTCTTCACGAATAAGAAAGAAATAATACCCCTTACCTTAGTAGGAAATTAGATACAGCAATATTGTAGTAACGGAAGATTCTTCTTTTTTCTCTCTTATTCTCTCTATTCTTTCTCGCTCTAAAGTTTTAGTGAATTCGTGAAAAATAATGAAGGAATGAGCTTCTATTTATAAGCTTGGTAGAGTAAGGGTAAAATAGTCTTTTTGCCATAATTTATGACATCATCGCTTACATCATCGATCATATGACATCATTGCTTACATCATCGGTCAAATGACATCATTGCTTACATCATCGCTTATATCATCCTTCCGATCACATCATTGTTTACCTCATCGTTCCGATGGCATCATCACTTACATCATCAGAATTCAAATTCAAATTGTTCTCTTCCACCTCATTTTACTTTTATACCATGAATTTACTATAATAATGTTACCATTCAATTTGTATAAAAAAAATATAATATCATATAATCACAACATACTACTATAATATAATATTATAATAATATATTTAAATGAATTATTGATTTGATAATTTGAAATCTTGTGTAATGACAATTATTGAATAAAATATATCAACGTAACAATTATTGAATCAATAAAATATTAAACAGTAATTACTGTAACAATTATTGAGTAGTGCCTTCTTACGTAAGAATCAATAATTCAAAAAAATCTTGTCTGTCTGGTGTCTTCTTTATGTCGTGTGAACGCGTGTTATTGTATTTTAACCACCGGTATTCCAACGATTGTTAATTGTAACTCTTCCTACCGTTATTTTAATAAAAATATTTTTGTCATTTTCTAACTCGACAATAATTACATTGTGGGGTCCACACTATGATGATTGTTAATAAATATAATATTCCCAGATAAAAAGAATATTCCCCGACCAAACGAATATTTTATAACAACTTGCGTACTTTGCAAAATTTATAAATATTACCCACAACTATAACATTATATCAAATTCATTCCATAATATTTAAAAATAATATTTATAGAAAAATCATCTTTATTTAAAAAGTTGGGGTCTTACACAGCACCTGTGTTATCTCACATCCGCGTCTCCAAATTCAACTCCGAACTCAAATTCTATTTTTAATAACATTCATCATTAATATTATAACTCACAATATTTAACAACCAGGTTGTTCTCAGGAAAGAGGGGGCTTTCCGATAAGGATTTCTCCTTATTAGCGCGCAATTAGGTGACCAAACCTCTCCTTAACAGAACTTCTAGACATTGTCAATATTGCAAATTATAATATGAATAACTTTATCGTCTAAATTAATGATTTAATAATATATAAAATATTATGCAGATGATACTGTGACAATAAATGAATTAATAATATGAGAGATATGATGCAGCAATTACTGTAGCAATAATTGAGTATAACTGAGTGACTTCTCACGTAAGCATCAATAATCAATACCGTGTGCTACTATGTAACCACGCGTATTACTGTACTTTTACTACTGGTTATTTTATGACAACTTGCTTACTTTAAAAAAAATTCAAATATGACCCTTAACTTTAAACTTTTATCAATTTAACTATTTACCAAAATAGAAAAATTGAATACTTTTATTTCATAAAATTCGGGGTCTCACAGCAACTGTATCGAATTCTGAGTACATTTCCTGTAACTTCATATGTTTGGTATCATTGTAGTATGGGTCAATTATTGTAACCATCCAATCTTCAACTGAGAATAGGAACAAGACAAAATGTCTTTGATTTGTACCACACATCGACATGAATATGTAATGGCATTCATGTAAAGGTGGGCCAACATCTTGGTTCACATATGGATTGCAAAAACTCCATGCCTGATTCTCTTCAGTTGGGGGCACATAGCTCTGCCCAAGATGCATGAAGAATGAATTCACGAAACCAAATTGGGCCCACCTTTGTATTCCCTGCTACCTGTAGTATTCCTCTCTGTCTCATAGCAACAACATATAAGCATCGAGGACATGCTCGAAAATCCAATTCCCAGGCCTTAAGGATTACAATGCACTGTGGTCTAAAACATATAACTGCCGCGGATGTGACAACAGATATAAATTCTCTCCCGAGGCCACCACATTTCCAAAAATATGTTTATTTATGAATGCCTCCTTCCAATCTTTCAGTTTTTTGGTTAAGGACCCTTTTAGTCCATAAGAGATGTGATCTCCCGCATCTTGTTCCTGATTGAGACCCAAATGTACATTATTATTATATAGCTTGCCTTTTTTTATTTATAAATATGAATATAAGTAATAATTAATATGCTTTAATTAAAACCATCACTATATATACCTTAAATGAACCAGCTCCTATGACGTCAGAAAGTCCCGCAAAGTCAGAGTTGGTTGGAATGTAACACTCCTCATAGGCCTGGGAGGTCAGAATGTAACACTCCTCGTAGGCTTGGGTGGTGAGAATGGAGCTCTCCTCATATGCTTGTGTGGTGGGTATGTAGCTCTCTTGTACAGTATAATCAGTTTGTTTCCCAAGCCCTTCATTGAATTGGGAGAATTGGGACTGTGGTCCAAAACTTGTGGGACTCCCTTGTCGAGGTATTTGCTTCCCTTTTGCTTCAAAGTCGTATAGACTGTATTGGTAATCCCAATTATGTTTTTGCAGAACCAACTCGGGAGGCAGCTGAGTAAGTGTTGAAAACTTGTCAAGTAAAGACTTTGCACTCTCAATCTATCATGTAAGATGAACACAAAAAATATCAATAACACTAAATATGAATAAATGTAATATTAAGTATTTACTCTAATATAAATAAATTAAAGAAGAATATAATTTTCTACCATTTTAACAAGGTGTTGTTGGTTGTAAATGGCCCGAGGCTCATAACAACTGTCGAGGTCCCTTGCTTGTCGAGGTCGGTGGATTTTCCAACGTGTAATTTTCCGATACTAGGCCATATAATCATCTACTGACATATAATTAGAAATTTCATATTGTTGTCCTTCGAGATGATCCATGTATGCCTCCCAAATTGAAATGTATTCCCCTCTCAAGGCCATATAATCCTCGACATCAATAAATTTATACTTTTTCTCCTTCCTAAGGTCACCATGGTTTTTGGCGGGTGATGGTATGCCTTGCATGAACCCAAACTGTCTCATCATACGGTCTAACATCTGGAATTCCACAATATCAAAGTGGATCAAGGGGACCCCACCAGATCCTAACAACCTGCCTTCAAAATTAAATCCACTGATATCATCATCCCACATTATGTAAGGCCACCAAACCACATCCCACATAGACTTAATATTTAACACCCCTCAATAAAATGACAAATGGTGATGGGGATTCTCACGTCTACCACGGTAACTGTGGGTTCCAAAATATGACCATGCTAAAGCCCTAGGTAACCATATGGATGATTGTGCCCAAGGGTTTGGCCTTCCAATATTTACTCGCTTATAGGCCCAAATTTTTAACAATGTTACACAACCATTAATGTATTTAACTCCTTTCCTAGTAGCAGTATATAAAGATCTGTACAAATATGCTAACACTGCCGTGCCCCAAGAGTAAGTTACACAATCTTCAACGTTGGCAATAAAAGACATATATCTTGGGTGCACACTATTCCTATTCCTATTCTGGAATAATATTACCCCACACAACCATAACATGTAGGCCTTTGTGTGTCGCCCTACAACATCTTTACTTGCATTCTCGGGATAATTATTAAAATGTTCGTGCAACCACACTAATGAAATTGCACTGCGCTTTTTTGAAATAAAATATTCACCAGCTAATTTATCTCCAAAACAAACCCTAAAATAATTCAAATTGGTGACAGCAAGGGGACCCGTTAAGGGCATTCCCACAACCGGTAACCCAAAAATAAAGTGAACTTTGTGAGACCCCGAATTTTATGAAATGAAAGTATTCAATTTTCTTATAATTATTCTATTTAGTAAATGGTTAAATTGATAAAAGGTTAAGGTTAAGGGTGATATGTGAAAATTTTGCAAAGTATGCAAGTTGTTATAAAATATTCGTTTGGTCGGGGAATATTCTTTTTGTCGGGAATATCCGTGCGACGACACAATCATTGGTGGACTCCACAATGGAAGTATTGTCGTAGTTAGAAAATGACAGAATTATCATTTTATAAAAATAACGGCGAAAGTGTTACTGTTAAAAGCTGTTGAACTACTTTTAGTAGTAAAAGTCTGATGTCTGGCATTGGTTGCGTAGTAGCACCACGGTATTGATTATTGATGCTTACGTGAAAGTCACTTTCGGTTATACTCAATTATTGCTACGATAATTGCTTGCATCATATCTCTCGTATTATTGATTCAATTATTGTCACGATATCATCATCATAATATATATGTTATATTATTAAATCAATAATTGAGACGACAAAGTTATTCATATTATTATTTGCAATATTGACAATGTCTAGAAGTTACATCGATGAGAGGTTAGATAATAATCTAATTGCGGCGCTTGATAAGGGAGAAATCCTTATCGAAAGCCCCTCTTTCACAGGAGCGACACGGTTGTTAAATATTGTGAGTTATAATATTAATGATGAATAAGTTCGTGTTGATTAAAGATGAAATTGATAGTTCCATTGTGTTGGGATTAGTAGTGTTAGTGGAAATCGACATTTATTTCGATAATAATTGATGTTTGGAAGTTATATTGACCAATCGGGTAATTAATCGGATAAATGAGCAATTAATTGCTATTAATTCACATGCTTATAACTATTTGTTCACATGTGTGTACTATTGATTCACATTCATGTACTATTAGGGGAGGTGGTGCAAGATTGATAATACTTGCATTACTAAGTTAAAAATGGAGGTATAGATGGAGGTACTATATCACATGTAATTAATATTTTCACATGTATAGAACTATTGATTCACATGACTGAACTATTGATTCACATGATGTACTATTAGGGGAGGTGGTGCAAGTTTGATAATACTTGCAGGACTAAATTAAAAATAAAGGAAAAGATGAAGGTATTATACTGTAATATTTCGAGCCCCAAAATGTACAATTAACGAAACTATATTTTCCTATAAATAGAAGCTCATTCCTTCATTATTCTTCACCAATTCACTAAGTCTCACAATAGCAATTATTAGAGATAAACTATAGAGAGAAAGAAGAAGCGAAATGCTGCTACTTCCTTATTCGATATCCGATCTTCTTTTTTTGAGGTAAGGGATATCATTATTGTGTAAGGGGTATTATTCTTTTTCGTATTCGAAGAGAGTTATTTTCTTTCAATACTACGTAGGGTTGTTATTCCATTCTTTATTATTATGTTGAAATAACTTTTATCTATCTGAAACTCATGCATATATACGTGGTGAAATTCTTACATTATACCATTATTTATTATTACATTAGAATATCACATGCATGCGTCTTGGATTCTGGTGACTGGTTCCATTATTTATTATTACATTGGAATATCACGCTTTGTGCGGATTCTGCACCTACACCATTCTTTATTATTTATTTATTATTTTGTTGGAATAACTGACATGCATTATTACATTGGAATTTTTATCATGCTTGGTGAATGAATTATTTTGTTATTCCATTCTTTATTATTCTATTGGAATAACTTTTGTCATGTGGGACTACGCATGCATGATAAATGATCCTTCGTATTCATTCTTTATTAAATTGTGGAAATGATGCATCTACGTGGATTCTGCATGGTGGGTGAAAATCCATTTCTAGACTTAAGTATATTATATTATACTCGTATGAGATATCATTTCTTTTGTACTAAATCATGGAATATTTTTTTACGAGTTACTATTCACGAGTTACTATTCACCCAATTACTTCTTATTCACTCTAGTATTATTCACTCGGGTATTGGGGGCACTTTTAGGTATCGAAGTACTATTCACGAGTTCTTATCCACGAGTTACTATTCACCCAATTACTATTCACTTGAATATTATTCACTCGGGGTATTTGGGGTACTTTTCATGCTTGGGGTACTATTCTCGAGTACTATTCCCAAAAGTACTATTCATAGGGTACTATTATTACTGCGGTACTATTTACCCGAAAAATATATTTCTTTTACATCCAAATTATTTTTGGTACATGAATATTATTCTTGAATTTTACTCCTGAAAGAAGTATCGTGTTGACAATTTGGATATTTTTAAACTATGGATAAATTTAAAGTCTTTAATATTTATCTTTGATTTCGTTTGATTAATGCTTATATCATTGTCATCATCCTCATGCTTATATTATGATGAAAGTCGTCTTTGGCTTATGTGCAATGATGATTGTGATTATTAGTTTCTGAGTTTGTATATCTTTGGCTTACGTGCAAGATGGATTGATTATTGATTATTAGTTTCTGATTTGTATATCTTTGGCTTACGTGTAAAGATGAACTATTGATTGATGAGTATCTTTGGCTTATGTGCATAGATGAACAATTTATTGGTATGATTATGATAAGGGATCATCCAGTATAATCATAACCCGTAATGTTATAGATGATGTTGTAAAAGTCCTCATTGGCCCGTAGTGCATTGATGGACAGTTATTGGTATGATTATAACTAGGGATTATTCGGTATAATCATGACCACTGATGATTACATGAATATCCTTGGCCGTAGTGCGAGGATGATTCGATGATGTGGATTATTTATTAAGTGAGTCTCGGATAAAATATTGATTATACACTTTTAATTAAGTAAAGATAGTAGATATCATGCTCTCTAATTAACTCTTCTAAAATACGGTTGTATGTCTTTGGCACGTAGTGCAAAGATGAATTGTTAATGAATATCTTTGGTAGTAGTGCAAAGATGAATTTATTAGTATGATTATGAAGAGAATTGTGATTTGGTATAACCATGATTTTTGATGTTTGGGTGAAGATAGGTGATGAAAATTATCTTAAATCACAGGTGCGAAGAAGAATTTAGAATCACAATTATGATTATGAGTTATTCATATGATTGTGGACGAGGAATTGTTGATTGATGTTACGAGGATAAAACATTATTGGTGGACTTTTAACATGGAGAAGGATGGACTGATGATATTTGACTCTTCTAATGGATTGCTCGTTCACTGCAACTATGGTTAAAAAGTTTTATCATCTACCATATGTTCTAAATCTACGATTTATTCTTGATGAAGGCTATTGATGATGTAAATTATCTTTAGTCATGATATTCTTTCTTGGGCTAGTTGTGCTCACCCTTTTTGCTTCACAATTTCTTTTCGGGTAATAAGAGTGTAGGCTGGTTGAAAGCGGGGGTAACGGGAGAATAGAAGCGGTGAGTCTATAGTTTGTTGAGGTTCTCCTAAATAGTATAGAAATAAATTTATTGAGAACTTTAGATAAGTGTGTCGTATTGTTGTATCGTCATTTGATATTTAATTTTGGTGAACCGAATAGGGGTGAGGTGAACTCAACTTTGGAAGGTGTTTTGCCACTATCATACAAGATGTCTAATGACATACTGACCTCGTGTTATCATAAGAGCGAGGGTTGTGCACATCCACTTGTTGAGTATATCTATGAGCACTACTATATGATCTTGGAGTTTGTTTGAAATATAATTCTCAATTGGAAAAGCGGAGATAATTATATGTCGAGAGAAGACTCACCATTGGAAAGAAGATGATAGTAATCTTCTTGGTTTTCTTTGGGGACTATTAGGTTGACGAGGATAATTACGTGGACATATGATATCTATCATAACCTAGACGTATGACCTCCCATCTACGAAGGTTTCCTTGAGTATTTTCCAAAGATTTTAATTTCTAAAACAGTTATTAACCGTACTTTTATGTAAAAAATACCATTGTAAGGTTGTGGTTAGAGGCACCATGAGAGTTACATACATTTGTATTAAAACTCATAGTTTTAATTGTGGTTAATATACTGCATGACAGTTTCATGATTATATAAATGAAGTTTGTATTTGATTTTTTATAGTATGATATCGGTGACTTAGAATGGGTCGTGTGGACCTAATTTGGGGCGTCACAAATGGTATCGAGCTTTAGGGATATAATTATTTGGCGGATATAGAAGTCTAGAACTAGGAGGGAGAGCGAGTAATATTTTTAAGCTAGTGTGTGACTTACTAAAATTGAAATTGTTTACTTGATAAGTTGACAAATTATGATATGTCAATTAACCTTTGTTTTGAAGATATATTCTAGAATGATATCTGAAATACAGGAGATGAGCAATGAGAAAATCATGATACAGAAGAAATAACTAGGAAGGTACAATCCGAAAAAGAAGCAAGGTATTCTCATCTCTTCAAACTACCAGGTACGTAAATTTCGAGGGCGAAATTTCATAAGGAGGGGAGATTGTGAGACCCCAAATTTTATGAAATGAAAGTATTCAATTTTCTTATAATTATTCTATTTAGTAAATAGTTAAATTGATAAAACGTTAAAGTTAAAGGTGATATGTGAAAATTTTGCAAAGTATGCAAGTTGTTATAAAATAATCGTTTAGTCGGGGAATATTCTTTTATCGAGAATATCCGTGCGATGGCACAATCATTGGTGGACCCCACAATGGAAGTATTGTCATAGTTGGAAAACGACAGAATTATCATTTTATAAAAATAATGGCAAAAGTGTTACCGTTAAAACTATTGAACTACTTTCATTAGTAAAAAATCTGATGTCTGGCGTGGTTTGCATAGTAGCACACGGTATTGATTATTGATGCTTACGTAAAAAGTCACTCGGTTATACTCAATTATTGCTTACGATAATTCTTTGCATCATATCTCTCGTTATTGATTCAATTATTGTCACAATATCATCACATAATAATATGCTATATTATTAAATCAATAATTGAGATGACAAAGTTATTCATATTATTATTTGAAATATTGACAATGTCTAGAAGTTCTATCAAGGAGAGGTTAGATAATCTAATTGTGCGCCAATAGGGAGAAATCCTTATCGGAAAGCCCCTCTTTCACAGGAGCGACACAGTTGTTAAATATTGTGAGTTATAATATTAATGATGAATAAGTTCGTGTTGATTAAAGATGAAATTGATAGTTCCATTGTGTTGGGATTATTAGTGTTAGTGGAAATCGACATTTATTTCGATAATAATTGATGTCTGGAAGTTATATTGACCAATCGGGTAATTAATCGAATAAATGAGCAATTAATTGCTATTAATTCACATGCTTATAAGTATTTGTTGACATGTGTGTACTATTGATTCACATTCATGTACTATTAGGGGAGGTGGTGCAAGATTGATAATACTTGCATGACTAAGTTAAAAATGGAGGTATAGATGGATGTACTATACTGTAATTCAAATTTCACATGTATAGAACTATTGATTCACATGATGTACTATTAGGGGAGGTGGTGAAAGTTTGATAATACTTGCAAGACTAAATTAACAATGAAGGAAAAGATGAAGGTATTATACTGTAATATTTTGAGCCCCAAAACGTGCAATTATCGAAACTATATTTTCCTATAAATAGAAGCTCATTCCTTCACTATTTTTCACCAATTCACTAAGTCTCACAAGAGCAATTATTATAGAGAAATTATAGAGAGATAAACTATAGAGAGAAAGAAGAAGCGAAGTCTGCTACTTCACTATTCCAGTATCCAGTCTTCTTCTGAGGTAAGGGATATAATTCTTTCGTATTCATGAAGAGAGCTATTTTCTTTCAATACTAAGTAAGGGTTGTTATTCCATTCTTTATTATTATGTTGGAATAAAATGTCTATCATGAACTCACCGCATACATGGTGAAATTCTTACATTATTCTATTCTTTATTATTTTATTGGAATATCACATGCATGCGAATTACGCATTCCATTCTTTATTCCATTATTTATTATTCTGTTGGAATAACTCCGTCATTGATACTATCGCATGCACGGTGAATTCTTTTGTTATTACATTCTTTATTATTCTATTGGAATAACACATGCGTGTGGACTCACACATACAAGACGTGTGGTGAATGATCCTTCGTATTCATTCTTTATTAAATTCTGGAAATGATTTGTCTACGTGAATTACCGCATGGCGGGTGAATATCCATTTGCAGTTTTGTATATTCTATTATACTCGTATGAGATATCATTTCTTTTGTACTCGTCATGAAATATCATTTTCTTTGATATTTTTTTATGAGTTACTTTCACTCTAGTATTATTCACTCTTTCATTATATTATTCACTTTTAGGTATTTGAGTACTATTCATGATGAGTTACTATTCATTATTCATGAGTTACTATTCACCCAAATTACTATTCACCAATATTATTCACTCGGTATTTGGGGTACTTTTCTTGTCGGTACTATTCACAAGGTACTATTCTAGAAGTACTATTCATAGGGTACTATTATGGGTACTATTTACCCAAAAATATATTTCTTTTACATCCAAATTATTTTTGGTAGATGAATATTATTCTTGAATTTTACTCCTGAAAGCATATTCGTGTTGACAATTTGGATATTTTTAAACTCTGGATAAATTTAAAGTCTTTAATATTTATCTTTGATTTACGTTGATTAATGCTTATATCATTGTCATCATCCTCATGCTTATATTATGATGAAAGTCATCTTTGGCTTACGTGCAAAGATGGTTTATTGATTATTAGTTTTACTGATTGTATATCTTTGGCTTACGTGCAAGATGGATTGTTGATTATTGGTTTTATAGTTGTATATCTTTGGCTTACGTGCAAAGATGAACAATTAATTGATGAGTATCTTTGACTTATGTGCATAGATGAACTATTTATTGGTATGATTATGATAAGGGATCATTTGGTATAATCATGACCCGTAATGTTATAGATGATGTGGTAAAAGTCCTCATTGGCCCGTAGTGCATTGATGGACAGTTATTGGTATGATTATAACCAGGGATTATTCGGTATAATCATGACTATTGATGATTACATTAATATCCTTGGCCATAGTGCAGGGATGATTCGATGATGTAGATTATTTATTAAGTTGAGTCTCAGCGATAAAATATTGATTATACACTTTTAATTCGTAAAAGATAGTAGATATCATGCTCTACTTGTCTCTTCTAAAATACAGTTGTATGTCTTTGGCCTGTAGTGCAAAGATGAATGGTTAATGAATATCTTTGATCGTAGTGCAAAGATGAATTTATTAGTATGATTATGAGCAAGAATTGTGATTTGGTATAACCATGATTTTTGATGTTTCAGGTGAAGATAGGTGATGACAATTATCTTCGTCCTGGGTGCGAAGAGAAATTTAGAATCACAATTATGATTATGAGTTATTCATATGATTGTGGACAGGAATTGTTGATTGATGTTACATGGATAAAACATTATTGGTGGACTTTAACATGGAGAAGATAATAGATCTAATGGTCTATTTGACTCTTCTAATGGATTGATCGTTCCGCTGCAACTATGGTTAAAAAATTTTATCATCTAACATATGTTCTAAATCTCTGATTTATTACTGATGAAGGCTATTGATGATGTAAATTATCTTTAGTCATGATATTCTTTATGAGGCTAGTTGTGCTCACCCTTTTTTGCTTCACAATTCCTTTCGGTAATAAGAGTGTAGGCGGAATTGAACCGGGATAACGAGGAGAATATAACGGTGGTGGTACATAAATTGTTGAGGTTCTCCACTAATATAGTATGAAAATAATTTTATTGAGAACTTTAGATAAGTGTGTCGCCGTATTGTATATGTTTTTGATATTTAATTTTGGTGAACCGAGAATAGGGTGAAGTGAACCAAACTTTGGAAGGTGTTTTTTCCACTATCATACAAGATGTCTAATGACATACTGACCTCGTGTTATCATAAGATGCGGGGTTGTGCACGTCCACTTCTTTGAGTATATCTACGAGCCTTTACTACCTATATGATCTTAGAGTTTGTTTGAAATATAATTCTCAATTGGAGAAAGCAGAGATAATTATATGTCGAGAGAAGACTCACCATTGGAAAGAAGATGATAGTAATCTTCTTATTTTTCTTTAGGGGACTATTAGATTGACCAGGATAATTTTGTGGAATATGATATCAATCATAACCTGAGCGCACGGGCCTCCCATGTATACGAAGGTATCCTTGAGTATTTTTCAAAGATTTTAATTTCTAAAAGCAGTTATATTTTTACACTTTTATGTAAAAGTACCTTTGTAAGGTTGTGGTCGAGGCACCATGAGAGTCACATACATTTGTATTAAAACTCATGGTTTAAGCGTGGTGCGTATACACATTTATAGTTCAACAATTGTATAAATGAAGTTTATATTTGATTTTTTTATAGTATGATATCTGGCAACTCAGAATGGGTCATGTGGACCTATTTTGGGGGCGTCACAAACATCCTCTAACGTGATTGTTATTTCTCCACAGTTTAAATGAAAAGTATAGGTCTCCTACGCCATCTCTCGATTTAGGCGGATATGAGAGACCAAGGTCGGGTTAATGTACAACACCTCGAAAACTAAAAACTCCAAATCCACGTTTATCTAAAAGGATTTTTTATTCTTTTGTCAAATTCCACTGATTATATTTTTGATCTGTATATTGACTGGAGCCTATCTTTCCCCTATCTTTCCCATGATATATGTCATCTGATACATGATCTTGTTGATCATGAAGAACACTTGGATCAATTGGCCCATATTCCCTGCATCTTTTACCTAAAAATACAACATTAATTCATTATTAGTTTTAAGATCTAGATAACAATTTGAATGATAATAATGATAATAATGAGATTAGAATTAATATATGAAATAATAACATAACTATAACTCGGATATTAATTATTAAGTGTACGAATAACATGTTGCACAAAAACAAGTATAATACTGATGTATGACAAAAACAACAATAAGCGAGTATTTATTAGTAATGTTATAGTATTGTTTTATTATTATACAAAAATAATAATAAAATAAAAACTATTTAAAACTGAACAAATAAAATATGCTAAAAACTATTAAAAACATAACAAATAACAACAACAAATTATATAACAATACCAATACCAATACCAATATCAATATTTTACAAAAAATTAAATTATTTTCGATGCCAATAACATAAACAATAACAATAATATTAATAATCATATTAAAAGCAACTATACCAATATCTTACAAATTATTATGTGTCTTCAGAATATAATAAATGCAATCCAACCGCTTCAACTTGTATTATTAGTTTGCTCTTCTCTCTTCCGAAATACTCTCTGTTATTTTTATCTAGCTATATACTGCACTTTAGAACAACAATATGTTCCCCGATATATGGTTAAATAAGCTCAAAACAAAATAGAATTCTGAACTTCATGAATTTCGGACCAAGTTCAAAGACTGATTGTATTAAGGGCTTTCAACTTTTTAGTTTTTTGAGCTTGCAGGTGGTCTTTTCCGAAAAGCTTTTTAGCTTTTCTATGTTGCAGGTGTTCTTTCCCGAGGCGATGTGGTAGAAAAAGTAGTTAAACCGCTACAGCTAGGGGCAGTCGGACCTGTTTTTCAAAAAGTGTTACTATTATATGATTATTATATTATTATTATTATGCCCAAATTGGTACAAGCTTGAATGTTTATAATGCTTCAAATGATACTGAGCTCCAAACGTAATAAAAAATTAAAAAACTTTTTTTCATTGCTAAATAGATTCGAACTCACAACCTCCAGCTCCAAACCCTCGTCATATGACCACTCGAGCACCACGGGCCTAGCTGCCATATTTTACCAAGGAATATAATATATGTTAAAACATTACATTTCTCACCATATTATATTTTCCCATTATTTTATTATAATTATTCTATTATTATTATTATTCTATTATTATACAGAATTGAGTATAAAACCGTTACATATTGTAGCGGCTTATGTACTTAATAATATTTTTTATCATTATTATTATTGTTATGATAAAAACTGTCTTGAGCATAAGTAGTCAAACATAATAACGTACACTATGAGAATAGGAAAAGCTGACATTGATTATGGGAAAAGTACACAAGTTTGACTTCTTGAGCATTAGCCATTCTGAAAGCTTTCTTAAATTTGGTCTTTTTGCCCTTTTAATATTCTCTTACAAGCTGCTATTTTCTCAAGTTATCTTCCTATCCTTCCTTTCCCACATCTCCTGCAGTTTGGTTTATGTTCTCGAATTGATCTAAATTCAAGTTAAAGTTCTGATCTAGCAAAATTCAGTTCGATTATTCAAAAGTAAGTTTTTCAAAATGGCATATAATATCCATAAAAAAATATTTCAATCTACTTCTTTAGATTCTATTGCAAGTTTAAATTGTGAAAATACATCTAAATTTGTCAGTGAATTTGAAAGTAATAAATCTGAAATTGTTCCGTATGTTGGTCAATTATTTTGTTAGTTGGAAGAGGTTGAAAATTTTTATACATCATATGCTCGTAAAAATGGATTTGAGATTAGAATTGCAACTAGTCATAAACATGCTAATATGAATGATATCAGATCTAGGATGTATGTATGTAAAAAAGTCGGTACACCAATTGTTGGCAAGAGTTTACCTGATGATGAAGATGGTAGTAATAAAATAACTAGACAGAGAGACTCTATAGGACGAACACTGTGCAAAGTTAGAATATATGTTGTCCACAATAAGAAAGAAGGCAATTGGCGTATTTCTACTGTTGAATTAAAGCACAATCATCACTTAGTGACCCCCACCAAAGTAGATTTGATAGAGACACACAGAAATATTACTCTTGTTGCAAGAAAATTAATTGACACTTTAAATAAGTTCGGTATTGGTCCTAATAAGATGATGAATGTTTTGAGCACAATGGGAGGTGGTTTGCAACATGTTCCTTTCTCTAATGTCAATGTTGAGAATGTGGTGTGAGATTTAAGGCGTGATTCTGCAGATGAAAATGATGCACAAGCTGCTGTCAATCATTTGAAAAAACTTGCATACGAAAGTGCAAGTTAATTTTTTTTCCGAGTGAAACCCGGTGAAAACAATCGCATAGCTTGTATTTTGTGGGTTGACGCCCGATCAAGGTTTATATATCAACGGTTCGGAGATGTTGTGACATTTGATAGTACATACTGAACAAATAAGTATGGCATGCCGTTTGTTCCATTTGTCGGGGTCAACCACCATTATCAGTCTATACTATTTGGATTTGCATTGTTAAGAGATGAGACAAAGGACACTTTCGTTTGGGTATTACAGATGTGGCTTGAAGCCATGGACTACAAGGCACCTATAACCATCATCACTGATCAAGACAGAGCCATGAGTAATGTTATTGCTATGGTACTTCCTTCTAGTTATCATTTATTGTGTTCTTGGCATATTAGCAATAAATTTCCTGAAAAATTCATCATGTTTATTCTGAGCACCCATCGTTCAAAAATGATTTTAACAACTGTGTGAATTCATTATCCATTGGAGAATTTGAAGAGCGTTGGCATATCCTGATAAGTTTCGATGAATTGTATACCAATGAATGGCTTGGAAGTTTGTATGATGTACGACAGAAATGGATTCTAGCATATACAAAGAGATATTTTGCCGCGAGAATGACTACCACCAGAAGAAGCGAGTGCATGAATGCCTTTTTTGATGAGTACATTAATGCATCAACAGATATGCTATGTTTTGTACTACAGAGTCAGAAGGCTATAGAAAAACAATTTATCAGGGAGAGGAAGGCTGACTACATAAAAAAACATCGTAAAAGGATTATGGTACTCGGTTCATCTTTAGAAGTTCATGCTGCACAAATGTACACAAAAGAGATGTTTAGACGTTTCCAACGACAATTCATTGATTCCATGAAATACAATGTTCATAAACTTAGTGAGTTGTGTCACTGATACTAAGGTTTATGCGATTGTATAATCTGATGCTGGCCCAGAAAGTGGTGGAAGATATAAAGAAGTTGTCAACAATCGTCAATCGACTTACATATAGCGCCAAATGTTTTCTCACTACGGTGAATTATGCGAGGCACATCTTGAGATATTTCATAGCAAAGATTATTTCACAAATACCGAGCGACATGATTCTTCATCGGTGGACAAGAGACGTGAACAAAAGCAATGGTGAAGACTTACTCTTTAACTCCACATCTGCTGACTTCGAACAAGATCAAGCAATGCGCTATAATCATTTGATGAGTGATTACCAAGAGTTAGCGAGCAAAGTGGCTTGCTCAGTCCGAGGTTACAAAACTGTTCTTAAATTGAATGCACGAGGAAAAGCGTTGGTTAACCAGTATGATCCGGATGAGAATATTACTGAACTGGCAGATGATGATATTGATTGCACGGTTGGAGATCCAAATCATGATATGGGATACGATAATGACGATGAAGATGTAGAGGTGGAAACAGAAGAAGAGTTTTTGCCGCCTATTATTTCTTAGACAAAGGGCCGCAAAAAATAATCTAGATTCAAGAGTGCACTCGAGAAAATCATTCCTTTTAAGCCTCATCGAAAATGTGCAATTTGTGGCTTTGAAACCAACCACGATAAGCGAAATCACTATCGAGTGCTAGGGATTCCTGAGCCAAAAAAATAGGCATCAGTTGTATTATTTATGCTATGTTTTTATTTTATTTTATGAAAATGAACATGTAATCTGTACTATTCATGTTAATGTTATGCAGTAGTAGTATTGGTATAATCTGTACTTAATAATGATAATAACATTATTATTAATACATGAATATCATACTCTCATACTCAAATAATAATAATAATAATAATAACATTAATAATAATAATAATAATAATAATAATAATAATAATAATAATAATAATAATAATAATAATAAAAAATTAAAATAATAATAATACCTAACTACTTTTATAAATTGAAATAAGTAAAATAAGCGCCTAAAATGTCCAACCACCATTATCATCATTACTTATTAAACTAATTGAACTTGATATTTTTTCAAGGTTAGAACTTAGGAGAAAATTGATTTCATAATATTCATGAGATGAGTTCATAAATGAACATGGCTTCATAAAAGAATATGGCTTAATTATTAATATTAATATAAAAATAAATATTAAGATTAGTAAAATAAATTATTATAATCTTCCATCATTTAAATTTCACTCTACCAATTTACTACCACTTTCATATATAGATATGTCATTCATTTCTATCATCGAAACAACAACAATATTAATAATTTATAAAATAATAATAATAATAAGAATTGCTTAATAACTCAAATGATATTAATAATTAGAAACATAAAAATAATAATAAGTTATGAATTGCTGAATAATAATATTAAACTTAATATAATAATAATATATAGATTTTTGGGGAATGTAAAGTTTTAATATAAAGACAAATCTTTGTGAGAAATAAACAGCTAGGCCCGTGGTGCTCTGGTGGTCATATGACGAGAGTATGGAGCTAGATGTTATGAGTTCGAATCTGTTTAGCAGCGATTAGTTGGAAACAATTCTTTTAAAGACCAAGGGATATTTTATTATTTTTTATTGCAACCCGGTTCAAGTTGTCACGGCTGTGCATTTAATTTTTTTTTTATCCTCGGTAGATGCTTACATGCTAAGTAGGACTATTTTATTTTTTTAATGTGATTTCAATGTCTTTGAGTCATCAAATCGTAAAAAAAAAAAAAAGTCCCAATAAATAAGTAATTTATTTAAACTAAAGTATTTTAATATTAAAAAATCATTTTCAAATTATTAACATGACAACAGTTGACCAACTATAATAATATATTAAAATAAAAGTTGGTGAAGCTTGTGCCGGCTGAGCATTTGTTGATTATTTATCACATTCAATCTAAGTCATCCAATTAATTAATATACGGTTGAAAAGTGGGTTGTTAGAATAGTGTTCATGTAAAATTAGGTTTGCCACGGATGGATTCCCATATATATATATATATATATATATATATATATATATATATATATATATATATATATATATATTAATTAACGATGAGAGAGTGTTGATCATTTTGGAAGTAACACACAAAACAAGTTAGCAAGAGTTCTATAAACCATTAGAAGTCATTTGTGAAGCTTGTAAGTTTGTAACTAGTCGAACTGTGGAAGATATATTTGGTATTCATGATAACGTAATCCAAATTATCGCTGAGAGTATTGTTCGTAAAACACGTGATTCTAGCCGTTCGTGATTAATTGTGGGAATACGCTTTAAGAGGTAACTAATTTTTTTTAAAATTTTTCTATTTATATCTGTTGCATGTATGCTTAATTTTATTACATTGGTATCAGAGATACTAGTGCTAAAATGCGTGCCCTACATGTTGTTCACGATGTCATATATGCATGTGTTTTATGTTTTTTGCTACAAGAAAGAAAGCTTGAATAACATGTTAATGGTAGAACATGTTAGAGATATTATTTGAGAATGAATATCAGTATATTCTAGCTTATATAATGGTTATATAGCTTGTAAAATTTAGTGCTAATTGGTTTTGTATTTTGGGAGAAATTTCAAACCCTAGTTATTTGTGAAGGTTTTTTAAAATTCAAAACTATTTTTGATCACATGGTTGTGTAGAGTTTTTCAATACGAATACGTGAATATATTGTTTACATTTTTTGGACTTGAAATGAGTTAGTTATGATCATTTTAAAAAAAGGTATAAAATTATAATTTTTCATCTGAAAGCCCTAACTGAAGGTTGAAGATGATGACATCAGCGACACGAGGTAATTCCTGAGTGACTCAGTGTCCTTACACGTGTCAGTAGACTAAGCCATGTCAGCGACACGTAGATGATGACAGAGTTAAAAAGTGACACATCACTAACACGTGGTGACACGTGTTACGATCAACGATTAACGTGTATTTCGAACTTACGCCACGTGGACCAATTACAGGTCGTAACATAAGTAGCTTGGTTTGCTCCGCCACGACATGTGCGCCCCTAACAGCGAAGCACACGAACAATAGTGACGCGTGTAGTCACGGGTCGCTTTCTCGATATTTTTCGACCGTAAAATTTTTAAAGTAATTTTTATTTTTTATTTCTGATATTTTTTTGTATATTAAAATTAATTTTTGGATATATATGGAATTTTTAGAAATTAAATTTGTAGTAAAAAATTGCTTAAAATTTTGTTTTAAAATATTGGGAAATTGGTTTTTCATCCAAAAATTTTTTCATAGATACCAAAAAGCTAATTTATCATTTATCTACCAATGGTGTTGAAAAATTATTTTATATAGTGGCCTAAACTAATTTATCATCAAATTATGCAAGTGCAATTTATTGTTATATATTGTGTATTATTCAAAAATTTTGAATTTTTTTATAGAATGTTAATAACTTTTGTTATTATCTTTGTATAAATTTTTTAGTAGCTATATTATGTGTTTTTTGCATGTTGTTGCATATTATTTAGAATAATATGAGTAATTACTTAATCCTTATAAAATATTTGGAATATTTAAATATTTTTCAAGTTTGTGAAAGCATACTAGGGATTAAATACATGCTTAAAAACACTTATATATTTGCTTGAACTTAGTGAGAGGAATTTAAGAAGTTTCTTTTAGTTTCATTCTTAAATTTTATGCATATCTTTGCGCTAAATAAACTATAATTAAATAACTAAATAATTAAATATATACGCAAACTGTGACTCCCAAGCTTAGCAAAGTTTCCTTTTTGTGTTTATACTTGATAATTTTAGAAAATTTATGTTGTGCAGAAAAGATAAGTTAATATTATGGTGAAGTCTTAAAAATTTTCTAATAAGGTTCTCTTAATTGTTTAGATGGCTTCAAAACAAATTATTGCTGATCTTAATAACGGTAACAAGTTCGATGAGGATAATTATGATGTATGGCATCGTAAGGTCCGCGTGGTACTTGAGGAGTTAGAAGTGGAATAAACTCTAATTACTAAAGAAACTAAGCTAACTGGCGATGATGTTGAGAATGTTGAAAACCTTGTTGACTTTGAAAATTGGCGCAAGAAAGATAAAATTGCTTGCATTACTCTCTTGAGTAGTATGAACAATGAGTTCCTATTTGAGTACGAAGAGAATGGCTATCGAACGGCTTTAAGCGCATTTAGACTTGATTTCCACCAGTTAAAATTTGATATGTTGTAGTATACATATATATGAGTGTTTATAAAGAAGTTTTACAGAAATTAGAGCAAGATTCGAAGCCCTTCTGGCCCATCTCTCTCTTTCTTTCTCTCTATTCTTCTCTTAGAAGCTAAGGGGGGAGGCCATATATATAGGCCTGGGATTTCGCAGGTGTACCTGGGGAAGAGCCTAGTGGGCGATCAACACAAAGTCTGCTTGAACCTTCATAACTTACAATCCGAGAATCCGATGGATGTGTGCTGTGAGACCCCAAATTTTATGAATAAATATTTAAATTTCTCGAAATATTTTTTTTCAATATTATGGTGTGAATTTGAGATAATGTGATAGTTGTGGGTAGTATTTATAAATTTTGTAAAGTATACAAGTTGTTATATAATATTCGTTTGGTCGGAAAATATTCTTTTTGTCGGGGAATATCCGTACGATGGCACAATCATTGGTGGACCCCACAATGGAATTATTGTCGGATTGAAAAAACAACAAAAATATTTTTATGAAAATAACGACGAAAGTTTTACCGTTAAAACTGTTGAACTACTCGGTAGTAAAAGTACAGTAATACGCGTGGTTGCATAGTAGCATACGGTATTGATGATTGATGCTTACGTGTGAAGTCACTCAGATTTGTTCAATTATTGCCACAGTAATTGCTGCATAGTATCTCACGTTATTTGATTCAATTATTGTCGATATTTTATATATTATTAAATTAATAATTGAGATGACGAATTTATTAATATTATTATTTGCAATATTAACGATGTCTAGAAATTACGCGAGGAGAGGTTTGATCACTAATTGGCGCCAATAGGGAGAAATCCTTATTGGAAAGCCCCTCTTTCTGAGGACGACACAGTCGATTAATATTATGAATTATAATAATGATGATAAATGTTGTTAAATATATTGAGGTATCTTTTATGAAGTCACGGAAGTTTATATATATATATATATATATATTTTATAAATTTTATTTTATTAGTATTATTAATGTAATAAAAGCGAGAAAAGCTTTTTATATAAAATAGAATACTTTTATAAAGTTATTTGTTTTATTAGACAATAATTAGAATATATTATATTTTATTATGCATAGTATTTTGCATAGTAATTTTTTTTATATAAATGAATACTTTTATAAAGTTATTTGATTTATTAGACAATAATTAGAATATAATATATTTTATTATGCATAATGTTTGCATAGTGCCTGCATTGTAATTTTTTTTTATATAAAACAGAATACTTTTATAAAGTTAATTGTTTTATTAGATTTTAAATAATTTATATATATATATATATATTATATTTTATTGCATAGTATCCTTTCTATTTTCCTATAAATAGGATGCTTAATTAGAATTGAAATCACACCAGAAGTTCAGAGAATTCTTCTTCTATAATCTTGAGCGTATTTCTTTAGAGTTTAAGAAAGCTTTGAGCGTAGTGCATGTTTTCTTCGAGTATATCCTCGCCCTACCAGTCAGAATACTCTTCTTTCTAAGGTAAGGGGTATTATTCTTTCTTATTTATGAAGAGAATTATTTTCTTTCAATACTCGTAAGAGTTGTTATTCCATTCTTCATTATTATGTTGGAATAACTTTGTTTATCACAATCTGCATACATGGTGAAATACTTACATTATTTTATTCCTTATTATTATGTTGGAATAACTTTGTTTATCACAATCACCGCATACATCGTGAAATTCTTCATTATTCCATTCCTTATTATTATGTTGGAATAACTTTGTTTATCGCAATCTGCATACATCGTGAAATTCTTACATTATTCCATTCCTTATTATTATGTTGGAATAACTTTGTTTATCTTGAAGTATTGCATACATGGTGAAATTCTTCTATTATTCCATTCTTTATTATTACGTTAATATCTTGTCTATCGCGTTCTACGTGACTGATTCCATTCTTTATTATTCAATTCGAATATCACATGCATGTGTGTTTACGCGTGACTGGTTCCATTATTTATTATTACATTTGGAATATCCGCTTGGTCAAGGATTACCGTACTTTGGTTCCATTATTTATTATTACATTGAGAATAACTTTGTTTGTGCGATCTATCGCATGCATGGTGAATCCTTCTTTTATTCCATTCTTTATTATTCTGTTGGAATAACCTGTCTGTGTAGATTACCACATGCATGGTGAATGATCCTTTGTATTCATTTTTTATTAAATTATGAAAATGATCTGGCTACGTGGATTACCGCATGGCGGGCGAAAATCCATTTGCAGTTTCATATATTCTATTATACATAATTGGTTAAAGCTTTGGCTTCTATATAACTTGAAATTAGTGGAATATCCTGGATATTTGCACTTCATCCAGTATCTTTTCGTGGAAATATTCTTCTGAGCATTCTTGAATTTTTTTCCACAAAGCAGTATCATATTGACATTTTGGACATTATTGAGTTTATGATAAATTAACTTATAAATCTTTAAAATTTATTCTTGAACTTGTTTTATTGAATTATTATGTCATTGTCATGATGAGTTATGTTGGTTATTATGTGAAAACATGAAAGTTTCTTAGAAATCACAAAGGGTTGAAAATCAGATTTTGGTGAAAATAGAATATGAAATTCAATTGACTATATCTCCTATTATATTTTGAATTTTTGAGTGTGATCAAGTTTTAGAGTTAGATCTATGAGTTTTCTAACTTATCCAAGTGGAATCACTGGAAAAGGTGTTGTAGATTTTCGTGTGGACTGATTTTAGCAAAGGAGTCAAAAACTACAAAGTACCGAAAAGGCTACTGTCTAGAAATTTAAAAGGGCATTTTCAGCCACTTAATTTGTGAGAAAAATTCCGCCCTTTTGGGACATGAAAATATATGGTATAAAGTACCTCCTGTCCAAAAATGAGCTCATTCCGACTTAAAATGAGCAAGTTATGACCATTTCAATATTTAGGTTTTTCCGACGAAAAATGCTATAACCGGAGTTCTATAACTCCGATTACCATGAAATTTAAACTGGAAGCTCACGTTAACATGTGTAAGATCCTTCCAAGATTTAGGAATTTCTGGAGTTAAACTTGAGGTAGCTAATTTCTTAAGGAATTAATTAGAAATTGATTTTTGAAAAATACTTAAAGAGAGTTGAAAAATTATAAAAAAAATACTTGTTGTGTATGAAATATATGTATATATGTTTGGACAAGATAGAAAAATAATAAGTTGATTTGGTAATTTTTCATGAAAATGGTTTAGTTTCAAACATATGAGTTAAATATGTTATGTGAAGTTGAAGAATTGGTAAATAGGATTTTAGGACTTGAAAATCCTATATAAGGTGTATGCAGATTTTTGATGAGTGATTTGATCATTGGTGATGAAATCTTATGAGTATGACATTTTTTAATGATTAAATGCATTATTTGGTAAAGTGTAAATAATTAAATTAAATTGTTTATAAGTTTAAGAAGTGATTAAAATATTGTTATAATATTAACAATATTAGATTATGAGTTATTTAAGTGATGGATAATATTTGGATAAATTTAAAGTCTTTAAAATTTATCCTTGTTTTCGTTTGATTAATGCTTATATTATTGTCATCATCCTCATGCTTATATTGTGATGAAAGTTATCTTTGGCTTACGTGCAGAGATGGACTTGGTATGATTATGACCAGGGATTATTCGGTATAATTACGACCGTAATGTAACGAATGATGTGGTAAAAGTCCTCATTGACCTGTATTTCATTGGTGGACAGTTGTTGGTATGATTATGACCAGGGATTATTCGGTATAATCATGACCATTGATGATTACATGAATATCCTTGGTAGTAGTGCGGGGATGATGTGGTTTATTTATTAAAATTTGAGTCTCGTGATAAAGTTTATGAAAATCTTTTTAAATCATAGAAGATAGTAGATTTTATGCTCTACTTGACTCTTCTAATGGATTATTTGTTCCACTGCAGTTAAACTTGATGTCTATTGTATTTTATCAGCTTAATATTATTAAAGACTAATGATAATTTATTCTGCATTATCTTAGTCATAATATTTCTTACTGGGCTAGTTGAGCTCACCCTTTCTTTCACTGTGAATATAAGCTTTATGCCAAGTTGAAGAAATGCGAGTTCTGGCTTGAAGAAATAGCATTCCTTGGGCACGTGGTATCAAGTCATGGAATATCTGTTGACCCAAAGAAAGATTGAAGCTATTCAAAGTCGGAACAACCTAAATCGATGGCCAAAGTGCGTAGCTTTCTCGGTTTAGCTGGTTATTATCGGAGATTCGTGGAAGGATTTTCTCGAATCGCTACTCCATTGACTCAGCTGACTCGGAAAGATACAAAGTTCGGTTGGAGCGAAGAATGTGAGAAGAGTTTTCAAGAACTCAAGAGAGACTTATTTATTTTGTTTTGACAATACCATCCGGCTCGGAGGATTTGTCATCTGATGATGCTTGAGCAAAGGGTTGGGATGTGTTCTCATGCAACATGGAAAAGTTATAAGCGTATGCTTCATGACAACTCAAAGAATATGAGAGGAATTATCCTACTCATGATCTAGAGTTAGCGGTTTGTTGTCTTTTGCACTTAAAATTTGGAGGCATTACTTGTATGGGGAGAAAGTGGAGATCTTTACGGATCATAAAAGCCTCAAATATTTCTTCACTCAAAAGGAACTCAACATGCGACAACGACGATGGCTTGAACTGTTGAAAGATTATGATCATACCATCCAATACCATCCTGGAAAAACGAACGTGGTAGCTGACGCATTGAGTAAAAGATCATATGCAAGTACGGGTGCGATATTGTCAACACAAAGGCCCATTTTGTGTGACTTGCAAAGGATGGAGATAGAGTTAAAGACTCCAGGGACGCATGTGATGATAGCGAGTATACGAGTAGAACCGACTTTAATCGATAAAATTAAAGCGGCTCAAGCTACAGACCTAGAGCTGATGCGTATGAGGAAGAAAGTCCAAGAAGGTGCTATGCCGGAAGCAAGAATCGATGAAGAAGAAATACTTTGAGTCAACTCCAGACTTTGTGTTCCTAACGACCCTTATTTAAAGTATAATATCATGATGGAGGCGCACAACACACCATTTGCAATCCATCACGGGAGTACCAAAATGTATCATGATATTAAATCGTACATTTTAGTGGAGCAATATGAAGAGAGAGATAGCGTTGTTTATCTCAAGGTGTCTAACTTGTCAACGAGTTAAAGCGAGTATCAAGTACCAAAAGGTCCATTGCAACCACTTGAAATTCCGAATGGAAGTGGGAGCACATTACTATGGATTTAGTTCTGGGGTCTTCCTAAGGTTTCTCAAGGCATAGATGCGATTTGGGTCATTGTTGATAGATTGACCAAGTCTGCTCATTTCTTATCGATCGAGAAACTTATACACTTGAACGTCTTGCTGTCAGTATATACATAAACGAGATTGTAAGACGCATGGTATGCCGGTATCCATAGTTTCGATCGAGACCCAAGATTCACTTCATAATTTTGGGTTAGTTTGCAAAAGGTTATGGGCACGGACTTACGATTTAGCTTCGGCATATCATCCTCGATTTGGACCGGACGATCGGAGAGGACTATTCAAACTCTTGAAGATCTATTAAGACTCGTGTCCTTGATTTCAAGGGAAGTTGGGACAAGTTCTTACCATTGGTGGAGTTTTCCTACAACAACAGTTATCAAGCAAGTATTGGCATGGCTCCATTCGAAGCGTTGTATGGAAGAAAGTGTCATTCTCCAGTATGCTGGGATGAGGTGGGTGAAGCAACGTTGTTTGGACCGGAGTTGGTACGTATGACTACGGAAAAGATTCAAATGATCTGACAACGTATAAAAACCTCACAAAATTGACAAAAGAGTTATGCTGATCTTCATCGAAAGGACATTGAATTCGATATAGGAGATCATGTGTTGTTAAGAGTTGCTCCATGGAAAGGAATTACAAGATTTGGAAAGAGAGGAAAACTCAATCCTCGATTCATCGGTCAATTTTTAATCTTCGATCGAGTAGGAGCGTGGCTATAGACTCGCTTTTACATGCCAAGTATGTCTCGTGTTCATAACGTTTTCACATATCCATGTTACGTAAATATGTGAAAGACCCGAACCACATTATTGAGTTAGAACCGGACGAAATAGCGGAAGATTTGACGTATTAAGAGGTTCTGTTCAAATCTTGGATAAGAAGGAACATATTCTACGCTCGAGGTTATACCTCAAGTCAAAGTTTTGTGGAGGAACCACGATATTGAGGAAATGACTTGGGAGTTAGAATCAAATGAAATCAAGGTATCCTTACCTCTTCGATACCGTGCGTACCCTAATTTCGAGGGCGAAATTTCATAAGAAGGGAGGTTGTAAGACCCCAACTTTTATAAATAAAGATGAATTTTCTATAAATATTATTTTTGAATATTATGGAATAAATTTGATATAATGTTATAGTTGTGGGTAATATTTATAAATTTTGCAAAAGTAAGCAAGTTGTTATAAAATATTAGTTTGGTGGGAATATTCTTTTTGTCGGGGAATATTAAATACGATGGCTCAATCATTAATGGACCCCATAATTGGAAGTATTGTAAGTAGTTAGAAAACGACAAAATTATCTTTCTATAAAAATAACGGCGGAGGTGTTACCGTTAAAACCGCTGAACTACCCTTAGTAGTAAAAGTACGATGTCTACGCGTAGTTGTATAGTAGCACACGATATGGATTATTGATGCTTATGTGAGAAGTCACTCAGCTATGCTCAATTATTGCTACAGTAATTGATGCATCATATCTCTTATATAATTGATTCAATTATTGTCACAGTATCATCTGTATAATATGTTATAGTATTAAATCAATAATTGAGACGACAAGTTATAAATGATTAATAATTGTTGAAAGATTAAATATGTGTTGATTTAAAATAAAATGATTTGTGGTAATATTTATTCAATCCTTGATGTATATAAAGAGTCTGTTATAAGACGTTTGTGGTAAGTTTGATTATTTTATGGGGGGGCCATATGTCATCATCTAAGAGTCTCTTCGTCAATAGTAATTACCTTCGTCAATAGTAATTACCTTTGTGAATAGTAATTACCTTCGTCAATAGTAGTTACCTTTACCGGACGTCAAACCACTTGCCGTTTCATATTACAGCGTCCGAACCACTTGTCGTTTCACATTACGGTGCCGAACCACTTGTCATTTCACATTACAAAGCGTCAAACCACTTTTCTTTTCACATCACTAGTCGTCGAGCCACTTGCCTTTTCACATGGCGGTGTGCTTAAGCTAGAAATCTTCTATAAATATAGGCCTAGTGCTTCATTATTTTTCAGAATTCATTCAAGCTATAGAGAGAAAGTATAGAGAGAATAAGAGAGAAAGAAGAAGAGTATTTTGTTACTACACTACTCATTATTCAATCTCCTACCAAAAGTAAGGGGTGTTATTCTTTCTTATTCATGAAGAAACTGTTGTTATTCCATTGCTTATTATTACATTGGAATAACTTGATAATCACGTGGTTTACCCTATACTTGGTGACATTCTTCTATTATTCTATTGGAACATCCTCATGCATGTGTTTTACACCTGGACTGGTTAAAATCTTTATTATTATTCTATTGGAACATCCCATGCATGTGTTTTACACGGACTGGTTCCGTCTTTATTATTATTATTACGCTGAACATCACATGCATGTGTGTTTTCTGTGCCGGACTGGTTCCATTCTTTATTATTCTGTTGGAATATCCACATTTGTGCGTTTTACTGGGGACTGGTTCTCGTTATTTATTATTACATTTGGAATAACTTTTGCTGTCTTGATCTATCGCATGCATGGTGATTTCTTTTGTTATTCCATTCTTTATTATACCCATTGGTTAAAACTTTGACTTCTATACTCCATGAAATTAGTGGAATATCCTTGATATTTGCGGTTCATCCAAATCCTTTCATGGAAATATTCTTCTCGATATTCTTGAATTTTACTCTACAAAGCGATGTGTCATGTTGATGATTTGGATGTTATTGGTTCCTAGATAAATTAATTCTTGAACTTGTTTTATTGAATTCTTATATCATTGTCATCATCCTCATGTTTATATTATGTTGAAAGTCATCTGTGGCTGTAGTGCATAGATGGACTTGGTATGATTATGACCAGAGACTATTCTTGTAATCATAACCGTAATGTTACAAATGATGTGGTAAAAATCCTCGGTGGGCCCGTAGTGCATTGATTGACGATTGTTGGCATGATCATGACCATTAATGAATACACAAATATTCTTGGCCGTGAGTGCATGAATAATTGTGGTCGTGTTACTAAAGAATATCCTCGGCAGTAGTGCGGGGGTGATTCGATGATGTGGAATATTTATTAAAGTTTGAGTCTCAAATTTATAACATGATGAAAAACCTTTTAAATCATAAAAGATAGTAGATTTTATTTTCTACTTGACTCTTTTAATGGATTCTTTGGTTCCATTGTAGTTAAACTTGATGTTCATTATATTTTATCGGTTTAACATCTTTAGTAGGCTAATGATAATTTATTACGCATTATCTTAGTCATAATATTTCTTCTTGAGCTAGTTGAGCTCACCCTTTCTTTCACCGTTCTCTTGAGAAATGAGAATATAGCCGGGGACGAGTCGGGGAGCGGAGTAATGGTCCGGAGGATAGCATTAGTAGTCCTCACTATTCTGTGAAATAGTGTGATAATAATTGTAATGAGGACTCCTTTTGAGTTTGTATGATCTCTAGTAGACAATATTTGTATTCAAACTCACAGTTTATGTCGTATTGTACACGACAGTTATATTAGTAAGTTGTATTTAAATTCTGTACCATGTATCTGACTACCCAAGATGGGTGATGTATACCTAATTTTGGGGGCGTCACATAAGTTGTATTTGAATTTTGTACCATGAATCTGGCGACTCAAGATGGGTGATGTATACCTATTTTGGGGGTGTCACAGTTGGTATCAAAGCTTAGGGATGTGATCCCTAGCTGAGATTTGAGACTAGAACTAGGAGGGGAGAGACGGGGAATTCCTTCGCTAGTATGACCTACCTAAGTTTATTTGGTATTTAATTAGTCGGTCAGAGTATAGGGATAATATGTGATATGTTAATTAACCCTTGTTTTGTGACAGTGTTTGAGAATGGCATCTGAAAATGCTGAGATAAGCAATGAAGCACATGAGAGCGTTGATTCAGCTCAAGCAAAAGGTAACGACCAATAACATGATAATAATCATACTGGTGGCAACGACCATCGGAACAATGATAACCGTTGTGGGGGAAATTATCATGCCATGAATGGTAACCACTTCGGTGGTAATCATGGCCAAGATAATAGAAGTGGAAATTTCAAGAAGAGAAGGTCATTTAGCTCGATTTTGTCGTGCACCAAAGTCTAGTCCAGCTGGGACGGTGGCACCAAAGGCGGATACGGACAAAACAAAGTCGGTGGTTTCAGGAAGAGCGTTTTTTGTGACTTCTCAAAAAGCGAGTAACCCGAACAAAGTTAGCACGGGTTAGTTAATTATAAATTCTTCTGAAGTCTATACCTTATTAGATACCGGTTCTACCCATTCTTTTATCTCTCTTGCTTGCGCTCAACGTTTAAATTTGACTCCGAAGAAATTAGACTTTGACTTATCTGTTGAAGCTCCGTTAGGAGAAACCTTCATTACATGTGCTATCCAAGTCTTGGATGAGAGTCACAGTTTTGAATGATATTTCTATTGTTAATAAATTTCCTGATGTATTCCCTGAAGACTTCTTGACCTACCCCAGAGCATGAAATCGAATTTTGTATTGACCCCAGTACAAAACCCTTAAATATTTCTTCAACCAAAACGAACGTATAATGCGCCAAAGACGTTGGCTCGAGCTGTTGAAGATTACGATCATACCATTCAATATCATTGTGGAAGAGAACGTGGAAGCTGACGCATTGAGTAGAAGATCATATGCGTTTACAAGTACGAATATACGAACCTACGTGAAGATAACGAATATATGATTAGAACCGACTTTAGTCGATAATGTTAAAGCTGCTACAACTACAGACCCGGAGCTGATAAATACGAAGAAGAAGGTTCAAGAGGGTGTTATTTTAAAAGCAAGATTTATTGAAGAGAGGAAATCTCAACCCCCGATTTAATTGGCCCATTTGAAATCCTCGATCGAGTAGGAACTGTGGCCTATAGACTCGTTTTACCGCCAAGTATGTTGCGTGTTCATAACGTTTTTCACGTATCGATGTTACGTAAATATGTGGATGACCCGAACCACGTTATTAAATTAGAACTAGACGAGATAGCAGAAGATTTAACGTATGAGGAGATACGTGTTAAAATCTTGGATAAAAAGGATCGTATTCAACATTCAAAGGTTATACCTCAAGAGTTAGAATCTGAAATGAAGTCAAGGTATCCTCACCTCTTCGGCATACCAGGTATGTACGTAAATTTCGAGGACAAAATTTCATAAGGAGGGGAGATTGTGAGACCCCAAATTTTATGAATAAATATTTAAATTTCTCAAAATATTTTTTTTTGAATATTATGGTGTGGATTTGAGATAATGTGATAGTTGTGGGTAGTATTTATAATTTTTAAAAAGTATGCAAGTTGGTGTATAATATTCGTTTGGTCGGAGAATATTCTTTTTGTCGGGGAATATCCGTACGACGACACAATCATTGGTGGACCCCACAACGGAATTATTGTCTGATTGAGAAAACGACAAAAATATTTTTATGAAAATAACGGTGGAAGTTTTACCATTAAAACTGTTGAACTACTCGGTAGTAAAAGTACAGTAATACGCGTGGTTGCATAGTAGCACACGGTATTGATTATTGATGCTTACGTGAGAAATCACTCAGTTTTGTTCAATTATTGCTACGATAATTCTTTGCATAGTATCTCACGTTATTTGATTCAATTATTGTCGATATTTTATATATTATTAAATCAATAATTGAGACGACGAAGTTATTAATATTATTATTTGCAATATTAACGATGTCTAGAAGTTCTACCAAGGAGAGGTTTGGTCACCTAATTGCGGCGCCAATAGGGAGAAATCCTTATTGGCAAGCCCCTCTTCCTAAGAAACGACACAGTCGATTAATATTGTGAATTATAATAATGATGATAAATGTTGTTAAATATATTGAGGTGTCTTTTTATGAAGTCACGAAAGTTTATATATATATATATATATATATATATATATATATATATATATATATATTTTTGTTTTATTAGTATTATTAATGTAATAAAATGGAAAATCTTTTTATATAAAACATAATACTTTTATAAAGTTATTTATTTTATTAGACAATAATTAGAATATATTATATTTTATTATGCATAGTATTTTGCATAGTAAAATCTTTTTATATAAAATGTAATACTTTTATAAAGTTATTTGTTTTATTAGACAATAATTAGAATATAATATATTTTATTATGCATAGTGTTTGCATAGTAGTGCATGCATAGTAATTTTTTTTTATATAAAATAGAATATTTTTATAAAGTTAATTGTTTTATTAGATTTTAAATAATATATATATATATATATTTTATATTATATTTTATTGCATAGTATCCTTACTATTTTTCTATAAATAGGATGCTTAGTTAGAATTGAAATCACACCAGAAGTTCAGAGAATTCTTCTTCTATAATCTTGAGCGTATTTCTTTAGAGTTTAAAAAAGATTTGAGCGTAGTGTAAGTTTTCTTCGAGTATATCCTCGCCCTACCAGTTGAAATACTCTTCTTTCTAAGGTAAGGGGTATTATTCTTTCGTATTAATGAAGAGAATTATTTTCTTTCAATACTCGTAAGAGTTGTTATTCCATTCTTCATTATTATGTTGGAATAACCTGTTTATGCGAAGTACCGCATACATGGTGAAATTCTTCTATTATTCCATTCCTTATTATTATGTTGGAATAACCTGTTTATGCGAAGTACCGCATACATGGTGAAATTCTTCTGTTATTCCATTCCTTATTATTATGTCCCGACGCTATGCTGGGGTTGTCACCAATGATTTGGATTTCTATCTGGTTGAATGTCATTGTTGTTATCGAGGATAGAGATCATAATGATAACATACTCTTAATGACTACTTGAACGGTAGTTTACAAGGTTTATCATTACGGAACTGATTTGATACCTACTCGAACGATAGTTTTTAGGGTTTGACCATCATCAAACTTCCTTGTTGCCTACTCGAACGGTAGTTTACAACGATCAATCATTATTAAACTGATTTGATTCAGCTGGAGATTTCATTTATAACAGATTCCATCATCAGTCCTTCCCGATGGAGAATGTTTTCAATAGTCGTCACCGACAAGCTTTTATGATGCTTTATTGAATGTAGTTTTCAACGGGCTCTAATGTTTACATTCCCGAGGCTTTATTGGGATTGACATCAATGACTTAAATGAAGATTTTCAGTTGTCAGAGATTGACTTTATGTTTCCACGTTTCATGTCCCTTCCGCTCAATCGCGTAGAACTTTTTTTCCTGATTTGACTTTTCAGCTTTCAGCAGACTTGCCGGACCTCAAATTGGACTGAACTAGAGGGGGTGGGACCCACCCTGGAATTCCGCAGGTATACCCGCGGAAGGTCGCGGGTGGTTTTATACCCCTTGGGCCCATTAGAAGTCATTTTTAGTTTGAATTTTTCGTAGAAATCCGGACCTTACATCTCAGATCTACTCATTTTGGGCTGCCTTTTTCGAAATCCGTCACTGCAAAAATGTTCTGCACACTCTAGGTAATTTTTGCATCCATTTCTTTCAAATTCTGGCCATTAGAACGCCATATCTCATGATTAGTAAGTTTAAACACAATATAGCAAATATGTATGCATAGATGACTTGCTGAAAATGAATAGGCCTAGTAAATGGTTATATTTTACCATGTTGAATATTCTGATGTGAAAAAATTTGATTTCTGAGACAGTCATTTTACACCCTTTTTAGATACTTTCTTTATCCTATTTAAGGACAAATGATCATGGATTTTCAAAATAAAATACACATGGTAATTTGGATGCTATGGTGAGTTTAATTTTTAATGTTTTTCATATATATGAAATGCTCATGATTTTGGGTTGGTGTGCTACTGAATGGACATCTGATCATGCCTATTGTGCATGCAGATAGTCCATTTTATAAAGTAGACTTGCGAAATTTTTCATGAGTCTGGCATTTGATATGCAGTTTTTACTCTATCGGGAAAGTATGTTAAGCTAATGCATGTTTTCACATAGGATATGCATGATGTGATTTCTAAAGATTCTAATGTCCTAAGGTCATGCACTTACTCAATTAATTTTTCAAGTAAGTCATACTTCACCCTTTCTGAGGCGATTTGGAGATTTTTGTTTCCAGATATGGATTCTGACCAGCCCAACAGCTCTATTCCCCGTATGGTTTCTTCTGGGGTTAGGAGGGCGGCTTTGACTGTTACTTTGCCAAGACTGACCCAACAGGCGCGTCGATTGGTCGAGTCTGTTATCTGCCCCATTAGATTTGAGAGGGCGGATGGAATTGACGAGGAGGAGGACCCTGTTGTAAATACAACCCCTTCTTCTTCCACACCACACCGGGATCTTCCTGGTATACATGTGCCTATTCCCAATCTTTTGGGCGATTTAGGATGTCATCCATCAGTCCATCTTCATGCTAATGAGGTAATGGATGCTTTTAATTTTTCTTTTATTTCTTCTGCCATTTTTAAAAATGGTCGGTCCTTAATTTGCAATGCAGGTTCCCGGGTTTACTCAGCCGAAGGGGAACTGGTTTACTGTTCATTCCGTTTACCGAAACTTGCATTCCGAGTACCGGGCCATTGTACATTGTTGGGTGTTGCATATTTAAATTTCATGTTGGAATAAATATATGAGCATTCATTATCAAAAGATGTAAAGTCCTTATTAGATCATATGTGCAAGGACTTAGATTAAAGATCAAAATTATTAAGTTAATTTGAGCTGAATGTTTATCTTTCTGTAAAATCTCTTATAGTAGAAAGATCAAACTTGTTAGGTTGATCTTATGAGTTGTAATAGATGGGCAGAAAAAAATCGTGGAGATTGCAGAAGCCAGAATCGTAGTCTGCTGAGCAAGCCTATCAGAATCGTGAAGCAATTTGGAAATTGTCTGTCAAGTCAAGTCAAAATCGTAGGCACTGCTCTAAATCGTGGAGTCCTCAAAACATTAAGATCGTATTCAGTTAAGCGCTGTCAAAGTTAAGGCAGAATCGTAGAGTACTATATGATTCTCATCAGAGGCTGATAAGTATAAATAGCCTGCAAGCACTTATCATCAGACCACGATCGTAGTGTTCATCAGTAAGCATCAAAATCGTTGGAGATCATGTCTGATGAACAAAATGGCTTGACATCATCAACTGACATTTGAACGTTGATATGATTGAGAAACCTAATGCCCTCACCAACAACCTTGGTTGAATTTAAGAATCAAAAAGTAAGAAGAAACGTGTCTACCAACTAGTCTACTGATAGTGACGTTTCAGAGGTGTTAGGTGAGAAAGCAGATTGTTGTATTAGGCAAGTCAAAAAGAAGCTTTCACATCATCAAGTTGTCAACATCAAAGTGCTCGGAATGCCAGAAGCATTCAATGCTCAAACAAAAACCTCTCAACGGGAAGATATCAAAGGCTCCTATATAAGGCTAACAGAGTGAATATGTCAAGCAAACAAGGAATAAGAACGTAAAAGAAGATCACAAGAACATATGACAAATCTTCACTCCATGGTTAAGCTATATCTTGCTTTGCTAATAAGTTTATCAGAACTTGGGTTTAAGGTAACTTAGTAGCACAACAACAACAACCTCAACTACACTCATTGTAGAGCTGCCAAACCTGCTAGGTTTGAAGAGTAATTAGTGTACTAACATTCCAAGTCTACTGGGCTTGAAGAGTTCTTTATGAACTAGCTTTCCAAGACTGCTGGTCTCGAAGGAATCTTATTGATTCGAAGATTGTATCAACATCCTTAGTGGATTTCCTACTCGTGGAGTAGAAGAGTGGACTAGGAGTCTTGAGTGCTCTGAACCACTTAAAACATCGTGTCATTTACTTTCAGTCTCTTTAACTGTTACATCTGCTATAACTGCTATTTGATTTATAACCTTGATTTTACCTTAAGGGGTATAACTAAATCATATATTCCGCTATGCTTAATCAATCATTTAATTAACAAAAATGTTAAGTTACTTTTTTAAAAGAAAATTATAAAATATCTATTCAACCTCCCCTTCTAGATAACTTTTGTGCCTCTAGAAACTAACAATTGGTATCAGAGCAGGTTCTTTAATCTAAAGCTCACAAATCTTGAGTAGATCATGGCACACATCATGAGCGAATTCAAGCTTGGTGGAGTCAACAAACCACCAATGTGCAACAAAGACAAATTCTCTAATTGGAAAGTTCGAATACAAGTTTTTATGGACTTAATAGATGATGATCTATTTGAGACAGTACTGAACGGGCCCTAATTCCAATAAAGCTTGCACTAACCCTTGATGATCCAAATAGAACGCAGATCAAGATAAAGTCAGAATGGATTGACAAAGAAAGAAGGGCAGTCCAACTGGACAAAAAGGCCAAGAAACATTATGTTCCAATCCTTAGAAGATGACTTATTCAAAAATGTGGTCAATTGTAGAACAACAAAGGAAGTCTGGGAAGCATTACTCATCATGCATGAGGGAACTGAAGAAGTAAGAGTGAATAAACAATCTCTACTCACTCAACAGTACGAGATGTTCACCCATATACCAGGAGAAAACATTACTTCAATTTATGAAAGATTTAATGTTTTGCTTAATTTTCTCTGATCTTTTGGAAAGATATATCCCAACAAATATCTCATCATCAAATTTATAAGGGCCTTACCATGAAAGTGAGATGCAAAGACAACAACCATCAAAGAATCAAAGAATCTTCATGAGATGACTGTGCAACAACTATATGGGAATCTTCTCACCTATGAACTGGAGCTGATTCAACGTGCAAAAACTCTATCAGAAGGAAATAAGAAGGAAAAAGGAGTGACTCTCAAAGCAACAGGAGCCACCTTGAAGGCTCAAGTCAATGATGAGTCTGACACTGAAGAAGACAATGATGAAGATGTTGCTATGCTGGTCAGAAAGCTGAAAAGATTCATGCGTAATGGCAGAAGCAGCAGACCAAGGAGATTTAACAACAGTAACAACCAGGAGCAGACTAAAGATCTGTGTTACAACTGTAAGAAGCCAGGTCACTATATTGCTGACTGTAAGAAACCTCTTAGAGAAGAACTAAAGAGGAAGTCAAACCCAAGGAAAGAATTCAAAGGATACAATAAGCTTCAGAAGAAAGACAAAGGCCTGGTAGCTGGAGGATCATGGAGTGACTCAGAAGATGATATAAATTCTAAGTCAGGCGAAGATGACGAACCTCAAGTGGCCAACCTATGTTTGATGGCCAAGGAATCCAAAGACAAGAAAAGCAGTGATATCAGTATTAATGAGGTATTTTATTTTAACTCTCATGATTTGAATATTGATGATTTAAGATCTGCATTACATGATATAACCTCAAATCTACATTAATACATGAAATGGTTCAGAGTCTTATCAAAAGACTATTCTTTTCTTCAATAAGAGAAAGAAAAAGTTTAAGATGAACTGGAGATAGTTCTGCTAAGCACTTAGTCACTTATTCACTCTCTAATCTTGAAGCTGATAATAAGAATTTGAAACAGACAAATGAGCTAGGTGCACAAAGAGAGTTGAAACCAGCTTCTAAAATTGAGGAGTTAGAAAAGGCGATCCAGATGTGGAACAAGTATTCTTCATTTATGGACTCTCTCTGATCTCTAGTCAGAGGAATTCTTTTGATCGATCAGGTCTAGGCTTTGAGGAATCTCCCTCAAAATCAAATGTGGAAAAATCTTTGGAAACTAACACTAGCAGTGCTTCTAACCTCAATAGAAGTATTACTTTTGTGAAATCCACACAAAGTGTAGAGCCAATGAATCCTTGTTCTTCGGATCCAAGTGATGTCCCTAGACATAACGGATCCCATGCTGGTCTAGGTTTCAGAAAAATCAAGAGTAAATCAACTGCTACTCTCCAACCTCGAAGGATCGTAGGGTCAAATAAAACCAGCTCCACGAACCAACCAGGAAGGAATCGTAGACTTGAGATGTACTCTACAAAATCTCTGAATCATATAACAGTATGGAAAAAGGAGAATCAACATAAGATTAAGGCTGCCTATCACCCACATATGTCCAGGATCAGAAAGAATCCACACACACACACACACAAGTATGCATCATACTAGATGTTTTATATTAATAGATATGGTCATAAGTATAAAGCATGTTATTATAATCCTATAAATCATAGACCTAAAATTAAGCAGATTTGGGTCCTCGAGGAAACTAACGGGGAAGGACCCAAGCAAGTCTGGGTACCCAAATGAGAGCTAAATTTTATTGTAGGTATAAAGCTCAACTATGACAACCTGGTACCTTGATAGTGGATGCTCAAGGAATATGCCTGGAAACAAAGCTCTTTATTCTAACTTCAAAGAAAAAGAGGGTCCAACAGTCATTTTTGGTGATAACGACTCTGGCAAAACAAGAAAATATGGCTCAGCTGGAAATGGTGATGTGTCTTTCAGCAAAGTAGCTTATTTTGAAGGTCTGAAGCACAATCTCTTGAGCATCAACCGACTTTTTGACAAAGGACATCAAGTCACCTTCCCTAACAATCAATGTCAAGTCAGAGATTTGAAGAATTCTTCTCTAAAGCTCACTGGAACCAGAGAAGGAAATGTCTATGTTGTCAACCTTGCTAAGTTAAATCCTGATTAGACAATATGTTTCCTTGCCAAAGCCTCTGAAGAAATAAGCTGGTTATGGCATAGAAGACTGTCTCATTTAAACTTCAAAGACATGTTGAAACTGGCCTCCAAAGACCTTGTAGCAGGATTACCAAAATTCAACTTCATCAAATAAAGACCCTGCAAAGCTTGTCCGCTAGGAAAGAAAACAATGATCTCATTCAAAGGTAAAACAATCAAATCTGTTAATAAGCCCTTGGAGTTACTTCACATGGACCTCTTTGGGCTTATCCCTACTTTAAGCCTTAGAGGAATGAGATACTCACTGGTAGTAGTAGATGACTACACCAGATACACATGGGTATTCTTTTTGAGTTCTAAAGATAAAACTTGATCTCAACTTATCAAGTTATTAAAGCTAGTTATGAATGAGAAAGGAGAAAAGATCAAGGCAATCAGAAGTGATCATGGAAGAAATTTGACTTCTCAGATATGGACAAGTTCTGTGAAGATAATGGCATCAACCAAAACTTCTCAGCTCCAAGAACTCCACAGCAAAATGGGGTAGCTAAGAGAAATAACATAACACTAAGTGAGGCAGGAAGAACACTACTAGTAGTAGCTCTTCTACCTGAATACTTCTGGGCAGAAGCTATAAACACGGTTTGCTGCACCCATAACATATCTCTTATTAATCCTACGCTCAAAAAGACCCCTTACAAGCTATGGAAAGAAAGAAAACCAAATTTTAGCTATTTCTATGCTTTAGGTTGTACTTGCTACATTCTCAATAATGGAAAACAATATCTGACTAAGTTCTAACCAAAGTCGGATGAGGGAATCTTCCTTGGGTATGCCACGGATAGCAAAGCCTACAGGCTGTTCAACAAGAAAATTCTTCAGTGTTGAAATCTCTATTCATGTCATCTTTGATGAAACAGACTCATCAAGCAATTCTTTACCACTCAACTCCAAGACCGACGAACCAGACACCATAATCGAAGTGGATGAGCCAGTCACCACGATCGTAGGCTTAGAAGAAGGAATCATAGAGAATGAAGAAGCAATCGTAGAAGATAATGCTCTAGATAATGATCATCTATAATAAGAAGCTGAAGTCAATCTTGAAGAATTCAGACAAGAAGGCACAAGAATTGACGTTCCAACAAGAAGCAGATGGGTGAAAGATCACACACAAGATTTGATTATTGGAGATCTAAATGCAAGAATCAAGACTAGATCGGCTACTCAAAATGAATGTTTCTATTTGAGCTTTCTGTCCCAGATGGAACCTAAGAAGATAGAGGAAGCCTTGGAAGATTCAAGCTGGATTGAAGCTATGCAGGAGGAACTAAATCAATTTGAAAGAAGCAAAGTGTGGAGACTTGTTCCAAGACCAAATCACCAACCAGTCATCGGTACCAAATAGGTATTCAGAAATAAGATGGATGAAGATGGGGTGATCATAAGAAATAAGGAAAGACTTGTCGCAAAAGGTTACTCTCAAGAATAAAGGATCGACTATGACGAGACCTTTGCTCCTGTCGCTAGAATAGAAGCAATTAGAATATTTCTTGCCTATATTGCACATATGAAGTTCAAAGTCTTTCAAATGGATGTTAAAAGTGCATTTCTGAATGGAGAACTTCAAGAAGAATTCTATGTAGAACAACCCCCATGTTTTATCAATCCAACATTCTCTAATTATGTTTATAGATTAAATAAAGCACTATATGGAATAAAACAAGAACCTAGAGCATGGTATGAAACACTAACAAACTTTCTTATTAAAAATGGATTCTCTAGAGGAAGAGTAGAAACCACACTATTTCTTAGAAAACACAAAGATAAATATCTATTAGTATAAATATATGTAGATGACATTATTTTTGGTTCTACTGATAAAAAGCTATGTGAGAGATTTGCCAAGCTTATGCAGTGTAAATTTGAAATGAACATGATGGGTGAACTGAATTTCTTCCTTGAACTTCAAGTGAAGCAGACTGAATAAGGTATCTTCATAAACCAAGCCAAGTATATCAAAGACTTACTTAAAAAGTATGGCATGGAATCAGCTTCCTCCATGAAAACTCCAATTGCACCAGCTACTAAGCTTGACAAAGATGAGAAAGGTAAATGTATTGAAATTACTCAATATAGAGATATGATAGGCTCTCTCCTTTATTTAATTGCTAGTAGATCAGACATCATGTTTGCTACATGTATATGTGCTAGATTTCAAGCTAACCCTAAGGAATCACATTTAAATACTGTGAAAAGGATTTTCAGATATCTCAAAAGCACACCTCATTTGGGGCTTTGGTATCCAAAAGAATCTTCATTTGAATTAAAAAGATACTCAGATGTTGATTTTACAAGTTGTAAAATTGATAGAAAGAGTACAAGTGGCACTTGTCAATTGCTAGGAAACAGGCTCATGTCTTGGTTTAGCAAGAAGCAAAACTCTGTATCAACCTCAACAGCAGAAGCTGAATACATAGCAGCTGGCAGCTGTTGTGCCTAAATCCTATGGATGAAAAATTAACTAGCTGACTATATGTTTAATTTCAAATCTATTCCTGTTTGTTGTGATAATACAAGTACTATAGCTCTAACTCATAATCTTGTCATGCATTCTAGGACAAAGCATATTGAGATAAGATATCATTTCATTAGGGATCATGTTCAAAATGGAAATATTTCTCTTTACTATATCCCAACTGAAAATCAACTTGCTGATGTGTTTACAAAACCTTTAGATGAATCCAGATTTAATAAGTTAATAAGTGAGTTAGGGATGCTTAATTTTTAACCATAATTTCATGCTCTAGAAAATACTAACTTTGCCAGAAGAAAGTCATTGACCGATCATGGAGTAATACTCATCGATCGTGGACTTCAGAAGGAAACACAAACTCAGGGGGAGCTAAGGGTAAAATAGTCTTATCCTCCTGACTAAAATCTCGTGGCCCCACTCAGCTAAAATTTAAAAGGGAAGTTTGAAACACTCTCTAAACCACCATTTCCTTACTTTAAACTTTCATCTGAATTTCAAACGCTCTCTCTCTCTCTTTCTAAAACCCTAGATTTGAGTTACAAAACACTCAGTTAGTCTCGGTTGTTTTAGGAAAATCAAAGAAATCAATGGCATCTTCAATCGTAATTCCTGGACACCAGCTATGCTTCAAAGTTTAAGGATGCTGAGCCAAAATATCATAGAATCCTCTCTCTTCTAAAGAAAGCAGGACTACAAGAAGCTCTGGGGACCAATATAAGGATCTACCCCAAATTGGTAAAGCAGTTCTATAGAAATGGAGTCTACAAAGACGATGTCTTCACTACAAAGGTTAAAGGAGTGACGATTCGACTAGAAGCTGCTGACATAAATAAGGCCTTAGGTTTTAAATCTAAGGGCCTTACTTCTTTAAGCTTCATCGACTTCAATGAGGGACTAAAGAGGATGCATAACGAAAAGAACCAGAATCTGAAGGGATACAAGAAGAAAGAATTTCCCCAAAAGTATGAGTTCCTGGCTGACATTGTTGGGAAATGTATATGTTGTAAGAATTATGGTCACGATTCTGTCAACAAGGTGCAATTGAAGCTCATGACAGCAATCTACTTCAAGTCTCAGCTAAACTATGGAGCTCTTCTTCTGGAGTGGATTGGGAAGTGGATTCTTAGCTCTAAGAAAGTAAAGAGCATGAGCAAAATGTTCTATGGAAGATTTATCAGCATTATTCTTCAAGCAGCTCTAAGAGACAATATTGAAGATCGTGAAGGTGAACCTCTGAATGCCAACAAGAGAATGACCCAACAGCTCTTTATAAACTAGAAAAGGAATCCAACTGAGAATGTGAAGAATTATCATTCTGAGTCTAGTGAAAGGACTGGGGAGGTTATGAAACCTTTTCTACAGGGAAACCTATCTGCTGTAAGGGAAGTTGAAGAAGAAGTAGACCAGGAGCCCTCTGTTCTATTCAGGAGAACCAAGAGAAAACAGAAGATGTAGAGTGTTGTTTAGATGGCAAAAGAGCCTCAAGGATGAACAACCGAAGTACCTCAAGGATCTGATCCTGAACTCTCTGGCCAATTAAGAGATTCCTTAAGCTGAAGTACAACTCAAGAAGAGGAAGAAATAGACTAAAGAAGAAGCTAAAGATAGATCCACCATCTCTCAGCTGCTTAAGAAGGGAAAATGCAGCAGGCGTTTGACTAAGTTATCATTGACCACGATCATGGAGAATCTAAGTATGCCGTTCGTGGAGTCAAGAGTTATTAGTCAAAGTGAAGTAGACATTGGGACAACGACTCCGCATGAACAAGTAAATGTTGCTGAGGATGAACAACATGCTAAAAAATCTTTAAATCCTGAGTTAAGAAGATCAAAGAGAAGGCTAATCAAGAAGGTTGATATTAAGCTCAAAGAAGCTATGCTAAAGATTAAAGAAGAAGAAATGAGACTGATGGAACAAGCTAAAAGGACTGAGTCTCCAGACTCTAGTTCTCACAATGAGTCCTTGGGTCAAACCAAGATCATTAAAACTATAATTGCCAACATCGATAATGTAGTTAGTCCGACTGCATTCGACCAAGTATGTATTAATACTGAAGAGGATCAAGAAGAGAATGCTGATCAAAGATATGCTCATATTGAGGGGGAGATTTGTGAAGTTCCTGAGCCAACAAGTGCTTCAACTGGGGGGAAGAAATCAGGAGCTCATCATGATAACCCCCTCTGCCCCTCAAGAAATGATAGAGATTCTTGATGTTGAAGATGAAAGGGAAGAAGAGGAAGAAGTTGAAATTATTGCTGAGTATAGAAATAAAGAAAGGAGCATCAATTATAACTGGATGTTCTTATCTACCCATGATGCCCTTTCACAGAGCTCTAATTCTCAATTCTTGGGATCATATGTTCTGGACATTCAAAGCATATCCAGTAGTATCTGTGCTCGCCCAAGGATTCCCAAGAAACCTCACCTTTGCTCAAAAATTGATCATAAATTATGCCACTTCTGTCCATGAGAAAAAGGTATATTTCATTCCTTTAAGCTTCAAGTTAAATCACTTTCCTTCATCAAATTTCCATCAATTTGATGAATTTCCTTGGTGGATCGAGGTTATTTCTAACCCACAAAACCAATTTCCAGTTGCAGAGTCATAACACTCTGTAACTGATGAACCAAATGAACCAAACTTTATACTTGTACCACCTTCAAACACCATCGACTCCACGATAATTGAACAACATGACACCACGACCGTCATTCCTACCCAAATCGTGGAGTCACCTACCCAACTTGATGAAGCAAACTCCTCTTCCATACATCAAACATCTATTCCTACAACTCATTCTGATGTTCCTTCATCATCAAACAATAATTATTTCAATCTTTCTCTTGCTCTCTCGAATATGTAAGAATAAAAATCAAAAGCCTCTCCTTCAGACACTCAGAGAATACTTGAACTTTTCTCGGTTCTTCCTACCAAAACTGAGTTCTTCGGCATATTAGAAAAGATGACTACAGAGATACAAGAAGATCTAGAAACTCACTCTCTGCTGGTCCATCAACGATTAAATCATTTGATTGATGCTGCCAACACTCTTCCTGGTAACCTGAGTTATGAGCTCACAAAGAAACTACGGGAGATCATCAAGGAAATGATTTAAAACATAAATAAAAGGGACCAAATTCACTTCCAATCTACTAGAAAGCATAATGAAGTAGTTCTCCTTCTTCAGCAGACTTAGGAGGCTCAAAACAAGCTTGTTTATGAAAATATTATTAGCTTGCAATCCTCTTTGACTGAATTCCAATAATATTCTTTAAATCAAATGAAACAGATAGACGATGTCTTGGCTATTCTGCAAAAACAAAAATCCCAAACTGATTCTATAGTCCAAGAAAATTGAGAAGATATTACTTAATCACGAAACCAACTCCACGAACCAGTACAAGGAATGAATCGACTGTCTCAAGACATTCGAACCCTAGATGCTGACATAAAGGGGGAGAATACTGAAGTAAAGGGAAGCAGGTTGTACATTCCCCAAGAATCAATCAGCCTCGCAATCAGCCTCCAAGAGCAGGAGAACGTTAATCGATACTAATGGGAAGTTAAGATTCCACTCCTTTCAGTTCGCAAGGAGTATCTCTTATTGGTATAAGCATGCCCATTAGAAATCCTACCTTCATGAACATACATGATCATAATGAACCTCTAGAGCAACATGAGCCGGAAGAAATTGCAAGACAAAATGAGGCTAGCAGGAAAAAGAAGGAATATGAACATGCGCATCCTCCAAGATTCAAGAAATCTAGAAGATAAGTTTCTATCTTTATTTGATGTATCAATTTTGAATTGTAATTTTCTTGAAAAATATCAATAAATTCATGATTATTTTCTAGAGATTCAGTTGCTCACTGATCATTAAGTCATGTTTATCTTCAAGCAACTTGCATTAGAAATTGATGGTATGATGCAAATCTATTTGGTTATGTCATCATCAAATAGGGAGAGATTGTTGGGCGTTGCATATTTAAATTTGATATTGGAGTAAATATATGAGCATACATTATCAAAAGATGTAAAGTCCTTATTAAACCATATGTGCAAGGACTTCGATTAAAGATCAAACTTGTTAGTTTGATCTTATGAGTTGTAATAGATAGGCAGAACAAATTCATGGAGATTGCAGAAGCCAAAATCGTAGTTTGCTGAGCAAGCCTATCAGAATCGTGAAATAATTTGGAAAATGCCTGTCAGGTCAAGTCAAAATCATAGGCACTACTCTAAATCGTGGAGTGCTCAAAACATAAAGATCGTAGTCAGTCAAGCGCTGTCAAAGCTAAGGCAGAATCATAAAGTACTCTATGACTCTCATTAGACTACGATCGTAGTGCTCATCAGTAAGCATCAAAATCATTGAAGATCAAGTCTGATGAAAAAAAATATTTGACATCATCAACTGATATTTGAACGTTGATATGATTGAGAAACCCAAGGCCCTCACTAAAACCTTGGTTAAATCAAAGAATCAAAATTAAGAAGAAACGTGTCTACCAACTAGTCTGCTGATAGTGATGTTTCAGAGGTGTTAGGTGAAAAAGGAGACTGCTTTGTTAGGAAAGTTAAAAAGAAGCTTTCACATCATTAGGAGGTCAACATCAAAGTGCTCATAATGCCAGAAGCATTAAATGCTCAAACGGAAGCCTCTCACGGGAAGATTTCAAAGGCTCATATATAAGGCTAATAGAGTGAATATGTCAAGCAAACAAGGAACAAGAACGTAAAAGAAGATAACAAGAACATCTGACAAATCTTCACTCCATAATTCAACTATATCTTTCATCGCTACTAAGTTTATCAGAACTTAGGTTTAAGGTAACTTAGTAGCACAAAATTAATAACCTCAACTACACTCATTGCAGAGCTGCCAAACCTGCTAGGTTTGAAGAGTACTTAGTTTACTAACATTCCAAGTCTGCTGGGCTTGAAGAGTTCTTTGGGAACTAGCTTTCCAAGACTGTTGGTCTTGATGGAATCTCAGTGATTCGAAGATTGTATCAACATCCTTAGCGGATTTCCTACTCGTGGAGTAGAAGAGTGGACTAGGAGTCTTGAGTGCTTTGAACCACTTAAAACACTGTGTCATTTACTTTCAGTCTCTTTAACTATTATATCTGCTATAATTATTGTTTGATTTCTAACCTTGATTTTATATTCCACTGTGCTTAATCAATCATTTAATTAACAAAACTGCTAAGTTACTATTTGAAAAGAAAATTATAAAATATCTATTCAAACCCCCCTTCTAGATAACTTTTGTGCCTCCGGAAACTAACATACATTAATAGGGCCTCAAGGCTTTCTTTATTATCACACCATGGCACTGTCCATGGGGTTATATGAGAACCTTATTTAAGAGGTGGTTTCATCAAACTCAGGCCTTCCATTTACTTGATTATGAGGTGATGATGACTTCGATGGATTGACGGTTCATCACCGGCTTGGAGTTTACAGAAGAGAGGGTGCCATTATCGATACATATTTCTCCCGCTACTGTTAGATCTTTGTTGGGGATCCCCGCTTTTGCTCCTAAGGTTCAGGCCGTCCGTCCTGGTCCATTGAGCATTGATGCTTCTAGTGGGGCTTTATCAGAGCCTCCTCTGAGGATCAGGCAACGAGAGATCACCTTTTTCTCCGTCTATTTCTGACGATCGTGAGGCATTTCTTCATTGCAGATAACTCATCGATTGTCTCATTTTCCCTTATTGGTGCTCTCTGAGATGTAGATCACATCGGAGAATTTGATTGGGGCTCTTTCACATTTGTATATTTCCTCCGAGGGATGCTGTTGGGCCCGTTTTGGGTTAACAAAACCGAATCTAACATGTGCAAGTATACACGGTCAACAAGTAGTACAGAGTAAGAAAGTATCGTTCCCACGGAGAAAGGTGAATATAAAGGCCTAAAATTGTTATTTTAGGAACTGATGTGCATTCAAAGGCAATCGATGGACGTCGGGCATGCAAGTATGCAACGTGTAATGTTTTCGATGATAAAGGATGTTGTTCTAAGTTTTAAAACATGAACATTATTAAATATAATGATATTATGCGATAAATAAAGACAACTTAAATGAATAATGAATTATTAGTTGGTGTATATGTTATTCGAGATAATTATGATTTGATGTTGATCCTTACTTTTAATAGAATTTAAATTGTTTATAAGTAAGATATTGATTTGATTCTTACGTAATAAGTCACTCGATATTTATTTCAATAATTACCACAGTAGTTATTACACAGTGACTCATATTATGTGATATGATATAATTAAACCAGTTGGCAGTATTGAGAGTCTATATTAATAATTATGAATAATGGTTCAAAGATTGAAAAGGGTGTTGATTAAAGATAAATATGATATACGGATGTTTATTCAATTATTTTCTTTTTACAAAAGTAAGTTTGGCAGGACTTGTCGACACTCTACTTTTTCTAAAGTAGTCTGGACCACAACTCAATTATTTTTAAAATGTGTACAAGTTGGTTTAATTTTCTCTGTGGGACTATAAATTCCACTACCATTATTATATACCTCATTTGGTTATTTTGTCAAAGCGTGTGTGCTAATTGTTTCCTCAATTTTTAGTATAAATAGGTTGCCTGGTTGAGCAACTAAACACACACCATCACTACACTAAAAATATAGAATTATTTTAATACAATATTGTGAGTATAATATTGTGAGTATTTTTATTGAGTGTAATGTTACTCCAAGTGTAGATAAGGAATGTAAGCATTGTTTAAGTTGATCAATTTCACAGAAAGCAGAATCAAGTCACATGCTAAGGTAAGAGATATCATTATTGTGGTAAGGGGGTATCATTTTTATGGTAAAAAGAATATCATTTTCTTACATACTCCATATTATGGTAAGATATTATTATTCGTTTATTCAGTTTATCATTAAATGGTGAAAAGTCCTGAAAGGATTAGAATATCCTTAATAGTTTATGATTTATCTATTATTATGTTATCAATTTGGACTCTGGATAATTAAGTTAAAAATCACTAAGATCTATGTTATCTTATTATTCTGATGATTTATGTTTATTCATTATATATATCATTGTCATCATTCTCATGCTTATATTGTGTTGAAAGTCATCTATGGCTAGTAGTGCATAGATGGACTTGGTATGATTATGACCAGTGATTATTCGGTATAATCATAACCGTAATGTTACAAATGATGAGGTAAAAGTCATCTTTGGCCCGTAGTGCATAGATGGACTTGGTATGATTATGACAAGGGATTATTCGGTATAATCATGACCGTAATTGAAAACACGAATATCCTTGGCCCGTAGTGCATGGATAATTTGTGGTCGTGATACTATTAAGCTGAGTTTCAGCATTATTGGTTTTACAGTTGTATATCTTTGGCATGTAGTGAAAAGATGGGCTGTTGGTTATTGGTTTTACAGTTGTATATCTTTGGCCTGTAGTGCAAAGATGGGCTGTTGGTTATTGGTTTTATAGTTGTATATCTTTGGCCTGTAGTGCAAAGATGGGCTGTTTGTTATTAGTTTTACAGTTGTATAACTTTGGCATGTAGTGCAAAGTAGGACTGTTGATTTACTTGATTATAAATATGAATTGTGATTTAATTATAATTTGTGGTGGTTCAGGTGAAGATAGGTGATGAGAGTTCTCTTTGTCTTGGGTACCAAGAACTGTTGATGAGTATTACAGGAATGAAATATTAACCATGGACTTTTAATCTAGGGGAGATAGTAGACATTATGTCCTACTTGATTCTTCTAATGGATTGTTGATTTCACTGCTATTATGGTTGAAATTTTTTTATCTTCTACCATATGTTCTAAATATCTGAATTTCTCACCCTTTTACTTCACCACCCCTTTCAGGTAATAAAAGTGTAGCTGAGACTAGCAGAGAGAACATGGGTATAAAGTGGTGATATGAATTAGTCACAAGCCTAATCAAATTATGAAATGGTGTGGCATAATAATTGTACTGAGAATTTAAAATGTGTATGACATATTTTATACATCATTTACTAATTGATTTTGGTGAACAACTATAGGGTGATGAGGACCCGACCTTGAAAGCGTAAAAAATACACCGCATTAAAATGAGGAGGACAGAAATCTTCTCGTGTCCCTTTGGAGACTTGAAATATTTGATACTGTATTTTATATGGCATTGTAATAATTTGAGTATGAATATTGTCGTATTATATACGCTACAATATTTGTATTGAAACTCACAATATATGTGTTGTCGTATTCTGCACGACAGTTGTATAAATGAAGTTGTCAGTAGTGTATTTTCTGGCGACCCAAGATGGGTGATGTATACCTGTTTTGGGGGCATCACAATTAAGACCTTAGGGCGCTAGGTGTAGAGATAATCCACTCAGGCGTACTTACTCAAGTAATAAAAGCCCCGAAACAAGACTAGCCACGGTATTTTTAATCATTTTTTCTCTTTTTTTTATTTATTTTTATATACTGATAGCAAGTATACCCTAAGCATTCCCAAAACTTGATTTTCAGTGTTTAGTAGTCATTACTCACTTTCTACACAATTCTATCTTTAAAACAACGTTTTCCTCTCAGCAGACAAGTAAGCTAATCTTAACCAACAAGTAAACATGAACACTGGCGTGCTACCTAGTAGCATCTAAACAACAAGCATGGATTATATCATGTATAAAATTATAACTCAGCTCAAGATATCAACCTAGCTCAAGAATCTATCAAATTCATTAATTCATCATTGGCCATATTAGAATTCATCTAACTAGAAAGTTGGGATTGTGTAATGTTATGCAACTAAACATAGAATACGCAACTAAAAGAAAAATTTTACTGCAAAATTAAACTAATACTACTAACATGCAATAACTATATGAAACATGAATAAATGATGCAATTTACACTACATGCTCTACACTACTAATTAGACCCAATACCCCCAAACTTAGCATATTCATTACCCTCAATGAACGTAAAGGGTAAAGAAACTCCCCAAGTGTCGGCATGGCCACCCTCCTCGGGTGGTGAATCTGGCGGTGGGTACTGTAATACCCGTAAATTTTATGATTTAATATTAATATTTATAAATAGAGCCTGTGATTATTTATTTTATAAATGCTTACATGGCATGAGGTGAGTAACCCAATTGAATTAAAATTTAACTTTTAATAATTGATAAGATGTGGAGAATTATGATAGGTTTATGAAATGTCTTGTGTGACACAATGATGGAATTAGTGAGGAATAATTAAGAAGGAATGCATTACTAAGTAAAAGATGACAATAAGAGAGGTGGTATATAATTAATTTATTTAATTATACCAGAGTAATAATAAATCATTGAATTGGTTTGAAAGCTTGTCTCGATGGACTAAATCTTTTTATTATTATTAAGTGAGTAACTTAAATTATGTGAAATAACCCAACTTAGTAATAATTATTAAGGTGGTGTATAATTTAGTGTTATTGGGTAAATTAAATTAATTAGTTTGCTGCCATAATAATTAAGTATTTACATGTTTATAATCCAAATAATAAATTGGGAGTCTAGCCCAATAAATTAATTGATGGATTTTTGAGTTAGCCCAATAAACTTGGGTTATTTAAAATCCAATTCGGAACCCAACATAATAGTTAATTGATGGTACAAGGTGTTGGTTTAATAAAATATGGCGTGGGACAATGGGCCCGATCGACTAGCCCCTTGTCTATGTCTGAGATCTATTCTCTTGTCTCAAATTAAGGGTCACCAAGTACAAGGAACAGTAGCCTAAACTCTCTTTATGCAAACTTTCAAGCTGTTAATCCTAGGCATGCGAGGCTAGCTAAGTGGGCTCGGTATGGAGTGGTTAAACAACTCCTTAAGTAACCATTGTTCATTTCTATTGCACCATGAATCCCAACATTGGGTAAAGCAAGTGTCTAGTCCATGCTTTTCTCTTTAAATACAAGCCACCATGGCAGTTTGTTATAGTGATAAGAGTGTTGGAGAAATCTGAGTAAAGAATTCTTAGTTGCTAAGCATTACCAAATCAGTGTGTGAGATATCAAGGTTAAAGCTCGAGAAGGTATAATTTCTACTTCGTTCTTAACTTAAGTCTTGTTTGATTCTCGGTTTTCCTAAATTAATAGGTCAAGTATGATTAATTAGCATGATATAGGGTGTTTAGAAAGTTTACTTTCGTGCATGAATACGTTAATAATTGCCTGGAATCAAGTTGTGGCTACTCTGCAAAACAGAGCATGTTCACTATTTCTGAACTCCATGGGGTACAGCTGCACCGTACTTAGGAACCAGCTGATGGGTTCGGTCGTGTTAGACCATGTATTAAGAAATTCCCTTAGGCTGTATGCATATAGTAAAGTCTTAATGATATTAACCTGACAAACTTAGACCTTGTCGAATAGTGTAGATCAAGTCTCTCGAAAGAGTCGACTTGAGAGATGTCTTCGACAAAGCGTGTTGTCTTCTTGGACAAGTCGTAATATCTTCTGACATGGCTAAATGACTTGACTTCGTACATGGCCATATGTCTTCATCTTCGGTCATGGCCAGACGTCTTAGGCTTCGGATATGGCTAGATGTCTTCGGCTTTGGACATGGTGAGATGTCCTGGGACTCGGAGACAGCATCATAACTTGATATAAGGATGGATTAATAAATATTCCTATACTGCTATAAACTATTATTACACGAATGAGTTCTAAGTAGAAATTTTACTAACTTCGAAAATAAATCTAATACCCGCAAACATGCGTAGAAAAGGGCCTCAGGATTAATAGATGTTATGGTCTACTTAAAGCAATGAACCTCTTGGAACTACGAAGAAGAAAGATTATGAATAAACTAGCAGTGGTCAAAAGTATGAGCATGTTAGTGTACAACTATGAGTTTTGATGGGTGCAGCAGATAGAATAGAAAAAAAAAGTGTTATGTGTACATGTTGTTTATATATGTATATCAAGTGTGTTTGGCTAATGAATACCTATACTTACATAAATAGGACAAACATAGTTCATTGAGGTGATTTTCGCTATAAGTAGCAATCAACGCTAAAGGCAAGTTCCCTTACCTCACTCAAATTTACATTGAGCAAGTATCCGAACACTATTATTATTGTGTTGCAAGTTCCTTACTTCTTACATTGTATACATTCAAATTGTCGTCTCAAGCAAATATCTGTTTCTATTCGAAAATCATTTATATACCTTGACGTTGTTGCAAACATTGGATTTATTGTTCTTAAATGCATGATAAAAATTGTCTAAGCCTTTGATTCGACTAGACTATTATTATGCTATCCAAACCAATTGACTTGGTGCGGACTATAGTAAATCTACTGAGATGAACAACCCTCATTGAAGGGGAAATTATATATTGTCGGGGAACCGACGCGCGCACATGAATATGATTAAATGTTATGCATAACGTAGGGTACTTTAGGCTGATCACCTGTTGTACTCGTTTACATTGGATTACAGTGTAATACTATTAATTCTAGTAAGAGTTCTTAGTCCTTAGTGACTGTTCAGTACTCATTCATGTTGAACCTCTAAATGAATGAATCCTGAAATTTTGTTGATGTCCTTCAGTCTATAGCGACACCTATTGAATACTCTTGATATTTCTTGATATCCTTGAACTACCAATTATTATTATACCCTTGAAAGGTTTAAACGCTATAACTACTTGTTCTCCTGGCTATATTACTTGCTGGGCAAACTCGTTGCTCATTCTTGCTTCCTAAAACATTACAGTTAAGGCAGAGCAAGGCGGTACTTCAGGATAGGACAAGGGAAAGGGCAAGGCGATAGAATAACTTAGTCCTTAAGACTAGAGGTATTATTATTATTGTTATGCTTGTTATGATGTATTCAAGAATGATTAAGTTATGTTTAAGTTAATCACTGAATTGTCATAGTAATGGTTACGGTACCTTGGGACGCAAATATTTATATTATATCAATGTAAATTATTCTAGTATTTCCGTTGTTGATTTTAGTGAGATATTCGTAGTTGTACGTGATGCATCGAATTCGAGATATGGGTGTCCGAATTTTGGGGGCGTCACAGGTTGGTATCAGAGCCATAGTTATAAACCTTAGGAGTGAGAGCCCTTAGATTATAACTTAGGAGAACTTAGAAGATAGAAAGGGATGAAACTCATATAGAGTTTTCATAGAGATGGACTTAGCGTGTTACAGAATATAACTTCATTCTAATACAATAAACTTATGTAATTTAACATTCTAATGGAGTTGTTGTTTATTTTGTCTTGTGTTGGTGATTGTAGGATGACTGACATGGGAGGACCTAGCCGAGTAGTAGAAGAGGAGCCGCATGACATACACGTGGTATATGAGGCCCCATTGATAGCGGAGCCTATATTAACTGTAGTCCCTATCGATGATGATGATGAGGAAGAGGAGATGGAGCCAATACCCGAGGAGTCGATCTGAGAGGAAGAGCCCATGGAGGAGGCGTATGGTGGGCGAGCCCATGGGGGACTCAAGCGAGGCTACTTTTTGAGGATAGGATGTTGGGGGAGTATGAGGAGCGATTTTAGAGTTAGGGTGCGAGTTGAGGAGTTAGAGGTGAGGCTAGGGACGGAGACAAGGAAAGGGTAAAAATGCGACGAATAACTTAGTCCTTAAGACTAGAAGTATTATTATTATTGTTATGCTTATTATGATGTATTCAAGAATGATTAAGTTATGTTTAAGTTAATCACTGAATTGTCGTAGTAATGGTTACGGTACCTTGGGACGCAAATATTTATATTATATCAATGTAAATTATTCTAGTATTTTCGTTGTTGATTTTAGTTAGATATTCGTAGTTGTACGTGATGCACCGAATTTAAGATATGGGTGTCCGAATTTTGGGGGCGTCACAGGTACGGCATGGCTGAACCGAAGAGAGGTCACTCCACCATAGTCCCTTGCTGTGCAAACGCCTTGGCCAATGATCTAGATAGTCCATTTGCAAACGCTGAAAAGTTATCGTGCAACACGTCTACCTTCTTCTCCAATCGCCTTATCCGACGATCATCCATCTCTAAAGTAGCACGAGGGGAGGCGGCTGCCTCAATTAGCTGCGGAGATGGCATTGATGATGGAGCTTGCAAAATAAACCCCTTTCCCCTAGGGTGTACTGTGACACCTACCCAATCCTCAAACTTCTGAATAGTGGCATGGGTAATGTCCTGGCATGGGTAAGGTCCTGGCTTGGCATCTGTAGCTGCTCATCTTCCCAAGTTACTCTATCTTTTGCACATAAATGGGCTACTACTAAGGCATGTGGGATACTGCCGGTGGTGCTCCCCCTCATATAACGAAGCATGTTTTGGTGTTGGAGGTGGCCCACGTTGATGTACTTTCCTGTGATAATCCCCAACCGTATTATCGCCCTCTCGGATAAAATGTCGTGCAGGTGCGAAGATGGCATTAACTTAGCACAAATGAATAAATTCCATGCCTTCGCATAACGATTAAGTGCTGAACTCAGAAAATTACTAGGCGTGTTTGTGCCTTGCTTGTAGTTCCACCTAGTGCCCGACACGCATAAATCAGCAATAACCCTGTCCAAATTTGTCTCAAACCTTGCAACCTCCACCCAATTGGCTCGAGTAGTCAGCGGGTCTAAAAGATTGAATACCTCCCGAATCGCTAGTGGGCGATAGTCCACATGCACGCCTCTCACAAATGATATACCGCTCAGTGTTTCCTTAGCATTCGCATAGAACCCACGCACAATGGGCATTGGCACAGGCATGGTACTAGACACAACTAATATCCAGTCTCTTTCCCTTATCATTACCCACAATTGTCCATCTTGCTTCCTTGGCTTGAATCCTCTTTCTTTCACAAACGTTTTGGCGACAATTCTGTAATACTCCGTCTAAGCCTTGAGACTAACAAACTTGGTGAGGTCAACAATGTCTTCACTTTTGCTGCTGCTAGAAGAGAACTCAGGAGTGCGTGATCATGCTCGCTTGGGTGCCGTGAAGACTGACAGAGAAAAGCCCTAACTGTGATGTGAGAAGATGAGAACCTTGTCTGGACTCTATATGCCCCAAATAAACTAAACCCTAACCAGCCCTTTGAATGCTCTAAACAAACCTTAATCACAGAGAAGAAACCCCAAACTTGATTTGTGATGTGCAGAGGAAAATCTTCGGATGGTGGTGATATAGACTGAGTTGTAGAGTTTTAATGGATGAGGAGATAAGGTAGTATTGATTGGGTTGGAGGGTATGAGAAGAAACCTAATGGAGTAAGAGAAGGAGAAAGGGTGCTTCAGTTATGTGGGAGATATCTGTAGGCGCTCAACTGAAGAATAAAGTTATGAGAATGTGGGTTATGTTTTAAATCACTTAAACATGTCTGGACTCAGACTTGGGCGTGGCCGCACCTAGTCTGTGCTTGTTGTTGGCGCGTACACGTTGAGCTTGGCGCGGGCGCGCTGAAGCTATGCTTGATGTGGGCGTGAGCGCTCCAGGCGACTTTTCCTGCTTTGGTACTTGGCCATGCATTTGGCTTTGTCTTGCGTATGGGCGTGTCGCATCACCGCCTGCTACTAGCTTAAGTCTGTTTTGGACATAAAGAAGGAATAAGTAGCAACTTTATGCTAGCTATCTAACCTACATACCAAGCATTCACAAAAATGAGATATTCCTATTCCCAAATCAAAATTTGAACTGTGTAATATGTATGTATGATTGTATATCCAAAAATGCTCTATATGCAATTTTTATCAAAATAATATGTGCATTAAGCTCCTACTCAAAATTGGTGTCAAAATGTTTTCACAATCTCAAGAATTAAACATAGAGAGGGGGGAATAGACATGATATGCAATCAGAATTAAACAATAGGAAGAAATAAAGATATATACAAATGGGAATTAAACAGTAGGAAGATATAGAGTTGACCAGATAGAATTAAACATGAGGGGGAAGTAAACATGATGCAAACAGAATTAAACAAGAGGGGGAATAGAAATGACGGGGCACCTCCCATCGAGCGCTAGTTTATAGTCCATTAACTTGACTATTTCTGCTTGGGTCAAGTTATTGAAAGGATCGAGGCGACATTCTGTCTGTTAACCTCACCACCATAATAATGCTTCAGTCTTTGTCCATTAACTTTGAAGGGCTTATCTGGGCACTTGTCAAAAATTTTAATTGCACCATGTGGAAATACAGTCTTTACTGTGAAAGGTCCTGACCACCTTGATTTGAGGTTTCCTGTGAAGAGCCTAAGTTTAGAATTGAATAGCAGGACTGCTTGCCCTGGCTCAAATGTTCTTTCCATAATCCTACGATCATGCCACCTTATCACTTTCTCTTTGTACAATTTGGAATTTTTGTAGTCCTGCAATCAAAATTCATCCAACTCATTAAGTTGAAGAAGGCGTTTCTCCCCTACAACCTTTAAGTCGAAGTTCAGCTTCTTGATTCCCAAAAGGCCTTATGTTCAAGCTCCATGGGAAGGTGACAAGCCTTTCGATACACTAGCTGAAACGGTGACATGCCTAGTGGTGTTTTATAGGCAGTCCTATAAGCCCATACTGCATCATCCAGTTTTAGCGACCAATCTTTTCTCGTGGGGTTCACAATCTTTTCCAATATTTTCTTCACCTCACGGTTTGACACTTTTGTTTGGCCATTGGTTTGGGGGTGGTAAGCTGTAGCTATTCGATGATTCACCCCATATTTAGCCAACAACACTGTAAACTGGCGATTGCAGAAATGGCTACCTTCATCGCTAATGATCGCCCTAGGAGTCCCGAACATCATGAAAATGCTCTTTTAGAGAAACCTCAGAACCACCCTAGCTTCATTGGTAGGTAGAGCTTCCACTTCCACCTATTTGGACACGTAATCAACTGCTAGAAGGATGTACAAGTTCCAACATGATGAAACAAAAAGTCCCATAAAGTCTATCCCCCAAACATCGAAGATCTCCACCTCGAGGATTTCATTCAAAGGCATTTCATTTCTCTTTGATATATTTCTTACCCCCTGACATCTATCACATCGCTGAACAAAGCTGTAAGCATCCTTGAAGAGAGTCGGCCAATAAAAACCTGCTTGCAAAACCTTGGTCGCTGTTCTTTCTCCCCCGTAGTGTCCTCCATATACTAATGCATGGCAATCGTGCAATATACTCTCTGTCTCACTATATGGAATGCACCTTCTAATCATTCGATCAATACATTGCTTGAACAAGTAAGGCTCATCCCAAATAAACCATTTCATATTGTGGAGAAACTTCTTTTTCTACTGTCCAGTCAAATCAGAGGGAATGATATTGCTCACTAGGAAGTTTGCATAATTTACGAACCATGACACTTCACCTTTTAACACAAATAATTGTTCATCTGGGAAGGAATCATTGATCATAACCTTGTCATTCCCATTCCTTCCCGATTTTTCCAATTGAGATAAGTGGTCAGCGACTTGATTCTCAGTCGCTTTTCTGTCTTTGATCTCTAAGTTAAATTCCTGCAGAAGAAGTATCCACCTGATCAGATGGGGTTTTGTATCTTTCTTTTCTATCAAGTATCGGATCGCTGCATGGTCAGTGTACACAATCACTTTTTTCCCAATCAAATAAGCACAAAACTTGTCAAATGCATACACCACTACTAGAAGCTCCTTTTCTATAGTAGTGTAGTTCAGCTGGGTGTCGGTAAGGGTCTTACTAGTATAATAGATAACATGAAAGTCCTTTTCCCTATGCTGGCCCAATACAGCTTCCACAGTAAAATTGCTTTCATCACACATCAACTCGAATGGAAGGTCCCAATCTAGAGCTGTAATCACTGGTGCCGTAGTCAACTTCTTTTTCAAATGCTCAAAAGCATTCATGCATTCCTCATCAAATTTAAACTGGACATCTTTTTTTAACAAGTTACAAAGTGGCTTGGTAATCTTTGAGAAGTCCTTGATTAATCGCCGATAAAAGCCTGCATGCCCCAAAAAGCTACGAACGCCATTTACAGAAGTAGGTGGAGGCAAGTTCTCGATAGTTTCCAATTTTGCCCTTTCCACCTCTAATCCTTTCCTTGATACCTTATGACCCAAAATAATACCTTCTTGTACCATAAAATGGCACTTTTCCCAGTTCAGAACGAGATTTGTCTCAACACGCCTTTTCAACACCATTACCAAATTCTTTAAACACAGGTCAAAAGAGCCTCCAAAGACAGAGAAATCGTCCATGAAGACTTCGACATTATGCTCAACCATATCCGAGAAAATGGCCGGCATGCACCTCTGGAATGTAGCCGGGGCATTACACAAACCGAAAGACATCCTTATAAAAGCAAATGTACCATATGAACAATTGAAGGTAGTCTTTTCTTGGTCTTTTGGGGCTATATCAATTTGGTTGTATCCAGAGTAACCATCCAGAAGGCAGTAATACTCATGACCTGCTAGCCTATCCAACATCTGATCAATAAATGGGAGAGGAAAATGATCTTTCCTTGTAGCCTTGTTTAGCCCGTGGTAATCCATGTATACCCTCCAACCCGTAACTATCCTGGTAGGTATTAGCTTATTGTTCTCATTGGATACCACAGTCATACCACCTTTCTTCAAAGACGACCTTTGCACTGCTGCTCACCCAAGAGTCATGCGATATATAGGTAAATGATCCCTGCATCTACCCACTTTAAGATCTCTTTCTTAACCACTTCCTTCATGATAGGGTTTAATCTTCGTTATTGCTCTACTGATGGCTTGCTATCATCTTCTAGCAGGATTTTGTGCATACAAAATGAGGGGTTGATCCCCTTGATGTCTGCTATAGTCCATCCAATTGCTGACTTAAACTCTCGTAGCACTCATAACAATTTATCTTCCTGGCAAGATGTTAGTGCAGCAGCAATTATAATAGGAAACTTTGAAGATTCACTTAAAAATGCATACCTTAAATGATCTGGAAGAGGTTTAAGTTCAAGATCTGGAGGCATCTCAAGAGAAGGCTTGAGTTGTTCTGATGTCTCCCCAGAAAGTTTGAGTGGTTCAATGGGAATCTTAAACCTTCTTATCTGTGGTGTTGTGTTAAGAATCTGTACATATTCCACAACTTCAGTATCTTCTATGTTTGATTCTCCCAGAATATCACTTTCCAATGGTTCAATGTCAACCAGATTTCCAACCTCTTCATTTAACACTTTGTCAACTACATCCATCCGGAAGCACTCTTCCTCGTCAGTGGGGAACTTCATATCCTTAAAAACATTGAAATTGACCTCTTGATCTTGCACTCTCATGGTCAGTTCTCCTTTTTGGACATCTATAACTGTTCACCCCGTGGCGAGAAAAGGTCTCCGAAGGATGATTGGTATGTCTCTATCCTCTTCATAGTCTAAAATGATGAAGTCGGCTGGGAAGATAAATTTGTTTACTTTGACCAAGACATCTTTAACAATGCCTCTAGGGTAAGTAATGGACCTATCGGCAAGCTGTAATGATATTTTGTCGGCTTTATAGCCGGCAATCCCAATTGAGTGAATACCGATAGAGGCATCAAATTTATGCTTGCCCCTAAATCACACAGACATTTGTTGAACAAAAGCTTTCCAATAGAACATGGTATTATAAAACTGCTCGGTCCTTAAGCTTCGAAGGTAGCTTATGTTGTAACACTGTACTACACTCTTTTATCAAGGCCACTGTCTCATAGTCTTCTAATCATTTCTTCCTTGATAGAATGCCCTTCATGAACTTCGCGTAGCTTGGCATTTGCTCTAAAGCCTCTGTGAATGGTATGTTTATCTGCAGTTTCTTGAAGACCTCCAAAAACTTAGCAAACTGTTTATCTTCTCTTTGCTTCTGTAGTCCCTGTGGATACGAAACATGAGGGTAAACAAGTGGTGGTTTAGTTATGGTTTTCTCAGCCAACTCTTCATGATCCTTGTCAAATACCCTCTGCTCAGAACCCCCATTAGCTAAGCTCTTCTCAGACTCAGCTGACCCTTGGCGTGGCCGCACGGACTTCTCTTCTTTATTGGGCACGGGTGCGCCATCTTGTAATTCTGAAGTTTATTTTCCTGATCTTAGTGTGATTGCTTGACATTGCTCTTTTCCTTCCCTTCTTGGATTGGCTTCAGTATTACTTGGCAGAGCCCCTTGCGGTCTATTATTCAACATGTTGGCCATTTGGCCCATTTGAGTCTCCAAGTTCTTAATAGCCATAGCTTGGCTCTTTATCATTACTTCAGTGTTTTCTATGTACTTCAACATCAACTCTTCCATCTCTGACTTCTTTTCTGGTTGAGGGGTAGGTGGTGGATGATGTTGATGTTGATGTTGTTGTTGAAATCCAGGAGGGTAAGGAGGTTTAGGTGCATACTGCTGGTGAGATTGTTGTGGTTAATACTGTTGTTGGGATTGGAATTGTTGTTGTGGTTGGTGTTGTTGGACATTTTGGTTATTGCTCCAACTGAAATTGGGATGGTTTTGGTTGTTGGGATGGTAGGAGTTTTGAAACTGATTCTGTAGCTTTTGGTAGTTGCTAACAAACTGCACAGATTCTGCACTGATAGCACATTGCTCTGTTTGGTGTGACCCCGCACAAATCTCGCAGACATAGGCAACTTGCTTTACTTTATTATCTGCCAATGAATCAATCTTCTTTGCCATAGCTTCCATTTGGGCTGATAACACTGTAATGGCATCCACCTCTAACAACCCAGCAACTTTTGGTTGTGGCATCCTGGCCGTTGGATTCTGGAAATCATTCACTGCCATAGTCTCAATAAGCTCATAAGCTTCTTCATAGCTCTCAGTCCACAAGGCTCCTCATGTAGTGACATCAACAATTGGCCTAGACTGCCAACCCAACCCATTGTAAAAGGTATTAATGGCCATCCAGTCAGGCATCCCATGGTGAGGGCATTTCTTTAGCATTTCTTTGTAGCGTTCCCAAGCCTCATACAACGACTCTCCCTGTTATTGCTCAAACTGAGAAATAGCAGTTCTCATTTTCGCTATTTTAGTTATAGGGAAAAATTTGGATAAGAACTTTTGTGCTAAGTCCTCCCATGTAGTGATTGACCCCGATGGTAATGAATGGAGCTAACTTCTTACTTTATCCCTAAAGGAAAATAGAAATAGTCTGAGCCATATTGCATCTTCTAGCACACCATTGTACTTGAATGTGTCACATATCTCGATGAAACTCAGCAAATGCTCATTGGGGTCATCAGTAGGAGCACCCCCAAATTGAACCAAATTATGCACCATCTGTATTGTTCCCGGCTTAATTTCAAAGGTGTTTGTTGCTATTACTGGCCTTACAATGCTCTACTGTAACTCATTTAATTTTGGCATAGAATAGTCCCTTAAAGCTCTATGCTCTTCTCTATGCTCTTCTGCCATATTGGTTGATGTTTCAGTGTTCACTTATATATAAGAATGACGTGCACTCAATCTCCAAGCATTACCGTTGATATTGTCCTAAACAAGTATCAACTCAGGATTTGAGGATCGGGTGCACATATATTATCCACAAGTACCTGAAATGCAAACAAAACTAAAATAGAAATGGATAAGTTAAGAATTGTTCAAGTCAGACAAATTTAACTTAAGTTGATGATGACAATAATAAAAATAAAGACCTATCCCCAGCAACGGAGCCAAAAATTTGTTGGGCTCATTTCGGGTTAACAAAACAAACTCTAACACGTGTAAGTATACACGGTCAACAAGTAGTACAGAGTAAGAAAGTATCGTTCCCAGGGAGAAAGGTGAATATTTCTAAACTAGCATGCAACAACCTTATCGCTATATCTAGCTGCTTAAACGATCAATTAACAAGCAAATTAAAATTTAAAATAATTATCAATACAAAATTACTATTTACTAAATTAAGAGAATAAAGTGGAGAGAAATGGGATCCTAATGTCATCTAATGCTTTATCCAGAATGCACACCTCTTGTTAAGCTTGATTAACTACTATGGACTGCTAGTCGAGAGCACGAAGGTGAAACATGGCCATCTTTCGATGTACCATGTCCAAATCACATCTTTCGATGTACCATGTCCAAATCACACAAAATCCACAAAAGCGATAGAAATCATATGAGCATCAATATTACTTAACCCACTATATGTCTATGTAAATTTCAAGCAATATCAATTTAAGCACAAGCTCTCTCAGCGAATACACATGGCAAACCGGTATATGTCTATCCAAGTTACTAATCACGAAATCCAACACATGTAAATCTCATGAACACATGCTAACATGGCCAAATCTGCACTTATATTTTCTTTTTCAATTCCATACATGTTATTAGGGTGAATTGTTATCAAGCATCCTAACATTTAAGCACAACCAAGTTAAGCAATCCAACTATAAGCATACAAGCATCACACTAAGGTATACAAATCTGAACTACACATTTTAGAATCCCATAATGGAGGTTAGTTCATTTCTGAATCAACACCCATTATGGGATTTAAGCCAAGCATGGAAGGAAACAAAGAGAACAAGAGATTAGAGAGAAAAGAGATAGCAAATTTAAATAACCCTGCTCCACAATGTGCCTTCAAACTAGTTCAGATCCAAAATTACAAACCAAAATGAAACCCAATATTCACAAGCTATTAAATCTAGAGAGATGAGCTAAAATGTAGAGAAATGCTATGGAATCTCTCTAGCACTATTAAACCCTAAAATAGTAAAAGATAACTGATTGAATCTCTCTTTCACAACAAGAAAATACACCATTATAAGGAAATCTCGCTACAACAGTTTAAAATAAAAAGTCAGCCATTTAGAAATCCTTATTTGGCCTTGTTGCTACATGAGTATAAGTAGGGGTTTGTCGCGCGGGTCTATTTGGCCTGCATTGTTGATCCTCTGGCCTTGGCAGCCTTATATACAGTTTATTCTTGGAGTGCGACCGCGCTTAGCCTTTCTTCTTTGCGATTCTCGCTAGTGTATTGCTTTTGTGCTGCTGCTGTTGTTAACTTCTTCTTCTTTTTTTCACTTCCTTTCTTCAATCCTCCTTTGACCACTTTTTATGCCCTCCACATGTTTAAGTCCAGCTACAATCTTCATTCTATTCATTGCTCACCATACCATGCCATGCTATGCTATCACCATGCCTTGCCATGCCATCAGCATGCCTTAGGAGCTTCCTTAATGCAAACTACAAAATAAACATAAAAAAATAATAAAACCATACTAAAAATACTTAAGTTTTGAGCAAAGTTCCAGTAAGTTGGTAACCAATAAGTAGGTCTAAAACATACTTATCAGATGCGCCTACGTTCTGAAGGCGTTATAGAGGCTTAGTTAGGCTTCTACCCCTTTCTGTTGGTAAGTATTGAAAATGGATCTTCCCTTCCCCACCTTCGAGTATTTTTGATAGATAGATTGATATACTTGGTTTCTGCCTGTTTCAGTCCTGGGATTATGAGAGGATTCCTTACCTTCAACCAGTTGCCACTTTGGGCTTGGAGACATATCCACGGGGACATCGTTGGCATCACTCTACTTTGACAAAGGTCCCCGTAGCGGACAGTTTTACACATAGTCACTTACATCTAGAGCTATTGACTGCAACTGTCATCACCTGGGTTCCTTGCACACCCGATTATCTGACTGTTGGTTTTGAGGATGGTTTCTAGACAAGGTTGGAGTATGCTTTTTCCACTCGTCGGATTCCTTTCTTGACTGAGGGAGGATGGGAGCTCTATTTAGGAGAACGAGTTATCAGGTGTATCATAGGGGAGATTCATATTCCCTACTTTCCTCTCGCTCAGCGACATTAGCCTTTATATTTGCCTGTTACAGAGATTGTCGTGATAGGTTTAGATTGTTTCACCTTGTCAGATGGACTCTGCACATCAGACGCATTCCATTCATGGTGGATTCCCCGCACCATAGGGGCTCAGACCTTGGCCACTCAGTTTATGGCGGACCTGGTACGTGGATCAGTTATGATAATAAATTGGATAACTTGCTTTCGAGAGCCTACCTATCTAGACCAGATAGCATATTTGACCCATCGGTTGGACAAGGCACATCTTTTTATTCTCCACTTAGGTAGAGATCCTTCAAAGGTAGATACTTTATATTCCTCTAACTCAGGTGTTAGTACATCCAGCGGCGCACACACTACTAATTTTACTGGATTAGATCCTCCCCTGTACCGCCCAGATATCCCCTTTAGCAGAGATACAGTGACTCAAGAGGAGTTGGATTGGGTTGATCACCTAGGGGATATAGATATCCATGACTTCTTCTGATAGGCTTTTGTTAGACATATGGCTTTTTGTTTTATTAGAATATTTTATTGCATAGTGCCGCATAGTGAAAATTAAGTTTCGCCCGTGAAATTGTCCATGAAAAACTTTTTGTTCATTCGTGATAATTTTCTTAAATAGTGCCCTGCCATTCTCCTGTAAATATGATGTTTAGTTAAGAAATGAAAATCACACCAGAATCAGAGAATTTTTCTTCTATAATATTGTGCGTATTTCTTTTTAGTATAAGAATACTTTGAGTGTAGCTAATAGTACAAGATTTTCTCAAGAATATCTCCGCTATACTAGTCAGATTTAGTCTCCTACTAAGGTAAATGATGTTATTTTCTTCAGACTCATAAGGGTTGTCATTCTATTCCTTATTAATTTGTGGGAATAACATGTTTACGCGGATTACAGCATGCCTGGTGAATAACCATTTGTATACATCTTTTATTAAGTTGTGGAAATGATCTGTCTACGCGGATTACCGCATAATGGGTGAAAATCTATTTGAAGTTTCGTATATTCTTTCATACTCATATGAGATTCCATTTCTTTTGTACTCGTCAAGGGATATCGTTTTCTTTCATGTTTTTCTCCATTTATGGTACAAATTTATTGTTTATTTCCATAACCTTATTGTTAAATGAAATACCTGAAATTAGTAGAATATCCTTAATAGTTTGCGCTTCATCTAATATCATTTCATTGGAATATTGGTCTAAACTTTCTTATTAAATTTTAATATTTTCATTCGGGGTACTATTCACTCGGGGTACTATTTATTCGGGGTACTATTCACGAGGAAATTGGTTTTTTTTCTGTCCAAATTATTTTTGATACATGAATATCATTCTTAAATTTTAATCCACAATTAGTCATAATGTTGACAATTTGGACATTTTTGAACTCTGGATAAATTGAATTATAAATCTTTAATATTTATCGTTGATCTCACTTGATTCATTCTTTATATCATTGTCATCATCCTCACACTTAAATTTGTGATGGAAAGTCATCTTTGGCCCGTAGTGCATAGATAAACTGTTAATTGGTATGATTATGATCAAGAATTGAGTATTGGTATAATCATAACCTTTAATGTTACATGCAAAGGTTTATGATGAAATTTCTCTTTAGCCCGTAGTGCAAAGATAGACAGGTGTTTGGCATGATCATGACCACTAGTGATGCAAACGATTAGCTTTGGCACATAGTGCATAGATAATTCGTTGATTAGAAATAATTATTGATTGGTGTTATAGGGATAAATTATTGATGATGGACTTTTAAATCTTAGAAGATAGTAGACATCATGCTCTACTTGACTCTTCTAATGGATTGTTATTTCCACTGCACTTGTTGATCTAAAACTTGTTGTCTATTATATTCTATTAGATTTTTTCCTATTGAGCACTAAGGATAATTTATTCTACATTATCTTAGTCATAATACTCTGTACTGGGCTAGTTGAGCTCACCCTTTTCTTTCATTGTTCTCTTCAGGAAATGAGAATATAACTGAGACTAGTCGGGGAATGGAGTGACGGTCCGAGATAGTCACTATAGTAGTCTTCATTATGTTGTAAAATAGTGTGACAATAATTGTAATGAAGACTTAATTTGAGTATGGATATTTTCGTATTATGTACGGTGCAATATTTGTATTCAAACTCACAACTTATGTGTTGTCGTATTTTACACGACAGTTAATATAAATGAAGTTTGCTTTTGGATTCTAACAATGTATTTTGGTGACTCAAAATAGGTTATGTGGACCTATTTTGGGGGCGTCACAATTGGTATCAGAGCTTAGGGATATGATCTCTGGTGGAGATTTGGGAGTAGAACTGTGAGGGGAGAGAAGAGTAAATCCTTCGTTAGTGTGTCCTACCTAAGCTTATTTGTTATTTAATTGGTCGGTCAGAATATAGGGATAATATGTGACATGTCAATTTCTTTAATTAACCCTTGTTTTGTGGTAGTATTTGAGAATGACATCTGAATTTTTTTTCGATAAGCAATGGAACATATGAGACCATTGAGATATCACCAGTCAATAACCAGGATAATGTGCATCAGGAAGGCAATAATCCTCGTGTAAACAACATTGACCAAATGATGAACGATGGGATGTTTAGGAGCTTTCTACAATTCATGCAACACCAACGAGAGAGACTCCTGTTCAAAATGCTGGTGGAAACAATGGTAACTCATAGCAGTTCACTGCTAAGCAATTTAAGGAGTTTGGGACCGCCAGAGTTTTTGGAAAAGCTAGAGCCACTTAAGGCAGAAGCTTGGATTAAGCAGATAACCAAAATATTTGGTGTCATGGGATGCACAAAGGAGCAAAAGGATTTTTTGGCCTCCTTTATGTTGCGTGGAGAAGTAGATTACTGGTGGAAATATGTGAAATGTGCTCATCTTTCAGCACTTAAGATGTATTGGGAGAAGTTCTAGGAATTGTTCAACAACAAGTATTTTCTAGGAAGTATTCGTCATATGAAGGAGATGAAATTAATCAAACTAGAACAAATTAATATGACTGTGTCAAAATACGAGGCCAAGTTTATGGAATTATCCCGGTTTACATCCCATTTGGTGGATAATGAGGAACGAAAGACACGAATATTTTTGAGAGGTTTAAAACCTGAAATTCATCAATACCTCATTTCTCATAAACTTTATTTGTATTCTGATGTTGTCAATAGGGCTCAATTATTAGAGCTAGATAACGAGACAGAAAATAACAACCGACAACACGATAATATCGTACCAGTGGATACAGTGGAAACAACTTTAAAAAGAGAAGATTCAATAATGGCAATGGAAAGACATCAGCAGCAGCACCATCACCCGTTTCTAGGGAATGAGATCGACCACCAGTTAGATGTTATAGATGCGGAAAGGAGGGACACATTTGTCCAAACTCTACACAGCCTTCCAAGGTGTGTTTCAGCTATGAAAAGGATGGTCACATAGCTCAATTTTGTCCTGTAGTAAAGTCAAGTTCAGCTATAATGGTGACACCAAAGGCGGCTATGGAGAAGTCAAAGTCGGTGGTTCAGGGGAGAGCTTTTGTCACAACTTCCCAAAAAGCGAGGAACCCAAACAAAGTTATCACGGGTAAGCTAATCATAAACTCTTGCGAAGTCTATTCCTTATTAGATACCGGTTCTACCCACTCTTTTATTTCACCTGCTTATGCTCAACGTTTGAACTTGACCCTTGAGAAATTAGACTTTGACTTTTCTGTTGAAACTCTATTGGGAGAAACCTTCGTTACATCCACAGTTTATAAATCTTGTTTGATTTAAATCGACACCCTCACATTACCTGTTGATGTCATCTCTTTGAAAATACTTGCATTTGATGTGATTTTAGGAATTGACTGGCTAACTACTCATCATGCTAAAATTGATTATTTTTGTAAGGTCGTTAGTTTTCATATTCCTAACCAACCTATTATGCGAATTCAAGCAACCAAACCACTAAAGTCAATCACTGTTATATCAAGCCATAAAGCCATTCATTTATTAAAAAACGGATGTCAAGCTTTCTTAGCCCATGTCACCGATTTAAACAAAAATACATCAGATTTGAATAATATTTCTATTGTTAATAAATTCCCTGATGTATTTCCCGAAGAACTTCCTGGCCTACCCCCAGAACGTGAAATCGAATTTTGTATTCACCTTGAACCCGGTACAAAAGCCATTTCCAAAACCCATATTGAATGGCTCTTATTAAACTTCAGGAGTTAAAAACCCAACTATAGGAATTGTTAGACATTGGTTTCATTCGTCTTAGTACATCGCCTTGGGGTGCTCCTGTTTTATTCATAAAGAAGAAAGATGGGAGTATGTGACTCTGCATTGACTATTGGGAGTTAAACAATGTCACCGTAAAAAATAGGTACCCGTTACCTCGCATTGATGACTTGTTTGACTAGTTGCAAGGTGTTAAATTCTTCTCAAAGATCAATCTTCATTTCGGATATCATCAGTTAAAGATTAAAATTGATGACATTCAAAAGACTGCTTTCAGAACTCGGTATGAGCATTACGAATTCCTAGTCATGTCTTTTAGATGGACTAATGCTCCTGCTGCCTTCATGGATACGATGAACCGAATATTCAAGGAATATTTAGATCATTTTGTGGTTGTCTTTGTTGATGACATCTTCATTTACTCCAAAAGCCATGAAGATCATGAACAATACTTAAGCCTGATACTCCAAAAGCTTCGTGAAAACAAGCTATAAGCCAAGTTGAAGAAATGCGAGTTTTGGCCTGAGGAGGTAGCATTCCTTGGGCACGTGATATCGAAACATGAAATATCAGTTGACCTGGTGAAGATTGAAGCAATACAAAGTTGGGAGCAACCTAAGTCAGTAACCGAAATACGTAGCTTTCTGGGCTTAGCTGGTTATTATCAAAGATTCGTGGAAGGATTTTCTCGAATTGCCACTCCATTAACTCAGCTAACTTGAAAAGATAAAAATGCGGATGGAGCGAGGAATGTGAGAAGAGCTGCCAAGAACTCAAGAGGAGACTCATTTCAGCACCTATCCTGACAATACCATCAAGTTTGGTGGGATTTATCATCTACAACAATGCTTCAGGCAGTGGTTTAGGATGTGTTCTCATGCAACATAGGAAAGTCATAGCCTATACCTCACGACAACTCAAAGAATATGAGAGGAATTATCCTACTCATGATCTAGAGTTGGCAGCAGTCGTTTTCGCGCTAAAGATCTGGAGACACTACCTGTATGCGGAGAAAGTTGAGATCTATACAGACCATAAGAGCCTTAAATATTTCTTCACCCAAAAGGAACTCAACATGCAGCAAGGACGTTAGCTTGAGCTGTTGAAAGATTACGACTATACCATTCAATACCATCCTTGAAAAGCGAACGTGGTAGCTGACACATTGAGTAGAAGATCATATGTGGGTACAAGTGTGATATTATCAACACAAAGACCCATTTTGTATGACTTACAAAGGGTGGAGATATAGTTAAAAACTCCAGGGACCCACATGAGGATGACAAATATACGAGTAGAACCCACTTTAATCGATAAAGTTAAAGCTGCTCAAGCAACAGACCCAGAGCTGATGAATATGAAGAAGAAGGTGCAAAAAGGTGCTATTCAAGAAGAAAGAATATATGAAGAAGGAATACTTCGAGTTAACTCTAGACTTTGTGTTTCTAACGACTCTAAAATCATGACGGAAGCACACAACTCACCGTTTACAATCCATCCTGGGAGTACCAAATGTATCGTGATCTTTGACATACATTTTGGTGGAGCAATATAAAGAGAGAGATTGCGGAGTTTATCTTAAGGTGTCTAATTTGTCAACGTGTCAATGCAGAACATCAAGTGCCAAAAGGTCCATTGTAACCACTTGAAATTATAGAATGAAAGTTGGAACACAATAACATAGATTTCATTACGGGTCTTCCCAAGGTTTCTCAAGGCATAGCTGCAATTTGGGTTATTGTCGATAGATTAATCAAGTCTACTCATTTCTTGCCTATACGAGAAACTTATTGACTTGAACATTTTTCTCATATGTACATAAATGAGATTGTAAGATTACATGGTATGCCAGTATCCATAGTTTCTAATTGAGACCCATGATTCACTTAACAATTTTTGGTGAGTTTGCAGAAAGCTATGAAAACAGATTTATGATTCAGTTATGCATATCATCCCTAGACGGACGGGCAATCAGAAAGGACTATTCAAACTCTTGAAGGTCTATTGAGACTCTGTGTATTAGACTTCAAAGGAAGTTAGGACAAGTACTTGCCATTGGTGGAATTCACCTACAACAACAGTTATCAAACAAGTATAGGCATGGCTCCATTCAAGGTGTTGTATAATCGAAAGTGTCTTTCTCCAGTATACTGGGAAGAGGTGGGTGAAGCAACGTTGTTGGAATCAGAATTGGTACGCATGACTACGAAAAAGATTCAAATGATACGATAACATATACAAATCTCACAAGATTGATAAAAGAGTTATGTCGATCTTCATTGAAGGGACGTGGAGTTCAATGTCGGAGATCATGTATTGTTACGTGTTGCTCCATGAAAAGGAGTTACGAGATTCAGAAAGAGAGAAAAGCTCAACCCTCGATTCATTGGTCCATTTGAAATCCTTAACCGAGTAGAAACTGTGGCCTCTAGACTTGCCTTATTGCCAAGTATGTCTTATGTTCAAAACGTTTTTCATATATATATGTTAGGTAAATATGTGAAAGTCCGTACCAGATTATTAAACTAGAACCATATGAGATAGCAGAAGATTTAACGTATAAGGAGGTACCAGTCAAGATATTGGATAAGAAGGATCATATTTTACACTCAAAGGTTATACATCAAGTCAAAGTTTTATGGAGAAACTATGATATTGAGGAAATGACCTGGGAGTTAGAATCTAAAATGAAAACAAGGTATCCTCACCTCTTCGACATACCAGGTACGTACATCATCTTCGAGGATGAAATTTCATAAGGAGGGGAGGTTGTAAGACCCCAACTTTTTATGAATAAAGATTTAATTTTCTCTAAATATTATTTTGAATAGTAAGGTGTTAATTTGATATAATGCTATAGTTATGGGTGATATGTGAAAATTTTGCAAAGTAAGCAAGTTGTTATAAAATATTCGTTTGGTTGGGTTATATTTGTACGACGGCACAATTATTGGTGGACCCCATAACAGAATAATTCTCAGATATAGAAAGCAACAAAAATAACCTTTTCATAAAATAACGACAAGACTTTTACCATTAAACTATTGAAATACCAGGTGATAAAAGTACAGTAATACACATTGTTCCACACTGGTACGCGGTATTGCATAGTAGCACACGATATTGCACAATATCTCTGATTATTGATGCTTACGTAAGAAGTCACTCAGTTTCATTCAATAATTGCCACAGTAGTTGCTGCATAATATCTCATATTATTGATTCAACTATTATCAGATTATAATCTGTGCAATATTTATATTATTATTCATATCATTATTTGTATTATTAACAATGTCTACAAAAGCTCTATCGAGGAAAGGGGTTAGGTTATTTAATTGCGCGTCAATAAGAAAAAATCCTTATCGGAAAGCTCCCTCTTTCTCGGGAACGATATGGTTGTCAATATTATGAGTTATAATATTAATGATGAATAATTGTTAAAAGATTAAAAAGGTGTTGATTGAAGATAAGTGATTTGTGGTAGATATTTATTCAATTTTTGTTATAAATAGAGGGGTTAGTCATGAAGCGTTTGTTGTAAGTTTGGCTTATTATTCCATGGACCTGCATGTGTTAATTTGTCAAACTATCGGTAGAAAGTTATGTCAGTTTTGTTTTATTATTATTATTATAATAGTAATAAAACAGAAAACTTTTTATATAAAACAGAAAACTTTTTATAATATATATAAAGTTTTTTTGTTTTTTTAGAATATAAATAAAATATATTATTTTATATATAAATTTTTTGTTTTATTAGAATATTTTATTGCATTGTGCCGCATAGTGAAAATCAGGTTTCGCGCGTGAAATGTACGTGAAAAACTTTATGTTCATCCGTGATTATTTTCTTAAATAGTGCCATACCATTCTCTTATAAATAGGATGCTTAGTTAAGAAATAAAAATCACACCAGAATCAGAGAAATTTTCTTCTATAATATTACGCGTATTTCTTTCTAGTATAAAAATACTTTGAGTGTAGCTAATAGTGCAAGATTTCCTCAGAAATATCTCCGTTTTACTAGTCAGATCTAGTCTCCTACTAAGGTAAAAGATGTTATTTTATTCATACTCATAAGGGTTGTCATTATATTCATTATTAATATGTGGGAATAACCTGTCTACGGAGATTACTGCATGCCTGATGAATAAACCTTCGTATTCATTCTTTATTAAGTTGTGGAAATGATCTGTCTAAGGGGATTACCACATGACGAGTGAAAATCCATTTGCAGTTTTGTATATTCTTTCATACTTGTGTGGGATAGCATTTCTTTTGTATTCCTCAAGGGATATCATTTTCTTTCTTATTTTTCTCCATTTATGATACAAATTTATTGTTTGTTTCCATAAACTTATTGTTAATTGGTGAAAATCCCTAAAATTAATAGAATATCCTTAATAGTTTGTGATTCATCTAATATTATTTCATTAGAATATTGGTCTGAACTTTCCTATTGAATTTTAAAATTTTCATTCGGGGTACTATACACGACAAAATTGGTTTCTTTTTTGTACAAATTATTTTTGATACATGAATATCATTCTTGAATTTTACTCCATAATTAGTTATCATGCTGACAATTTGGACTTTCTTGAACTCTAGATAAATTGAATTATAAATCTTTAATATTTATCGTTGATCTCACTTGATTCATTCTTTATATCATTGTCATCATCCTCATACTTAAATTTGTGATGGAAAGTCATCTTTGACCCGTAATGCATAGATGGAATGTTGATTGGTATGATTATGATTAAGAATTGTGTATTTGTAAAATCATGACCTTTAATGTTACAAGCAAAGGTTTATGATGAAAGTTCTCTTTGGCCCGTAGTGCAAAGATGGGCAACTGTTTGGCATGATCATGACCATTGGTGATGCAACGATTATCTTTGGCCCATAGTGCATACATAATTCGTTGATTGGAAATAATTATTGATTGGTGTTATATGGATAAAATATTGATGATGGACTTTTAAATCATTAAAGATAGTAGACATCATGTTTTTCTTGACTCCTCTAATAGATTGCTATTTCTGCTGCAGTTGTTGATCTAAAACTTGTTGTCTATTGTATTCTATCAGATTTTTTCCTGTTGAGGACTAATGAAAATTTATTCTACATTATCTTAGTCATAATATTCTTTATTGGGCTAGTTGGGCTCACCCTTTTCTTTCATTGTTCTCTTTAGGAAATAAGAATATAGTTGGAACTTGTCGGGGAATGGAGTGACGGTCCGAGATAGTCACTATAACAGTCTTTATTATGTTGTAAAATAGTGTGATAATAATTGTAATGAATACTTAATTTGAGTATAGATATTATCGTATTATGTACGATGCAATATTTGTATTCAAACTCACAGCTTATGTGTTGTCGTATTTTGCACAACAGTTGTGTAAATGAAGTTTTTATTTAGATTCTGTAGCATGTATTTTGGAGACTCAGAATAGGTTGTGTGGACCTATTTTGGGGGCGTCACAAGGAGGATTTCTTGATATCCGAGGATTAGTGGAGGATATCCAGGGTGGACACTCTATTGATGTGTGTTGTGGCTTATTTATTTATGCCGATTTACCTGAACCATTTGAACATTGCCTTAGTCACTGCAGTCAGAGCTTTACGGGAGGGTTGCACCATTTTTCCCATTATTCTTGCAGAGAATTTCATTTTAGCCACCTACTACCATACTCATGATGATGGATATTTTTGAGGCAACGCGGTTTTACTGTATGTATGGTTCATGATACATCTTCGGCTGATAGGCACTTTGAGGCACCTTGGGTATTTCTTTATGTATGATAGAGCGATGTCCTTTTCTTTTCGCACTACAGAGTGTATAGATGCAGCCTCATAGCTAACTTTCTTGGATGCTATTGAGCACAAATTCTCTATTTTGCTTTATTCAGGATTTCGCTCCCCATTGAGGTTCATCACACATGGTATCGATATTGATTTCCTTCCATTAGCGGGTTTGAGAGCTTTGACTACCTATCATCCACTGGCTACCTAGGGACAGTTTGAGCAGTTTTAGAATTTTCATCCCTTTGAGGGCGCTTCAGATTACCAGTTATCCTCTTTATCCATGTCTGTTCATGATTTAGAGCGGGTTTATAATTTATGGACTCTTAAGGAGTCATCTGAGTTTGATGAGAGTCATTACGGTCGCTCAGCAGAGTACACCACTTGGCTGGAGGATGATATAGTAGCGGCCCATGTTGTCCACCCAGAGCTTCCTTTTAATTTTGATGGTGAAGAGCCCATGGGGGATCTACCTTCTCCTTCAGAGGATGACCCATTTGAGGCTTTGACGGAAGCTATAGACATATCTACTCCTAGCTCTGTTTACAGCTTTGAACTTTCGAGCGAGACCAGGCTAGGGAACTATTGTTGAGGGTCTCATCTAGTAAAGATTTTACTTATTTGGTGAGGGACGAGGCCCATGTAACCAGGGATGCTGCTTACTTAGATCGGGATGAATTTTAGATGGCCCGAGGTACTGTTGTGGCTGATCATGCCACTCTCAGATCCTATACAGAGGACGTTGTTGCATCGACGAGTGCATTGATGGATGATCATGGTAGTACTTTACGTACAACAATGGAACTTATGACTCGCCATGAGACTGATGGTCAAGAGATCAGATATGCCCCTTCATCCTCAGAGAGGAATGCTATGAATGATTTGTTGTCCCGCTTGACTGGGAGCTTATATGGTAGCTTTCATTTTCCTGTATAGACTAGGTTAGCCACTTTTGTTATGTACAGGGCATTTTGTATATATCAAGCAGTACATATAATAAGGAAATATATTTTATCTCACTTTCCTTTTGGATGTGTTTTGACTTTGCTTGATGATTGCCATATTTCTCCATAACTTGCCATCTTAATGTGTCCCAAACTTCTCCTTGATGGATTGACCTTGAGATGTCCTAGGATCTCTCAGAATGGGTCATTGATCTTTAGGCTCTTCTGGTGTACCAGCTTTCATGTTTTACTTTTGGTGTCTTGGGACTGGTCTTTGGATATTATTGAGGTTTAGACAAAGTGTTTGGCTTTCTTTTGAGGGTTCGACTGCACCATAGATGGTTGCCTACGTACTCCCTTTGAGGGAGGGAGATCAGGTTTTACATAGTTCATATTTGGCTTGAATGGTTTGAAGCTGGTACTTTGTGCAAGGAGAAAAATATTCTTGGAATTTAAGAGGTGTTTATTAGGGTTTGAGCTTGGTTTGAGGGGTTTTGGATTTTTCTGTTTGGTTTGACTGCACCATAGATGGCTACCTACGTACTCCCATTGATGGGGGGAGATTAGTGCTTTCATTGTTCAGGCTTTGTTGAGACCTGACTTTTTTTTTCAAAACCAGGATGGTGGTTTGCAGTTGACAATGAATCTTCGCTTCCCAGCTTCGAGTATTTTTGATAGATATATTGATATACTTGGTTTCTGTCTGTTTCAGTTCTGGGCTTATGAGAGGCTTCCTTGCCTTCGACCAGTTGCCACTTTGGGCTTGGAGACATATCCGTGGGGACATTGTTGGCATCACTCTACTTTGACAAAGGTCCCTGTAGTGGATAGTTTTGCACACAGTCGCTTACATCTAGAGCTATTGACTGCAGATGTCATCACCTGGGTTCCTTGCACACACAATTATCTGACTGTTGGCTTTGAGGATGGTTTCTCGACAAGGTTGGAGTATGCTTTATCCACTCGTCTAATTCCCTTCTTGACCGAGGGAGGATGGGAGCTCTATTTAGGAGAGCGAGTTATCAGGTGTATCATAGGGCAGATTCAGATTCCCTACTTTTTTCTCGCTCGGCGACATTAGCGTTTATATTTGTCTGTCACAGAGATTGTCGTGATGGGTTTAGATGGTTTCACCTTGTCAGATGGACTTTGCACATCAGACGCATTCCGTTCATGGTGGATTCCCCGCACAGTAGGGGCTCAGACCCAGGCCACTCAGTTTATGGCAGACCTGGTACCTGGATCAGTTATGATAACAAATTGGATTACTTGCTTTCGAGAGCCTACCCATCTAGACCAGATAACATATTTGACCCATCAGCTGGACAAGGCACATCTTTTCATTCTCCACTTAGGCAGAGATCCTTCAGAGGTAGATACTTTATATTCCTCTGACTCAGGTGTTGTTACATCCAGCGGCACACACACTGCAAATTTTACTGGATCAGATCCTCCCCTGTACTGCCCAGATATCCCCTTTAGCAGAGATACAGTGACTCAAGAGGAGTTGGATTGTGTTGATCACCTGGGGGATATAGATATCCATAACTTCTTCCGATAGGCTTTTGTTAGACATAAAGCTTTTTGTTTTATTAGAATATTTTATTGCATAGTGCCGCATAGTGAAAATTAAGTTTCGCCCGTGAAATCATCCGTGAAAAACTTTTTGTCCATCCGTGATTATTTTCTTAAATAGTGCTCTGCCATTCTCCTATAAATATGATGCTTAGTTAAGAAATGAAAATCACACCAGAATCAGAGAACTTTTCTTCTATAATATTGTGCGTATTTCTTTCAAGTATAAGAATACTTTGAGTGTAGCTAATAGTGCAAGACTTCCTCAAGAATATCTCCACTATACTAGTCAGATTTAGTCTCCTACTAAGGTAAATGATGTTATTTTCTTAATACGAATAAGGGTTGTCATTCTATTCCTTATTAATTTGTGGGAATAACCTGTCTACGCGGATTACAGCTTTCCTGGTGAATAACCATTCGTATTCATTCTTTATTAAGTTGTGAAAATGATCTGTCTATGCGGATTACCACATAACGGGTGAAAATCTATTTACAGTTTTGTATATTATTTCATACTCGTTTGGGATATCATTTCTTTTGTATTTGTCAAGGGATATCATTTTCTTTCTTATTCTTCTCCATTTAAGGTACAAATTTATTGTTTGTTTCCATAAACTTATTGTTAATTGGTGAAAATCCCTAAAATTAGTAGAATATCCTTAATAGTTTGTGCTTCATCTAACATTATTTCATTAGAATATTGGTCTAAACTTTCTTATTAAATTTTAATATTTTCATTCGGGGTACTATTCATTCGAGATACTATTCACTTGGGGTACTATTCACAGAATACTATTCACGACAAAATTGGTTTCTTTTTTGTCCAAATTATTTTTGATACATGAATATCATTCTTGAATTTTACTCCATAATTAGTTATCATGTTGACAATTTGGACATTCTGGATAAATTGAATTATAAATCTTTAATATTTATCATTGATCTCACTTGATTCATTCTTTATATCATTGTCATCATCCTCGTACTTAAATTTGTGATGGAAAGTCATCTTTGACCCATAATACATAGATGAAAAGTTGATTGGTATGATTATGACTAGGAATTGTGTATTTGTAAAATTATGACCTTTAATGTTACAGGAAAAGGTTTATGATGAAAGTTCTCTTTGGCCCGTAGTGCAAAGATGGGCAACTGTTTGGCATGATCATGACCATTGGTGATGCAAACGATTATCTTTGGCCCATAGTGCATACATAATTCGTTGATTGGAAATAATTATTGATTGGTGTTATAGGTCAGCGGAGAGACAAGGTGTTTCACGCTATATACTACGCAAGCAAAACACTTACAGAAACTTAAATGAACTACACAACCACAGAAAAGGGGTTGCTTGCCGTGGTATATGCGTTTGACAAATTTTGTGCTTACTTGATCGGGACTAAGGTGATAGTCTATACAGACCATGCAGCTATTCGGTACTTGATAGCGAAAAAGGATGCTAAGCCATGTCTTATCCGGTGGATTCTCCTACTGCAAGAATTCGATTTAGAAATAAAGGATAGGAAGGGAACGGAGAACCAAGTAGCCGACCACTTGTCCAGGTTGGAAAATCATGGGAAAGAAAAAGACGACAAATGTGAAATCAACGAATCATTCCCAAATGAGCAACTATTTGGGATATCAGCGGAGATTTCGTGGTATGGTGACTATGCAAATTTCGTTGTGAGCAACATTCTACCACCTGACCTCACAAGGCAACAGAAAAAGAAATTTCTTCACGACATGAAATGATATATGTGGGATGATCCATATTTGTTCAAGCAGTGCGCCGACAAGGTGATTCGACGGTGCGACCCATATAGCGAAGTGAAGAATATTCTACATGAGTGTCACTCATCGACGTATGGAGGGCATTATGGGAGTGAGAGGACAGCGGCAAAGGTACTGCAATGTAGTTTTTATTGGCCCACATTATTCAAAGATGCCCACCAGTTTGTTAAACAATGCGATAGATGTCAAAGGGTGGGCAACATTTCGAAACGTAATGAGACGCCCTTACAAACGATTCTGGAAGTGGAAATTTTTGACGTATAGGGTATCGATTTCATGGGACCATTTCCCTCGTCCTGGAACAATCAATACATTTTACTCGCAGTGGACTACGTGTCAAAGTGGGTTGACCAAGGTGGTCCTCAAATTCCTTCAAAAGAACATCTTCACGAGGTTTGGCACACCAAGAGCAATTATAAGTGACGAAGGTAGTCACTTTTGCAATAAACTGTTTACTGCTCTTTTGGCCAAGTATGGGGTGAACCATAAGATAGCTACAGCATATCACCCTCAAACCAGTGGCCAAGCTGAGGTATCAAACAGAGAAGTCAAAAAGATATTGGAGAAAGTGGTGAATCTGAGTCGAAAAGATTAGTCACTTAGATTAGACGATGCTCTATGGGCTTACCGGACTGCATACAAGACGCCACTCGGGATGTCACCATATCAACTGTTGTAAGGGAAGGTATGTCATTTACCAGTGGAACTACAGCATAAGACATACTGGGCAGTGCAAAAAGTCAATTTTGATCAAAAAGCTGTAGGAGAAAAGAGATTACTTCAGTTGAATGAATTAGACGAGTTTCGCCTTCATGCCTATGAGAATGCCAAAATATACAAAGAAAAAGTCAAAAGATGGCACAACCAGAAAATTTTGCGTAGAACATTCGAGCCGAAGCCAATCAAGACTTTTATTCAACTCAAGGTCGTTTGTTCCCGGAAAGCTTAAATCAAGATGGTCGGGACCATTCACAGTCAAGCAAGTATTCCCTCACGGTGCAGTTGAAATTTACAGTCGCAATCCACTCGAAACATTCAAAGTCAACGAACACCATCTAAAGCATTACTGGGGTGGCGAAGCTAACACTAACGTGATCGCCATCACATTGGTCGATACAACTTAAGCAGTAAGTAGTCAGGCTGAACGACTTAAAATCAAGCGCTCATTGGGAGGCAACCCAATTTTTAGTTCTTTATCGTATTTTTCATTCATATTTTCTTAATCATAGTTTTAGTAAGTTACTAGGTAGAAGAATAAAATAAAATTCTCATTAATCTCTCCACAACATAACATGATATCATCGACTCACTAATTTTCATGTTTTATGTTATGCAGGATGGAAAAAGGATCATCAAGCGAGTATATTACAGCAAAGTGAGCTACATTGAAGCAAAACAAGAAAGTCTTGCGATTGTCCTAGCCTTTGAGGCGGACCCTAAAAAACCTTCTGACCCCGTAGGCGGGTCCTTAACATCATAAATTAGGGGCATAGCTTGGCAAGGCAATGGCATTCTGGTTCATTACCCCCCTCCCAAGGGGTCTGAAATGTTGATAGACGTGGCAGTTGGTTGGGCTTCTCTCCTTCCCAATAACCTCCCACTTTTACACTTCCCCACTACTCCATAACCACCACCCACTTTCCCCACATTCCCAAGACTTCATTACTCTTCTCCACTTTCCACCTCTTCACTCCACCAATGCTAGCCTACCCTCCCCATCTATAAATACCATACCAACTCTTCCAAACTACTCCACCACACTTCATATAAGGCAAAAAGAGAGCATAATTGTGAGCTAGAGAGATACTATTGAAAAGTTTGGGGAGAGTTAGGGCAAAACCAGCAATAGGGAGAAATGGCTTCACAATCATCTTCTAAACGCCAACGGGGGGAGAGTTCACGACCATCTTAACCTATCCGCACCTTCGATCATCGAAAATTTGCAAGTGCCACTGCCGCTGACCGGTATGACTACATGCTCACCAAAGCCCTTACACCGGAGCGGGGGTTGGCACCGGATCCTAATGATGGGGAGCTCATGCCGCAAATTTACCAAAAGGGTTGGGTAAAATTCACCGAGGAGCCAGAACCAGCAGTTATCAACATTGTCAAGGAGTTTTACGCAAATGCGGGGGACAAAGAACCATTTCAAGCATTTGTGCGAGGACGGTTGGTTCCATTTAGCGCCGACGCCATCAACACATCTTACCAACTGAGGGTGCCGTGCCACTGCCAGTACGAGCATCTTCTTACTTCTGACCCAGATTTTGATGCTATTATCATGGAGATGACAAAGGGGGGCACCGTGTTCCATAGCAAGGATCTTAGCCGGTATGGAAAAATTTAGTATGCCTTCCTCTGCGCAAAATTGCTTCCGTCCCAACATACCTCGGACATCACCAAGGAGAAGGCATTGTTGTTGTACGCCATTGTACAAGATTTTATTATTGACGTCAGAGCTATCATCTGCTTTTCTATCCATCGGTGCCTACGTGGAAATTTTTTTGGAGGTTTGCCGCACCCATCACTTATATGTGTGTTATGTCGTCAAGCAGGAGTTAGATGGTCTGAAAACGAGCCCACTTAAATGCCACTCGCGTTGCTTGATTCTAGAATTATAGCGCGATATTCTGTATGGGCAGGAGGTGAGTCACAGCCGCGTGGAGTGGATTTTATTTTTCCATTGTCGTTAGAAGATAACGAGGATGCTACGGAGACATCAGGGGACGATGATGAGGAAATGGGAGATCAAGGGAATGAGCAGGTACTGCAGGCCGAGGCTATATCTAGATCTAAATTCCTTGATTTCCAAAATCAACTGAATGCACACACCAAGGCAACTTGTTGGGAAATGCGCCGATTGGCAATGAGGCAAGAGCACATGTTCGACGCTATGCATACATCTTTTGCCTCGTTGAACACAACTCTTCAAAGTTTCAACCCGGCGGCACAATTTCCATATCAACAGCCCGGTCCAATGCCAAGGTTCCCGCCGAGTGATTCCGATGAAGAAGATCAACAACTACCTCCTCAAGCTTAAGCATTGACAGGGAAGTCCTCACGTACTTATTTTGATCAATTATCCAATGAGGACATTGTATTGTTTAAGTTTGGGGGATTTAAATTCATGTTTGCATGCATTTTAGCTTTTAGGGTTCATTTTTAATTTTAGTCAATTAAATTTATGTATTGCATTTTATTTTCAATAGTGCATGATAGCTTAGGGCATTCATGGTAGTTTAGGTTTTGCATAGTAGATAATAGTGTAATGCAGTTTGTTATCCGCATTTTGTTATTCACATTTATATAAAAAAATAAAAAAAAAATATGTTAATTAGTAATTATTGTGTTATTTAAGTCTATCAATGTTGTATTTCATGTTATTGTGGGCCTATGATGTGATTGTCAAATAAGTAGCAAATACAGTATTGAGTATTAGAACTATGACACAATGATCGTTTATGAATCGAATCTTGAGTTGTTTGAAGCTGGTATAAAAGGATAGCACGTTTAACAAACATCTGTGTTAATTAGTTAAGTTCAAACCGGTACCTAAATGGTCCTTATAGGATAATGTTGGAGTGAATGATAAAATTACAAGGATGGCTGGTAAAGGCTAAAGTTAAGCAAGAACTTAAGTTTAGGGGATGTTATGTGGGGTATATAAGCTTATGAAAAATAAAATAAAAAAAATGAAAGTATGAATAAACACCATAGCGTGCTTGTCTAGTTTTGTGGCCTTTGTTACTTGAGCAAGTAAGCCCGAGAGGATTGTCTTTACACCTAGCGCCCTAAAGTCTTAATGGTTTGGGAGTCGTTGGTCGAAAGCTCGTTAAGGTAGCATTGAAAAGCCTAAGGGAATAAGACATTGCTTAGCTATGCGATTTAAAAAAAATGAATAAGACGGGAAATACGATCAAAAAGCCCCCGTAGATGAAAATAAAGCATAAGTACCCCACGTGAACCCTTGAGATTTGTGATTGCTTGATTTTAGTTGGAACTATCTATTTTTGAAATTTTTAAGTTTGTGCTGCATGATTCCTTCAAAGAGATTAGTTATGTATTGAATTTGGGTTAGTATTGGTTAGCATGGATGTTACACATACACACACGATACAAGTGATGATGACTTGAGATTCGAGGATTAAAGGGATTTGTAGATTGGTTTTTGATGGTTGATATTGTATAGTTGCTTATTTTCGCTGAGGCTGTTAAGATAATTTTGTTTCTACGATATTGTTGGATTTGATAACATACAAGTGAATTCGTATTCATATCATTGCATTGCATGTAGTTGATTTGTGCTCGAGGACTAGCACGGTTTAAGTTTGGGGGATTTTGATAAGTGTATTTTATATACGCGATTTAATATCCAATTCATGCTTTTGTTGCTAATTTCTTGTGATCATGTTCAATTTCACTTGTTTTGTGTTATTTCATGTGTAGGATTAGTGACTGAGGCATTCTACGTTCAATTGGTGATATTCGGTGCGATGGGAATCAAATGGAGAATATTTGGAAGTAATTCAGAATAGCAGCAAAGTGAGATAACAGAAGGTACCCCGTAAAATGTATTGACAACTTATATACCCCCGCACGTAATGGTTCTTCCAATCAGTTAAGCGAAACAAAGCCACTTAGCCGTGAACATTATTAAACTACACACCCCGTAGGCGTGGGTCTTCATTCGAGCAAAACAGAAGCAAAACACGCAAAATGACATCTATAATATACAAACCCCCGCCGGGGTGGGGGGTGGAAAATGTTGAGTGTCCTGTTTCGGTTATAATTCATTTTGGGTACGAATTTTAGCTTTTTGGATGTCAGTATAACTCTAATTGATAGAGATTTCGGCTAGAATTTTATGCTAGATATCTAGGACTCTATTAAGAAAAAAAAGGAAGATTACAGAGAGAATACAACGAAGATCTAAGCTGAGTTTTTGATAGCAAGTGTGGAGGAGTACTTCGAGGAGTTTTTTCAAGTCGGTTGCAATTCTAGTCTACGTGAAGGGTGTTTTCTAATATTCTTTGTGTAAGATTATTTATTGTAATTAGAAGAATGATTTCTATGATATATTCAGTGTTTATTTTGTTTATTATGAAATAATTCACTTTTTAGGCTTGTGATGGATCTTTAAGTGAATCGATGATTTTGTAAACTTTGATTTTCAATTTAATAAGTTATCCCCAGTTTATCTATATTAATTTGTGCTTGAATCTATGAATTGCGTGTGTTCAGGATTTTGTTAGTAGCTTAAACTTGAAGAGTGTTAAGGTAGAGATATGCTTGACACCGCATGTAATCGGATAGAGAACTTATTATTCAACCTTCTTCAATTGTAATTAACATAGAGATATAGTGGGTTAGTTGATTAAGGTGTTTAACGGATTTCTATCTTAATTGTGGATTGAAGTTAATATGGTATTAGTGCATCGAGAGGTGGTTAATACTACGTTCGTGTTCTTGATTAATAAACTGGGATAGTGCGTTAAATTGGAATAAAGGTGTTAAAATCAAAGTGAAGCTTAGGGTGAAATCATAAGTCTAATTCTCCATTAATTATTTGAAATTCAGATTTTGATTTTTGTGGTTGTTTTGAGTTAATTTAATTATTCTTAATTTTAGTTTTGCTAATTTAAATTATTGATTTGATTTGTTTAATAAAATTAGGGTTAATAAAAGATTGGTAATTGTAAGTTAAGGTATTTGCTAATTTATCTCTGTGGGAACGATACTTAACTTATCACTTTATTACTTGTTGACCACGTATACTTGCGTGTTGTGCGTAATTAGATTTTACCCAACAATCAGCACAGTCAGCTTTAAGAGATATCCAGAAGTGTCATGTTCTTAATATCTTTTTGGCAAGTAAAGGACCGCTCATGTGTGAACCACAAACTCCACCATGAATTTCATCCATAAGCCTTTGGGCTTGATCTTTATCTAGGCATCTCAAAAGGCCTACTCCAACATCTCTCTTGTAGAGTGCATCTCCACTTAGATAGAATTTCATAGCCATTTTATGGATCCGCTTTCTTTCAACTTAACTTGCCCCAACCGGTGTGGATCTATCTCAGTGATATTCTTTTATATCCTGATACCAAGGCTTTTTGATGGGAGGTGACTCATCTGATACTTATCCAACGTAATTCCCATAGGCTGGTGCCTTCTGGCTTGTAAATTTCATATCAGGAATTCCTTTCCTATCAGATATATGGATCAAATGTTGCCAATGCATTAGCAAAGTCATTCCTATTTTGAGGGATGTGGATGAAGGCTATGCCTTCGAACTCCATAGCCATTTTGATGACATGCTGATGATAGGGCAGTAGATGCAACTCTTTGGTGTGATATGCCCCGATGGTTTGCTTGATGACCAACTCAGAATCTCCAAAGACTGCTACTCGTTGGATACTTATGAATTGGGCCAATTTCAATCCCATTATACAGCCTTTATACGAGGTTGTTTTATTGGTGTTGACAAACTGCAATTTGATGGCCATGGGATATTGTTCTCCCAAAATAGATACAAGAACTGCCCCTACTCCTAAACCTTCCATTTTTACAACCCCATCAAAGTATAGTTTCCAGAATTGGCCGGTATCTTCTTAAGGATTTTGCTGAATTGTCATGATTCCATCGTCTGGGAAATAAGTTTCCAAGGGTTCAAAATTCCCTGATGGTGCTTCAGCCAATTGATCCACAATTCCTTAACCTTTGATAGACTTTTGAGTTACGTAGATGATATCAAATTGTTGAAGGATCAATTTCCATTTGGACAATCGACAATTCAACATGGGCTTGCGGAATATGTATTTCAGAGGATCCATGTGGGAGATGAGACAGGTTGTGTGACCATGTAGATAATTTTGTAACCTTATGGAGGCCCGTGCCAAAGCATAACAAGTCTTTGCAATCAAGGTGTACTTTTTTTCACTGTTGCTGAATCTTTTGTTGAGGTAATAAATGGCTCTTTCTTTGGCTTTACCATCTTTCTGCCCCAGCATACAGCCCATAGCATTAGGATTTACTGATATGTACATGAACAAAGGAACTTTATCTCTTGGTGGCACCAAAACAGGAGCTTCCACCAATTGCTTCTTGATGGAGATGAGGGCTTTTTGACAGTCCTCAATCCACTTTTCAGAGGAATTTTTCCTCAACAGCTTGAAGATGGGCTCACAAGTTGCAGTGAGTTGGGAGATGAATTTACTTATGAAATTGATTCTCCTGAGGAATCCCCGTATCTCTTTTTCTATTTAGGGTACCTACATCTCAATAATGGCTTTAATGTTGGCGGGATCTAGCTCAATGCCCCTGTTGCTTATTAGGAATCTTAATAATTTATCGAATTTGACACCGAAGGCACACTTGGTTGGATTTAGCTTCAAGTTATATTTGCGAAGCCGATTGAATAACTTTCTAACATGGTCGGCGTGGTCATCTTCCTCTTTGGACTTGACGATGATATCATCCACATAAACCTCTATCTCTTTGTGCATCATGTTATGAAAGAGGGCCATCATGGCTCATTGATACGTAGCCCCAACATTGATAAGGCCAAAAGACAATCACCAATAACAAAAGGTTCCGCCAGGGGTGATAAAGGTTGTTTTCTCCCTATCTTCTTCAGCAACCATGATTTGGTGGTACCCGACGAAATAGTCGACAAAAGAGTACATGTCATACTGCGCCGTGTTGTCTATCAATATGTGGATGAAAGGTACCGAGAAGTTGTCTTTAAGGCAAGATTTGTTCAAATCTCGATAATCCACGCATACTCGTACCTTCCTTCTGGGCTTAGGCACAGGAACTATGTTGGACAACCATTCCAGGTAGGTTGATACCATGATGATGCCTGCTTTGAATTGCTTGATAATTTCTTCTTTAACCTTTATGCTCCATTCAGGTTTTAGTCTTTTGAGTTTCTGTTTGACAGGCTTGAATCCCTCTTTTATGGACAGTCGGTGAATGTCAATGTCAGTAGACAGGTCGACCATGTCTTCATGTGACCATGCAAACACATCTTGGAATTGAGTCATGAGTTCAATCAAGACTGTTGTTTGGTTTAGGGTAAGGTCATTGCCTATTGGGATTTTTTTAGGATTTTCTGAGGTTTTGATATTGACTGTGGTGGTTTGATCAAGATTTGGTTTGGGTTTGTCTTGGACCCATACTTTGATCTCCTCGGGCACCTCATAATCATCTATCTCCCCTTGATCGATCCCCATCAAGTCAAAGTCCAGTTCTACATTAAAGTTGTAGTCGCTATTGAGACTTGACATTTCATCAGCAAGGCTAAACAAATCCAAGTTTGGAGTCTTGAAAACAAAATGCTTTCACTTATTTATAAAATTGCTTAATAATACAAAGCATTAATGAAAGCATGACAAAAGTAATTGCTAATACTGTGCAATAAAAGTACGCAGCATATAATATCTATACTTCAGGGCAAATGAACTTTCTGCCATTTTACCCTTTTTGACAGATGCAAGGAGTGGTACTCCAATTTTCCAGGGCTAGGTCTTTGTCGACGGTTGTGATGAATGGGTGGTACTCCAATTTTCAGTACTTTTCTTTGAACTGTTCTCGTTAGCCCTATTTATGCGAGGGATCAAGATTTGATCTTCTGGATAGTCATCATCTGGGATATCCTCGTTCAGACCCTCAGTCTGGATTTCCTTTTCACTGACTAGATTAACCTTAAGAATTAGCATTCCCGATACAGTCACATGTATTTTCCTTGTTAGTTTCACGAATCCTGCATCTGTGAGATTTGGTAGTAGAATGGTGGAAGTGTGAACCTGTTGATGCTTATGCGGGTTCTTGTGATTGAATCCACAGCCTAATCCAGCCTTTCTTGTCTAACTAGGTATTTGGATTGGATGTTTGATCCCTTGATGATTTTTCCCTAGCCCTTGTCCATGACAGAAATCCATGGACTTCATTTCTTTACCGACAACCATTACTTCGGAAGAAATTCTTAGCTTTAAGTTTGGAGCCCCAATAGGTTGATTACTTTAAAGGCTTAAAAATTGGTTGGCTCAACTCCTTTGTTGAGGTTGATCAAAGGCATGTCACCTTGTATATAGACAAGATATTCTGGTTTGGCATTAATAGTGATCAGATTGCAATTGATGATGTAATTGACTTGTTGGTGAAGGGTGGATGGGACTACTCCTGCCATATGAATCCACGGTCTTCCCAATAGCAGATTATATCCTGTGGTGATGTTCAAAAATTGGAAGGATATGTAGAAGGTATATGGACTGATCTCCATTGGAAGTTTAATTTCTCCTACAATACTTTATCGAGACCCGTAAAAGGCCCTTATGACTATGTGGCTGACTTGGATTGATCTTCATTTTTTCCACAGTGTCATATGGACAGATGTTCAAGGATGATCTTTCATCTACCAATACTCCTCCTATCACATACCTAGAGGATATCACTGCTATATGTAATGACTTACAATGACGAGTTCCTTCCACGGGTATATCATCATCAGTGAAAGATATCACATTGCTATTGAAAATGTGATCTATCAAGTGACGAAACTTTTCGATATCCACTGCCTTTGGCAAGTGCGCTACTTCCAGTACTTGTGTTAAGACTTTGCGATGATCTTCAAAAGACAAGATCAAATCCATAATGGATATCTGTTGAGGTGCCTCCCTTAATCTCTGCACTATCTTGGCTTTATTATACCCCATTTTGCTAAGGAATTCTTTAATTTTCTCCTCACACACTTTCCCCTTGGTATTAATGATTGGCTTTATCACTCGCTAAGGTAGATACAACGGGTTTATAGCCGCGGTGTCCTTTGATGTTGATCATTCATTTTCCCCATAGTTCCATGGGACTCTTTATAGGCTGATGAAGGGATATTGCGACCTGCGTGGCAACATCAAGGGCTCTACTACAACCACTTTCAAAGGACTATTTCCTCCTATGAGCTTCATTCCTTGGATTGTTAGAGGTGTTGCAGGAAAGTCTCCTTCAGAGGATATGACAGCTATAACTTCTCTCCATCTTTGTGCTCTAGGAGGAAATATTTCTTGTTTTTCAGGCAAAGTATTACCACTATCTACCATTTGCAGGTCACCGCTATCAATCATATTTTGTATTAGGTGATGAAGTGCCCAACAACTTTCTCTGCCATGACTAGGAGTGTTGGAGTGGTATTGGCATATCTCGGTAGCATCAAACCTCTTGGAACGGGGATTGATTGGGGCTAACAGTTCTGTGATCTTCCTTTAATTGATCAACAATTGTAGGATCTCCTCCATCGGTTGACCCAAAGGAGTGAACTTTCTTTTATCTGCATAATCTCGGCGAGCCTAGGATCTAGCTTTTCTTGAAAGTTTTTCTTCCAAAGTATCATTATCTTGGAATCGTTATTGATTCCTTGTTATAATGGAGAGGAGATTTTCTTGCCCCTGACTGATCAATTGTCAAGTTATTTAGTGCTGTTATACCATCAGTTCTGCTAGTTGATTAATTTGTTCTTTGATAAACTTCATTTCCCGTTATATCATAAACCAAAATTCTAAGTAATCCCATTTGTCAGGATTATCCATTCTCACTTGGGAAGAACCCCCTACATACTTGAGGTACTTGGAACTTTCTCCACTCCCCATACTAACCATTTTAACTCCCTCCTCATTGTGTTGAAGAAAAGGGTTATCTTGAACATGTGGCTGATCTAATTTTGTCACCATGATCTCATAATTACCTATTAGGTCTTCGATCTTGTGCTTTAAAGACCAACATTCTTGGGTATCATGGCCTGGAGCCCCAGAATGATAAGCACATTCCTTGTTTGGGTCAAAATTATTTTCACTTGGATTAGCAGGTGGAAGGAGCTAAAAAAATTTCTTCTGTGCTGTCAGAAGCTTTAAGATACTCTCAATTAAGGCCCCTAAGGGTGTAAATGTCCTTCAACGTTTAACTTCTCTGACTTTTTGAAACAGAGGATTTGTAGGTTGTGAAGAGGTTTGAAAAAGGGGATAATTTTTCCTTTGAATGGGCAAGTTTTGGTTGCCTCTCTGGATTTTACCTTGCAGTACCAAGGCTACATCCTCTTTCTTCTTTTTATGACCTCTTCGAGGATTATTCCTATAATTTCCAGCCTAAATGTGCTCAACCATGGCTTCTAAGGCAGTAAGGTCTTTAATCTTTCCAGACTTTAACCCATCTCAACCATCTCTTCGTGTTTGATCATTTCTGAGAATGGTTTTCCTATGCTTGCTAGGACTCTCTCATAAAATGAAGCTTCTTGTATGTCGATGAAGGTCATTACCATCTTAGTTTCTGTCATTGATGGGATGACTTGAGAAGCCAGACGTCTCAATCTTTGGGCATATTCTCTGAATGACTCAATATTCTTCTTTTTTACTTTGGTAATTTGATATCTGTCTGGAGCCATTTGTGACTGAAAGTTGTATTGATTTAGGAAGGCATGAGCTAGTTCTTCCTAGCTGTGAATTTTGGAATTGTCTAGTCGGGCATACCAGGCTCTAACCTCTCCGATCAGGCTTTTTTGAAATAGCTGCATTCTCAACTTTTCATCCTCTGCATAGGATCTGAGTTCTCCAGTGAATACTTTCAAATGAGTATAAGGATATCCCAATCTTTCATATTTCTCGAAATCAGAAGTTTTGAACTTGTATGGATACTGGGCTCTGGGAAAAATACAGAGGTCTGAGTAGTTAACACTACCATATGCTCCTGTCCTTTTGATTGACCGGATGGTTTCTTCCATTTACTGGACTTTCTTTCCGATATCACTAGTTTCCTGATTATTCCTGAGGTTAGTGATTTTAGGGGTTTTGTTGGTCGTATCCTTGTTTTAGGCACATGTATCTGATTATCTTTGTTCATGTTAGTATCCTGACTACCCCCTTGTGTGGACGACTCTGGTTTAGTGGGTATTTGCTTACCCTGAGTACTTTTGCTATGTTCTTTTAAGAAGATAGCTAATTCTTGAAAGTAGTATGCACACAAGCCAATCATGTTTGATGATAAAACATATACTTTGTAATAAATTTATTCATTTATTAATAAAAGAATTATTTAATTAAAGACTTTTAATTTATCTACATGGTGCTGTTTAATAATATGTGATAAACCAATAGTTTTGAGTAATGCTTTTAGAATTATGATGATGATCATGGTAATGAGATCTAAATTCTTAGATAACTCACAAACTAAAATTGTTCCCAATTGTTGGATTACTAAAATGGGGATTAGTGAATCCAGATAGATTGGTATATACGTTGCTTGCTCATTTGATGAGGATGATTAATCTCATGATCACTTGTGTGGAGACACTAGAGAAAGTATGTAGGTGCTTATTGGATAATAAGTTCATTGAACGTGGCTTGCTAAGGAATACCTAATAGAGTTTTACTTGCCTATCATATTATCTTATGTATGATGAATTATACGCTGACATATTCCTTAAGACCCTTAGGGTATGTCAAAGGATATGCTTGGGTGTAATAAGTTGCACATAGAGATAATGTATGATCAACAAATAATCTATCGCTTCTAGTAAAAGAAGAGAAATGTCCTATGTGATTCGATAAATGACAACCCAGTAGTCTTGGCCAAGGCAAAATAAAATTAGAAAGGAGTTTCTAATTTGCATTATTTGGAGTTGTGCATTTAAGAATCGAAATACATATAATTAAATAAAATAAGACTTGATAGTAATTCCATGTCTTATATTTAATTGGGACATTGTATGGTGGAAGGATTGAATTGTACGGTAACTATTTACTCAAAGATTCTTTTATGATTAATGTTGAAATTTATATTATCTAGAAAGTTGTTGATCGCTAAGGAGGCTTATCCTTATTGTAAAATAAATGTTATTTATTTAAATAAATTAATAGATTAATTTATTTATTTAAATAAGATTAGAATTGTTCTAATTGATTTATTCATAACCGGATTAATATGGAGAACCTAAAGGGTCACACCGCAAAAGAAAGAATATTTATATAAGTAGCAAATGGCATAATCATAATAATAAGTTAAGTATATTTAATTTAATCTCTGGTGATATAATAAATTAAATAGCTTAATATTTATTATTTAATATTTTAGAAATATTAAATATAAATTAATAAGATGAGTGTTATTATTATTGTTACTTTCGTTATTATTTAATTCCTACAAAAGTTTAGGAATTAATTAATAAAAAATACTTTCATATATTCCTAATAAGATTAGGTGGCTAATTAATTAAAAGAGTTTAATTAATTATTCTAATAAGATTAAGAGCCTAATTAATTAAAGGAATTTAATTAATTAAAATAAAACTAAATTTCTTAATTGTTAAGGAGGGTTGCCTACATCTATAAATAAGAGGAGTCTTATTATTGGTGAGGGTTGATGTTTCCACTATAAGACCCCAACTTTTATGAATAAAGATGAATTTTCTATAAATATCATTTTTGAATATTATGGAATGAATTTAATATAATGTTATAGTTGTGGGTAATATTTATAAATTTTGCAAAGTACGCAAGTTGTTATATTATATTCGATTGGTCAGGGAATATTCATTTTAATAGGGAATATTCATACAACGGAACAATCATTGGTGGACCCCACAACCTAATTATTGTCGGAATGAGAAAACGACAGAAATATCTTTTTATGAAAATAATGGCGAAAGTTTTACCATTAACTGTTGAAACACCCGGTGTTAAAAGTACAGTAATACGCGTGGTTGCATAGTAGCACACGATATTGATTATTGATGCTTACGTGAGAAGTCACTTAGTTTTATTCAATTATTGCTACAGTAATTGTTGCATAGTATCTCACGTTATTTGATTCAATTATTGTCGATATTTAATATATTATTAAATCAATAATTGAGATGACAGAGTTATTAATATTATTATTTACAACATTGACAATGTCTAGAAGTTCTGTCAATGAGAGGTTTGGTCACCTAATTGCGCACCAATAGGGAGAAATCCTTATTGGAAAGCCCCCTCTTTCCTAGGAACGACCTGATTGTTAAATATTACGAATTATAATAATGATGATAAATGTTGTTAAAAATATTCAGGGGATTTTTATGAAGTTTGTTGAAAATTTTGGCCTATTATTTCAAAACTGTCGGTAGAAATTATTTCAGTTTTTTATTATATATATATATATATATATATAATAATAATTATTATTATTATATATGTATGTATATGATAATGATGGGTGGGGGGGTGTGACATTAAGTCACGTGGGAGGGGAAAGTGATGATATATATATATATATATATATATATATTACAATAAGTTTTGTTTTTTTACGAAAAAATAGAATATATTATATTTTATTATGCATAGTGCCTGCATAGTAATGAACAGTAAATTTCACGTGAATTCACAGAATTCTTCGCCCGTGAACTTCCTTCACTATGCATTCAAATAGTATCCTTTCCATTCTCCTATAAATAGGATGCTTAATTAGAATTGAAAATCACACCAGAATCAGAGAATTCTTCTTATAATCTTGAGCGTATTTCTTTAGAGTTTTAGAAAGCTTTGAGTGTAGAAAACAGTGAAAGTTTTCTTCAAGAATATCCCCGCTATACCAGTTGGAATACTCTTCTTTTCAAGGTAAGGGATGTTATTTTTGTTCAATATTCGCTTGAAATAATAATTTCTTCCATACTCTGTAGTATGTAAGTAATATTATTTCGTTTCAGATTTTGAATTCTATACTCGTTTTGTTAACGTTTTGGCTTCTAAACTCCATGAAATTAGTAGAATAACCTTGATATTTGCGCTTCATCGAGTATCTTTTAATGGAAATATTATTTTGAGCATTCTTGATAAGTTTTAACTTTTTCATGCCCGGGTACTATTCATGGGGTACTATTCCCGAATTACTAATCATGGGGTACTATTCACTCGAGCACTATTCACCCGGGGTACTATTCATGATAAAAATTAATTCATTTTTGGTCCAAATTATTTTTGGTACAATATTATTCTTGAATTTTAGTCCACAAAGCAGTATCATGTTGACAATTTGGACGTTATTAAATTCTGGATAAATTAAATTATAAATCTTTAAAATTTATCCTTGAACTTGTTTTATTGAATTCTTATATCATTGTTATCATCCTCATGCTTATATTATGTTGAAAGTCATCTGTGGCCTGTAGTGCATATATGGACTTGGTATGATTATGACCAGGGATTATTCGGTATAATTATGACCGTTGTGACGCCCCCAAAATTAGGTATACGTCACCCATCTTGGGTCGCCACTTACATGGTACATAAATTCAAATACAACTTACTAATATAACTGTCGTGTATAATACGACATAAACTGTGAGTTTGAATACAAATATTGTCTACTAGATATTATACAAACTCAAAAGGAGTCCTCATTACAACTATTATCACACTATTTCACGTAATAGTGAGGACTACTAATGCTATCCTCCGGACCATTACTTCGCTCCCCGACTCGTCTCCAAATTATGTTCTCATTTCAAGAAGAAAACAAAGAAAGAAAGGGTGAGCTCAACTAGCCCAAGAAGAAATATTATGACTAAGATAATGCGTAATAAATTATCATTAGCCTTAAAAACAAAGTTAAACCGATAAAATACAATAGACAACCAGTTTAACTGCAAATGAATAAGTAATCCATTAAAAGAGTCAAGTAGAGAATAAAGTCTACTATCTTTTAGGTTTTAAAAGGTTTTCATCAATTTTTATCACGAGACTCACAATAAATAAACCACCACATCTAATCATCCCCAGCATTACCACGCCAAGGATTTTCATCAAATTATCAATGGTCATGACTATACCGAATCACCCCCGGTCATAATCATACCAAAAATTGTCCATCAACTCGCATTACAGACCACCGAGGACTTTTGTCACATCATTTATATCAAGTCATGATTATACCGAATGATCCTCGGTCATAATCATACTAAGTTCATCTATGCACGTAAGCCAAAGATAACATAATATAACATGAGGATGATGACAATGACATAATAATTCAATAAAACAAGTTCAAGAATTATTTAATCCATGAATTATTAACGTCCTTATTGTCAACATGATATCTTTGTTTTAGTGAGAGTAAAATTCAAGAATGATCGTAAGAATATTTCCATGAAAAGATATCGGATGAAACGCAAATATCAAGGATATTCTACTAATTTCATGGAGTATAGAAGTCAAAGTTTTAACCAACCGGGTATAATAAAGAATGGAATAACAAAAGAAATCACCATGCATGCGGTACTTAAGATGTAGACAAAGTTATTCCAATGTAATAATAATAACGGAACCAGTCGTGAAATTCACACCGGCGTGATGTTCCAACCGTAATAATAAAGATGGAACCCGCATCCTATTGTAAAACACACGAGATAGGATATTCCAATGAATGATAAAGACGCGAACCGGATCCTGTAAAACACACATGCATGTGATGTTCCAACAGTAATAATAAAGATTTTAACCAGTCCTGTAAAACACATGCATGTGGATGTTCCAATGTAATAATAGAAGAATGTCACCAAGTATAGGGTAAATCACAGATACAAAGTTATTCCAATGTAATAAATATGAATGGAATAACATAAGGATTTCACCAAGTATAGGGTATGCCGCATATACAAAGTTATGTATAGGGTATACCACTTTTACAAAAGTTATTCCAATGTAATAATAATGAATGGAATAATGTAAGTTCTCTTCAAGAAGAAAGAATAACACCCCTTACCGTAAAAAAGAACCTAATATAGAAGTAGTGTAGCTAGCGAATACTCTTCTTCTTTCTATAATTTTCTCTCTATAGCTTCTCTCATAATTTCTCTCTCTAGAGTTTCAATGAATTCGTAAGAAAATAATGAAGGAATGAGCTTCTATTTATAGGAAAATGGAATGCATAAGAATTAATCCATGAACTATCTCCAGATTGATTTACTTTAATCGGACGGTCCATATTTAAAGAAAAATCTTTTAAATAAAATATAATATATTCTATTTATATAAAAACATTTTACTATGCAAACACTATGCAATACTATGCAAAACACTATGCAACACTATGCATAATAAAATATAATATATTCTATTTATGTAATAACTTTAATAAAGTATTCTATTTTATATAAAAGATGTTTCGCTTTTATTACGTTAATAATACTTAATAAAACAAAACGTCATTATTGCTATAATAATTCATATTATTAATCGACAATAATGGAATCAAACCGAGTGACTTCTCACATAAGCATCAATAATCAATACCGCAGTGCTACTATACAACCACACGACATCGTATTTTACTACCGAAAGTAGTTCAACAAGAACCACGGTAAAACTTCCGCCGTTATTTCAATAAAATATTTTTTTTGTCGCTTTCTCAATCCGATAATAATTACATTGCTGGGGTCCACCAATGATTGAGCCGTTGTACGAATATTCCCTCGCTAAACCGAATATTCCCCGACCAATCGAATATAATATAACCACTTGCATACTTTGCAAAATTTATAAATACTACCCACAACTATAATATTATCTCAAATTCACACTATAATATTAAAAATTATTTCGACTAAATTTAAATCTTTATTGATAAAATCTGGGGTCTCACAACCGTAATGTTACAAATGATGTGTTAAAAGTCCTCATTGGCCCATAGTGCATTGATGGACAGTTGTTGGCATGATCATGACCATTGATGAAAACACGAATATCCTTGGCCCGTAGTGCATGGATAATTTATGGTCGTGATACTAATGAATATCCTTGGTCGTAGTGCAGGGATGATGTGGATTATATTTTAAGCCGAGTCTCAGCGATAAAATTGATGAAAAACCTTTTAAATCATAGAAGATAGTAGATTTATGCTCTACTTGACTATTCTAATGGATTGCTTGTTCCGCTGCAGTTAAACTTGATGTTTGTTATATTTTATCAGTTTAACACTGTTGAAGGCTTACAATAATTTATTCTGCATTATCTTAGTCATAATATTTCTTACTAGGCTAGTTGAGCTCACCCTTTGTTTTCATTGTTCTCTTCAGGAAATGAGAATATAGCTGGGACTAGTCGGGGAGCAGAGTGACTGGCCCGTATGATAAATTTAGTAGTCCTCACTATTCTGTTAAATAGTGTGATAATAAATGTAATGAGGACTCCATTGAGTGTGGATATTGTCTAGATGATAATATTCGTTTTAAAACTCTCAGTTTATGTTTTGTCGTATATTACATGACTGTTATATTATTAAATTGTATTTGAATTTTGTACCATGTATTTGGTGACTCAAGATGGATGATGTATACCTATTTTGGGGGCATCACAGTTGGTATCAAAGCTTAGGGATATGATCCCTGGCTGAGATGTGAGACAAGAACTAGGAGGGGAGAGACGGGGAATTCCTTCGCTAGTATGACCTACCTAAGTTTAATTGGTATTTAATTGGTCGGTCAGAGTATAGGGATAATATGTGGCATGTCAATTAACCTTTGTTTTGTGGAAGTATTTGAAAATGACATCCGAGAATGTTGATAATAGCAATGGAGCACAGGAGACCGTTGAGTCTCCACAGATTAATAATCAGGACAATGTGCATCAGGAAGGCAACAATCTTCATGCAAACAACAACACTGACCAAATAATGAACGATGGAATGTTCAGAGGCTTTATGCAATTCATGCAACATCAGGTGAGAGCGGCACCTGTCTAAAATGCAGGTGAAAACACTAGTAATTCTCAGACGGTCACCGCTAAGCAGTTCAAGGAGCTAGGACCACCGGAGTTTTTTGGAGAGCCAAAACCACTTAAGGCGGAGACGTGGATAAAGCAGATCTGCAAGATATTTGATGTCTTGGGTTGCTCCGAAGAGCAAAAGGTTCCCTTTGTCACCTTCATGTTATGAGCAGAGGCAGATTACTGGTGGGAATCTATAAAGCGTACTCAACCTGCCGCACTGAAGATGACTTGGGAGAAGTTCCAAGAATTGTTCAACGACAAGTACTTTCCCAAAAGTATTCGTCACATGAAAGAGGTAGAGTTCATTAAACTAGAGCAAAACAACATGGTCGTGTCACAGTACGAAGCCAAGTTTGCTGAGTTGTCCCGGTTTGCGTTCCACTTAGTTGATAATGAGGAGAGAATGACACGGATGTTTCTAAGAGGTTTGAAACCCGAGATACGTCAATACCTTATCTCTCACAAACTTTGCTTGCATTCAGATGTTAATAAAAGGGCTCAGTTATTAGAGCGCGATAATGAGTCAACTCAACTAAGAGAGAGCAACCGGCAAAATGTTAATACCAGTGGTAGCAGTCATCGAAGCGGTGACAACAAGCGTGGAGGGAATCAACAGGCCAAAAATGGTAACCACTTAGGTGGTAATCATGGCCAAGACAATAAGAATGGACATTTCAAGAAGAGGAGATTCAACAATGATGGAAAGACATCAACATCAGCATCCATTGTTAAGGAAGGAGAATGACCACCTATCATATGCTTCAAATGCGGAGGGGAGGGACATATCAGTCCAAACTGTGCGCAGCAGTCCAAAACGTGTTACAATTATAGAAGAAAAGGACACCTAGCTTGATTTTATTATTCAGGGAAGGCAAGTCTAGCTGGGATGGAGGCACCAAAGGTCGTTCCAGAAAAGTCAAAACCAGTAGTTCAAGAGAGAGCATTTGTTGTAACCTCCCAGAAAGTAAGGAACTCGAACGAGGTCATCACGAGTAAGCTTATCATAAACTCTAGCGAAGTATATACCTTATTTGATACCGGTTCTACCAATTCTTTTATTTCTCCTACTTGCGCTCAACGTTTAAATTTGACTCCGGAGAAATTAGACTTTGACTTATCTATTGAAACTTCATTGGGAGAAACCTTCATTACATCCACTATTTATAAGTCTTGTTTGGTTCAAATCGGTACCCTCACATTACCTGTCGATCTTATTTCATTGAAAATACTTGCATTTGATGTAATTCTAGGGATTGATTGGTTATCTACTCATCATGCAAAAATTAATTGTTTTCGTAAGGTTGTTAGCTTTCATATTCCTAAACAACCTATTATGCAAATTCAAGCAACCAAACCATTAAAATCAATCAATGTCATCTCAAGCCATAAAGCTATTTGTTTATTGAAAAACGGATGTCAAGCTTTCTTAGCTCATGTCACGGATTTAAACAAAAATACGTAAGTTTTGAATGATATTTCTATTGTTAATAAATTTCTTGACGTATTCCTTGAAGAACTTCCTGGCTTACCCCCAGAGCATGAAATTGAATTTTGTATCGACCTTGAACCTAGTACAAAACCCATTTCCAAAGCCCCATATCGAATGGCTCCTATTGAACTTCAGGAGTTAAAGACCCAATTGCAGGAATTGTTAGACATTGGCTTTATTCGTCCTAGTACGTCTCATTGGGGTGCTCCTGTTCTATTTGTGAAAAAAAAGATGGGAGTATGCGACTTTGTATTGATTATCAGGAGTTGAACCATGTCACTGTCAAAAATAGATATCGCTTGCCTCGCATTGATGACCTGTTTGACCAGTTTCAAGGCGCCAAATTCTTTTCAAAGATCGATCTTCATTCCAGATATCATCAGTTAAAGATTAGAATCAATGACATTCCAAAGACAGCTTTCAGAACTCGGTACGGGCATTATAAAATTCCTAGTCATGTCTTTTGGATTGACTAATGCTCCTGCTGCCTTCATGGATATGATGAACCGAGTATTCAAGGAATATTTGGATCACTTTATGGTCGTCTTTATTGCTGACATCCGTATTTATTCCAAAAGCCATGAAGATCATAAGCAACACTTGAGGCTGATACTCCAAAAGCTTCGTGAATATAAGCTTTATGCCAAGTTGAAGAAATATGAGTTCTGGTTTGAGGAAGTAACATTCCTTGGGCATGTAGTATCAAGCCATGGAATATCTGTTGACCCAACAAAAATTGAAGCTATTTAAAGCTAGGAGAAACCTAAATCAGTGACCGAAGTACGTAGCTTTCTCGACCTAGCTGGTTATTATCGGAGATTCGTAGAAGGGTTTTCTGGAATCGCTACTCCATTAACTCAGCTGACTCAGAAAGATACAAAATTCAGTTGGAGCAAGGAATGTGAGAAGAGTTTTCAAGAACTCAAGAGGAGACTCATTTCAGCATCTGTTCTGACAATACCATCTGGTTCGGAGGGATTTGTCATCTATAGTGATGCTTCAGGCAAAGGGTTAGGATGTGTTCTCATGCATCATGGGAAAGTCATAGCCTATGCCTCATGATAACTCAAAGAATATGAGAGGAATTATCCTACTCATGATCTAGAGTTGGCATTAGTCGTTTTTGCACTAAAGATTTGGAGGCATTACCTATATGGAGAGAAGGTGGAGATCTATACGGATCATAAAAGCCTCAAATATTTCTTCACCCAAAAGGAACTCAACTTATGACAATGATGTTGGCTCGAACTATTGAAAGATTATGATCATACTATTCAATACCACCCTGGAAAAGCGAATGTGGTAGCTAACGCATTGAGTAGAAGATCATATGCGGGTACGAGTGAGATATTGTCAACGTAAAGGCAAATTTTGTATGACTTACAAAGGATGGAGATAGAGTTAAAGACTTCAGGGACCCATGTGATGATGGCGAATATACGAAAGAGTAACCGACTTTTAATAAATAAAATTAAAGTCGCTTTCAAGCTACGGACACACAGAGCGATGCGTATGAGGAAGAAAGTGCAAGAAGGTGTTATCCCGAAAGAAAGAATCGATGAAAAAGGAATACTAAGAGTCAACTCCAGACTTTGTGTTCCTAACGACCCTAATTTAAAGTATAAAATCATGATGGAGGCGCACAACACACCATTTTCAATCCATCCTGGGAGTACCAAAATGTATCATAATCTTCGATATAAATTTTAGTGGAGCAATATAAAGAGAGAGAAATCAGAGTTTATCTTAAGGTGTTTAACTTGTCAACGAGTTAAGGCGGAGCATCAAGTACCAAAAGGTCTATGGCAACCACTTGAATTTCCATAATGGAAGTGGGAGCACATTACCATGGATTTCTTTACTGGTCTTCCCAAGGTTTCTCAAGGCATAGATGTAATTTGGGTCATTGTTGATAGATTGACCAAGTTTGCTCATTTCTACCTATACGAGAAACTTATACACTTGAACATCTTGCTCGTATGTACATAAACAAGGTTGTAAGATTTCATGGCATGCCAGTATCCATAGTTTCTGATCGAGACCCAAAATTCACTTCAAGATTTTGGGTTAGTTTATAAAAAGCTATGGGCACGGATTTACGATTTAGTTCGGCTTATTATCCTCAAACGGACGGGCAATCGGAGAGGACTATTCAAACTCTTGAAGATTTATTAAGACTCTGTATCCTTGACTTCAAGGAAAGTTGGGATAATTTCTTATCATTGGTGGAGTTTTATTACAACAACAGTTATCAAGAAAGTATTGGCATGGCTCCATTCGAGGCATTGTATGGAAGAAAGTGTCGTTCTCCAGTATGTTGGAATGAGGTGGGTGAAGCAACGTTGTTAGGACCAGAGTTGGTACGTATGATTACGAAAAAGATTCAAATGAACCGACAACGTATAAAAACCTCACAAGATTGACAAAAGAGATATGTTGATCTTCATCGAAAGGACGTGGAATTCGATATTGGAGATCATGTGTTGTTACGAGTTACTCCATGGAAAGGAGTTACGAGATTTGGAAAGAGAGGAAAGCTCAATCCTCGATTCATTGGCCCATTTTTAATCCTCGATCGAGTAGGAACTGTGGCCTATAGACTCGCTTTACCGCTAAGTATGTCTCGTGTTCATAACGTTTTTCACATATCCATGTTACATAAATATGTGGAAGACCCGAACAACATTATTGAGTAGAACTGGATGAAATAGCAGAAGATTTAACGTATGAAGAAGTTCCTGTTAAAATTTTAAATAAGAAGGAGCATATTTTACGCTCCAAGGTTATACCTCAAGTTAAAGTTTGTGGAGAAACCACGATGTTGAGGAAATGACCTGGGAGTTAGAATCTGAAATGAAATAAAGGTATCCTCACCTCTTCGACATACCAGGTATGTACCCTAATTTTGAGGGCGAAATTTCATAAGAAGGAGAGGTTGTAAGGCCCCAACTTTTATGAATAAAGATAAATTTTCTATAAATATCATTTTTGAATATTATGGAATGAATTTAATATAATGTTATAGTTGTGGGTAATATTTATAAATTTTGCAAAGTACGCAAGTTGTTATATTATATTTGATTGGTCAGGGAATATTCGTTTTAACAGGGAATATTCTTATGACGGCACTATCATTGGTGGACCCCACAACGTAATTATTGTCGGAATGAGAAAATGACATAAATATCTTTTTATGAAAATAACGGCGGAAGTTTTACCATTAACTGTTGAAACATCCGGTGTTAAAAGTACAGTAATACGCGTGGTTGCCTAGTAGCACACGGTATTGATTATTGATGCTTACGTGAGAAGTCACTCAGTTTTGTTCAATTATTGCTACAGTAATTGTTGCATAATATCTCACGTTATTTGATTCAATTATTGTCGATATTTTATATATTATTAAATTAATAACTAAGATGACAAAATTATTAATATTATTATTTGTAATATTGACAATGTCTAGAAGTTCTGTCAAGGAGAGGTTTGGTCACCTAATTGTATGCCAATTAGGAGAAATCCTTATTAGAAAACCCCCTCTTTCCTGGGAACGACCTGGTTGTTAAATATTGCGAATTATAATAATGATGATAAATGTTGTTAAAAATATTTAGGGGATTTTTATGAAGTTGATTGAAAATTTTGGTGTATTATTTGGACTCCCACTTACTCATTTTTCAAAACTGTTGGTAGAAATTATTTCAGCTTTTATATATATATATATATATATATATATATATATATATATATATATATGATAATGATGGGTGGGGTGTGACATTTAAGTCATGGGGAGGAAAGTGCTAATATATATATATATATATATATATATATATATATATATATATATATATATTAACTCATCCTAGGGGAGGGGGAATTCAAAAGGGTCACGGGGAGTATTATATATATATATATATATATATATATATTATAATAAGTTTTGTTTTTTACGAAAAATAGAATATATTATATTTTATTATGCATAGTGCTGCTTTAGTAATAATGAATAAAGAAATTCATCGTGAATTGCAATTGGAATTCTTCTTTAGTGAACTTCCTTCACTGTGCATTCAAATAGTATCCTTTTCATTCTCCTATAAATAGGATGCTTAATTAGAATTAAAAATCACACTAGAATAAGAGAATTCTTCTTCTATAATCTTGAGCGTATTTATTTAGAGTTTTAGAAAGCTTTGAGTGTAGAAAACAGTGAAAGTTTTCTTCAAGAATATCCCCGCTATACCAGTTGGAATACTCTTCTTTTCAAGGTAAGGGATGTTATTTTTGTTCAATATTCGCTTGAAATAATATTTTCTTCCTTACTCTGTAGTATGTAAGTAATATTATTTTGTTTCAGATTTTGAATTCTATACTCGTTTTGTTAACGTTTTGGCTTCTAAACTCCATGAAATTAGTAGAATAACCTTGATATTTGCGCTTCATCGAGTATCTTTTCATAGAAATATTATTCTGAGCATTCTTGATAAGTTTTAACTTTTTCATGCCGGGGTACTATTCACGGGGTACTATTCACTCGAGTACTATTCACCCGGGGTACTATTTATGATAAAAATTGATTCGTTTTTGGTCCAAATTATTTTTGGTACAATATTATTCTTGAATTTTACTCTACAAAGCAGTATCGTGTTGACAATTTGGACGTTATTAAATTCTGGATAAATTAAATTATAAATCTTTAAAATTTATCCTTGAACTTGTTTTACTGAATTCTTATATCATTGTCATCATCATCATGCTTATATTATGTTGAAAGTCATATGTGGCATGTAGTGCATAGATGGACTTGGTATGATTATGACCAAGGATTATTCGGTATAATCATGACCGTAATATTACAAATGATGTGGTAAAAAGTCCTCATTGGCCCGTAGTGCATTGATGGACAGTTGTTGGCATGATCATGACCATTGATGAAAACACGAATATCCTTGGCCCGTAGTGCATGGATAATTTACGTCGTGATACTAATGAGTATCCTCGGTAGTAGTCTGTGGATGATGATGGATTATATTTTAAGCCGAGTCTCAGCGATAAAATTGATGAAAAACCTTTTAAATCATAGAAGATAGTAGATTTTATGCTCTACTTGACTCTTCTAATAGATTGCTTGTTCCGCTGCAGTTAAACTTGATGTTTGTTATATTTTATCAGTTTAACATTGTCGAAGGCTAACGATAATTTATTCTGCATTATCTTAGTCATAATATTTCTTACTGGGCTAGTTGAGCTCACCCTTTGCTTTCATTGTTCTCTTTAGGAAATGAGAATATAGATGGGACTAGTCGGGGAACGGAGTGACGGTCCAGATGATAGCATTAGTAGTCTTCACTATTCTATTAAACAGTGTGATAATAAATGTAATGATGACTCCATTGAGTGTGGATATTATCTAGATGACAATATTCATTTTAAAATTCTCAGTTTATGTTTTGTCGTATATTACACGACAGTTGTATTATTAAGTTGTATTTGAATTTTGTACCATGTATTTGGCGACTTAAGATGGGTGATGTATACCTATTTTGGGGGCATCACATCCACAATACACGTGAATGACAATTCCAAGAGTTAGGAGAATTTGTATTTTCTATAGAGATAGAAAAACTAGGGTTTTGCCAAACACCCATCTTCTTGAATACTTGTTCTTCCTTGGTGGATCACATCTAGAGGCCAAACACTTGAGTGACTATTGTTGATCAAAGGAAGGAATCGAACCCGTTGAATTAAAGTTGAACGTGAAAAGGAATTGGAGGTGAACTCGTACCTGAGGAAGCTAGTTTCTACAAGTGTATGAATTAGATCTCTATCTCTTTTCTATTGATTGATAATTATGCACAAAGTATGATCATGGTGATGGGTTTGTATGAAAATTTTAAATTTTTATTTTATCACGCTTCCGCACATTTTGTGTAATCGCGCTATATACAAACCTAATAGTGGTATCATAGCCTAATTTTGTGCGAAATATCGATCTTGATGATTCCACGCATGTATGGTATGCGGTTTGATCAAATTTTCTAGGCAAAAATTTTTCATTGTTCAATGTCATGCTATGCCAAGGCCTCTGCTACCGCCTCTAGTTCAATCTAAAGCGCATGATTAAGCCCATAATCGAAAAAGGTTTTCGGGCTAAGCAACAAAAATTGTCAGATCCCGATGTATTCAGGTGCGACTACCAACACACAAATTCGATTTTTTATTTTTAATATTTATTTCAATTAAGATAAAATGTTTATTTTGAATTGGAATATGATTAAAATAAAATTTTTATATTAACTTGGAATTAAATTTCACGTTCGTTTGAATGAAAGAGTTTATTCAAAAGTTTTATATTAACTTGGAATTGGATTCCATGTTCATTTGAATAAAAGAGTTTATTCAAAAGTTTTATATTAACTTGGAATTGGATTCCACGTTCGTTTGAATAAAAGATTTTATTCACATATGAAATAAATTTCATGTTTCCTAGAATAAAGTAGTTTATTCATATATGGAATAGATTCCATGTTTCCTAAAATTAAATATGTTTAATTTTGATAAGGAATATGATTCAACATATTTTATCTTTTTAGCAATTTTAAGTTAAAATAAAGGAGTTTATTTTGTACTTGAAATTGGATTCCTTGTTAATTAAAATAAAGGAGTTTGTTTTGATTTGGAATTTGATTAAAAATAAATGAGTTTATTATGATTTAAATTTTGATTAAAATCAAGGAGTTTATTTTTATCTCAAAATTGGATTTTAATAAATTTGAAATTGCCCATTAAATTGATATCGATACATATATCGAATGTCGCCTTCTAGCAGGGTAAAACAATAGAGTATTAAATATTTAATACTAGTTTGTTGTGCACACACAAGGCAAGTATTAAATATTTAAGATGTTGTTTTTATCACATTTAGTGCTTATAAATAGACTGAACGATGTTGTTTTGTTGTGCACACACAAGGATAATATTTTTCTTTTGAATATATGGAAGTGCTGGGTATGACTTAACTTAGATCATTTTAGTCCGGATGTGCAGACACTTGACCATTATGATCTAAGAAGAAAAATACAAGGAGTTGCATAGTTGATATAATTGACAAGAGTTGTCTACATATTTATTTATATATGGTTTGTTGTGCAGACACAAGGCTATATACATTTGAAATGAGATCCTTATTCTTTCTAGCATATCTTTAATTAGATATTGTCGAACTATATATATTGAGGGTAATATAGTTTGAAGAAAATAGTGGGAGATACTAATTTAAAACAAGACCTAATTTATTTTGGTAATTAATAAAAGAATATATACTAAAATATTGTTAATTACAAATTCATTTACAGAATTTTACAATGTCTAAATTACTATCACTACGAAGCATATTAGATGTTAATTAACCGGACCGAATTAAACGGATTGGTTAAAGAGATTGAGAATAATTCTCACGGCTAAAAAGATATCTTATGTCCTTAATACGTCTATCCCTGCAATAGTTGCAGAAAATACCTCTAAGGAAGAGATTGCTACTTTTAGAAAGTGGCAAGATGATGTACAGTTGGCTCAATTCATCATGCTCACATCCATGACTAACGAGCTTCAGCGTCAGTATGAAATTATGGATGCTCCTACTATACTCCTACACATCAAGTAGTTGATGGTGAGGAAAGTAGGACTAATAGATATAAGATATTTAAGGAGCTTTTCCGTTCTAGAATGACCGATGACACTACTGTACATACAAAAGACCTTAACATTATCAATTTGATTGAACAATTAGGACAACAAGTTTTGTTATGGATGGAGAGTTGAGCCAAGATTTGATCTTGTAGTCACTCCCAGACTCTTTCTCACAATTATTAATTGTGAATTTTTTATATGAACAAGATAGATATCAGCCTCACTGATTTACTTAACATGTTAAAAATGCCGAGAGTCACTTTCCAACCAAGAAAGTCTAAGTCTTACTGGTAGGGCCCAAATGATCTTCTAAAAAGAAGAACGATTCAAAAAAGGTAAATAGAAAGGCAAAAACAAGGATCATAAGAACAAAACTGATATGGATAGCAAAAGACTTTGCTTCCACTACAATAAGCAAGGACACTAGAAACGAAACTACAAGAAGCATCTTGCAGAGGATAGCCAAAGAAGCTTAGTAAAGTTTCTGTTAAAAATACAGTTTTGTTCATGATTGAAATAAATTTTTCTTTAAGTCAAGGTTCTACTTGGGTATTCGATACCGACTTTGGTTCTCATAAATATAGATTTATGAAGTGACCAAGCAGAAATAGAAAGATAAACAAGGGATAAGTAATCCTATGTGTGGAAAATGAAGCAAAGGTTGTTGCATTAGCCATAGGAACTTATTGTTTAGCATTGCCTACAGGAAAATCTATCAAGTCAATAAGTTGTTATTATATTCCAGTTCTCTTAAGACAAATTATTTCCATTTTGTTATTGGACAACAAAATTTTTGGTATTATATTTAAAGAACAATTGTTGTTCTATTTATAATAATAATGTTTTTTTTATAGAACTGGAATATTACTTAATGGACTTTATGTACTTGACTTACATGAAAATAATTTTTCATATTGAACAAAATAGTATAAGAAAAGGAGATGATCATTCAAAGGGTCAAATATGTGTTTTTGATGAAATACAAGTCTAAATCATTTGAAAATTTCAAAGAATTTAGAAGTGAAATAAATTGGCAAAGTATTAAGGTTCTTTGATTAGTTCGAGGAAGGAATACTTGTGCAATGAGTTTCTAGATCATCTCAAATGGTTTTCTCACAATGGACGCCTCTTGATACACAATAATTGATTGATGTATCTGAAAGAAAAAATCGTACCTCGTTAGACATGGTGTGGTCCATAATGATTTTTACTGACATTCCAATATCCTTCTGGGGTAATACTCTTGAAATAGCTGCATATCTATGAAAAGTTTACCTCAAAATTCGGCCCCAAGACTCCATAAGAGTTATAGACAGGGAGGATTCTTAATCTTAAGTATGTTAAGATAAGGGGTTGTTCAGCTTATGTGAAAAAGGTTTCAAAGGATAAACTTGGGACAAGATTTGATAAGTGTAGATTTATGGGACTTCCTAAAGTAAGTTTAGGGTATATGTTCTATAATCCTACTTAGAAAAAAGGTGTTTGTCGCGAAACACGCTACCTTCTAAGATAAAGGTGTTTATCATTGAAGGGGTGTAGAAACTCAGAATTTTGCATTCATATTATTAACCATGTAGGAGGGCATAATCGTCTTCTAGAGACAACCTTAGAAGTTAAATAAGTTTCAATCTCGGAGATAACCCTGAGAGATTCATTTCCAACCCCAGAGACAACCTCAGGAGATCCAGTTTCAACCCTAGAGACAACCCCGGGAGATCCAGTTTTCAATCTCGGAGATAACCCCGAGAGATACAGTTCAAGTTTAGAAGATAACCCCAGAAAAGTCAGTTCAAACCCAGGAGATAACCCCATGAGGTCCAACCAACCTTAGAGATAACCCTGAGGATAGTCAGAGTCGGCAGTAGCCCAATCTCGGAGATAACCCTGAGAAATGACTGGTACCACTACGCCAAAATCGGAGATAACACCAGGAGTGGTAAAATCATCATTTTACCACATCAACATCACATCAACATCGTCTCAACACAATTCAACTCAAACTGCATACAAAGATGTCCCACAAGAACCATAACTCAAATCCCGAGTGACAACTGCACAAGACAGCACAACGGATAGACAATGAAGACTTGGAGATCTTGTCATAGACCCATCTTCCCGACTTTAGAATACCTATAATCCCATGTCATTTTGTAGCTCTCGACAACAACTTTTTGAAAAGGTATAACACTCCTTTATTGGATGCCCGGATTGAAAGTTATGAAGGTTCGAGCGAACAACGCGTAGCCTAAGTGAACGTACTTCGAGACGATAGGACCCATAAAACCTGTAGGCAGGCGGCACCGCAGTGAGTGAGGTCGTCGAAGAGACACAATGGTCGCCATGGTGACCCATGTACCATGCAGTTGACCATGACCATCTGGTTTATAAATATGAGTTCTCAGCAGCTTATTTGAAAAGAAAAAAAGAAGAAAAGAGAGAAAACTCTATCCATTTCAGCATATAACCCCTGCTAAAGTGCTCCAAACTGAGTGATTCTTCTTTCTAAACACTTGTAAGCTCGTGTTCTGTAACATACTGAAGTTTAACCAGTGAAAATCGAGTTTTCAGGCCCCAAAAGCTATCTGAAGTCTTGTTTGCAACCCACTGTAAGATTTTTCAAAATTTTAAGCTTTCTACTACTTATATATATCACTACAAGAAAAAGGTCTATCAGCGACCGCCTATCAGTGATCACACTCGATCGCAGATAACTATCAGCGACCGAATGCGGTCATTGATAGTCATCGCATAAAATCTGGTCGCTGGGATGCACATCAGTGACCGCTATTAATACCGATATATCACATGGCGATATGAAGCGGCAAAATGACAAATTCGGTCATTAAAAGTCGAAATCGAAGATGGTCCAGGCCAAAGTCGACGTGGTCCATGTATAATGACGACCATATCGACCGCGACGCGTCATTTGATACCCTCAAATGTTTAGCTGTCATAGCTATTAACTATCAATGACCGCGCATGCGATACGTTGATATGAAAAATTGAAAACCAGATTTTTGCTATTTTGCAGAATTCCCAAAAACTCAGCACTGCTTTTGTACTGCTTTATCCCAACACACATACACAAACAAGATAAACAGCATACACAATAATATAAACATCCATCGTCCACCAACACATACACCAAACTAGTATATAAACTATATAAACCTTTAAAAACCAATATGATTTGAATAAATATAATAACATTTCAAAACTTGGTTAAGTAGCATACAGACATCCAAAGAATGAATATACAAGTACAAGCTTATACTATAACTACATAATTGATCTAAAGTAGGTACGTCAAGCATCATCGCCTCCTTGATCACCCTGTAATTTACAAAATAATAAAACAAGTTACAAATATAGTAACTATGTTGATACTGGTATATATTACGATAATACATACAACAAATTAATTTTATACCTCGTCGCCATCTCCATGCTTTGTCCTCTTTCATTGTTATCGCCATCGCTTGAATTAACTCCTCGGACTTAAAGCCCCAGGATGCCCGCCTAATATCTTCGTAAGATCTCGATCTCGACATATAGCTCTCTCACACAACAAATAGGAGTATGAACAATTTGGATGACTCAATAACTGTGAACACTGGGTAGAAGAGCATCCTGAGCCACTGAAGGATGGGCGTCGTCATTGTTCTTGGCCTTTAATGTAGTTCTTCTTCACAACAGACGCCCTCTCCCACAACTCTTGATCAATAGGCAGACGTGGAGTGCCTTCAGGATAGCGCCCATTCAATAAACGCTTATAAGTATCCTGTCATCATGTTAACAATTAAATAGTTAAAAATAAATTTTGTAAGCATTGATAAACAAGATCAAGTTGTTAAAACTTCTTACCGTTATCTGGATAGCATCAGGCAGACCATCACGGGTGGCCACGTACTAATTGATTTTATACCTCGTCGCCATCCCCATTCTTGTAGTGTATACCATCGATCCTCGAAATCGATTGAGCCCGGATAGAATATCTGGTGTGTTTATCGCTTTTATATATATATATATATATATATATGCTTTGACTGCTTTTATAATGTAGATATTTAATGTTCCAACTTGTGGAATAGATTTGTCTAAATCTAGCCATCTCTAAGTTTAACCGGTTCAAAAGTGACTAAACTGGAACCGTTGAAGCTAGAATGGTTTAGATCTATTCAAATCTAGTTTTCTTTCTAGCTTTTGTATATATTATTCATTCCTATGAGCCTATGAATCATGTGATCGAAGATTCGGCCTCTGAATCTAGATTCAGTTCCCGTGATGGATATTTCTCAACTACTGTGACACCCCCAAATCCGGGTACTTCCATTTTCGCAGGATTTGGTGTTCACTGTACAAATATAATCTATCTATCTACCCATAATAAATGCAAACTATACAATAGATAGAATTAAATAAATAAATAAATCTTCCCTTTATGGGGTTACATCATCTGAATAATAAATCCCAGGTCACTCTAACCTTAAACATCTGTGCGGAATCATAAACAAATAACAAGTCTTAGACAACATCAAGTTTGAAATTTAAATACATATTAACAACAAGTCTTCTTCATTTGTTAACCTTGCCCTTGCCTTTACTAGTGGAAGGCTCGTCAGATGTTTCGTTCTTAACTGCAATGTTATTATTACGCAAGAGTGAGCACGATTGTCCACAAGTATAACAATATGACAAATGAATAATAACATGTGAATAAATCAAAGACTTCTGAAATAGGAAAACTCAGCTTTTGAATCAAGAATGAGTAACAAGAAACAAAAGAACTTCTGAGGGTCATAAGACCTTGACCTATGTCCTAGGTTGTCAAGTGTTTATACTTGAAACCTTTAACAGTCATAAGACTATGGACTCTTCTTCTCGTACTTAAGGGGATCAACCCTTAGTACCATACCGTGCACAATATCTTAACGCTAACGCATAAGTAATCCCCTATACAGGGTTGTTCATCTCAGTTTAACATTAGAGTCCACACCAAAGGAGTTTGGTTTGGATAATTCAACAAGAGTTCTGAAATTTAGAATGCTCATCAACTATGGACTAGTCGAATCATTAAGGGTTTGCTAGTCTAACAAGGTTCAACGGTAATTGATATTTAAATCGAATAGCAATCTCAAGAGATATACATTAAAATAAATATTGTATAACAAAATCATACTTTGAAAGATTAATATACTTTAATATGACAAAATGGACTTGATCAATAATAACGAGAATTTACTCGATGTAAAGCGATAAACTTATAAACTTATATAATGACAACGAGTAGGGTTAAGAAAGTTGCCTCATGCGTAGATTACACGTTAATTTATACACATTCCTTGATTTAATCCTACATACCATTTACATTCACAGTACCCGTCAATTATAACGTAACTAGTCATCATACATTCATTCTTTTTGTTTAAACTCGGATTATGACTATACTTAGTCAAATTACCACACTTATTGACACATAATTTACGCTTCACGACCAATAAACTAACTATGCGTTTAATAATTCAATTCACACGTAATTGTGTTATTGACATGCTAAGAATTTATTTTAACGTCTCGTTATACGTCTAACATGTTTTTATGTTCATTAGATTAAGTTACTATCACCTTCCTAGACTTAAACAATAAAAATTTTCATTTATGGACAATCTGCAGAGGTAGAAACAGCGCTACAAATCTTTAGGCTTTTCTCTCATTGCGGCTTGAGATCTGGCGCTACGGAGCAGGACTTAAGGCATGGAGTTGGCGCCGCGGCGTAGAACTCCAGTTTCTGAATTTCTAGTTCGCGAAGAACACAGAGTTAGGAAAAATTATCATTACATGGTCATTAAATACCTTAAATTAAACATACCCACATACTAGAATTCATACATAATTATTACCCAGCCTTTATAGAGTGATTTTAACAAGTTAAATCATGTAATTACCGAATCAAAACAGGTAATTTCATTGTTCTTGATGTTCTTGAAGGTTTTGAACACAAAACATAAAAATTAACATCACAGGTTCGTTATAACACCAAATCTGTCCATTCAAAGTTTGTTTTCTTCGTTTTAACATACATAATTATATAAAGGTGTAAAATTTATGAGACAATATATGTTTGACATATTAAATTTACGTATAAGGGTCATATGGCCATATTTCTATACTTTGTAACAATATACGGCATATATATATTTTTTTATGAAACTGATGATATGGAAATCTACAATATATGGTAAAAACATGATATGCTAACATATTATCACATATATATCCACATAGTCAATACAATCTCCAACTACAGAGATTTTACAAAAATTTGAGAGCCATATTCGTGAAAATTTTAATAACGTAGATAAACTGGGTTGAAGAGATTACCCAAAGCGTAGAGTGTAGATTAGTAAGGAAAACCTTTCTCAGGTGCTTCTTCAATCACTCACTCACAATCTCCTTCAACAATTTCTCAATTTCTCTCTGTAAATTGTTTTTTTCTTATTTCCAGACTTAGAGAATAAAGAAGGAAGAAGACGTATATAATAATTAAGAACTGACGCGTTGTGGAGGTCAGTTACCCATCATGGGTAAACTGCTACTAACTTCTCTTAGGGCCTCGTTTGGCTAGCAATGATAGGCTCCAAAACTATTTAATTTAATGATTCTCTTATACTATAGTTTAATCACGTCACACCCAATTGAACAATAAATCAAATATCTTATTTAATTTAATAAAATATAATAATTTCTCATTTAATTAATATAGTCACATAATTAAATTTCTCATTTATTAATTATGTCCAATTTATTAATTCTCTAATTAATTAATTAATTAATTAAAATAAGATTAGACTTATTAAATATTTCTTTTAATTCAATAAGCTCACATATTTACATAAATCAATTCTCCACATTAATTTAATAAATATAACACATACAATTAAATTATTCTACCACAACTTCATCAATTAATTATTTAATCTAATAATTAAATCAACAAAAATTATTTTTTTAATCCAATAAATATTATAATTAAATTACAAAATCTCGGTTGTCACATCTTTCTCCCCTTAAAATGATTCTGTCCTCAGAATCACGACTCAAACAAATCGTCCTGTTACATTCTCCCCCCTTACAAAGATTCTGTCCCCAGAATCGCTTATAATAATCTAAGTAAATAAATGAGGATAATTCTTCATCATATTCCCTTCGAGTTCCCACATAGTTTCTTCAGTGTTGTGGTTCCTCCAAATTACCTTAACAAAAGGTATTACTTTATTTCTTAAAACTTGCTCTTTTCGGTCGATAATCTGAATAGGAATTTCTTCGTAAGATAAGTCTTTTTCAAAATATAGGGGTTCATATTCAATCACGTGCTTGTAATCGGGTTTGTAGGGTCGTAGAACTAAAATATGGAAAACGTTGTGGACATTCTCGAGTGCTGGAAGTAAGGCTACCTCATACGCAACCTCTCTGATCCTTCGCAGTACCTCAAAGGGTCCAATAAATCTTCGGCTTAATTTCCCTTTCTTTTCGAACCTGATCTTTCCCTTCCAGGGAGAGACCTTTAAGAACGCATAACTACCCGAATCAAACTCAACATTTTTACGGTGTGGATCGGCGTATTTCTTCTGTCTATCTTGAGCTACTATCAGTCTTATTCGGATCACTTTGACTATTTCTGTTGTCTTCTGTACCAATTCTGGGCCTAGTAATTGTCTTTCGCCAACTTCATCCCAAAGATAGCGAGTTTCGCACTTTCGCCATATAACGCTTATAAGGCGGCATGCCAATACTAGCGTGGTAACTGTTGTTGTAGCCGAACTCTATGAGCGGTAGATGATTATCCCAATTTCCTTTAAAGTCCATTATAAACGCTCTTAACATGTCTTCTAATGTCTGAATTATTCTTTCACTCTGTCCATCTGTCTGAGGGTGATATGTCGTACTCATTCGCAACTGTGTACCCATGCATTCCTGTAGACATTTCCAGAAGTTCGATGTAAAGCGCAGATCCCTATCGAAAACAATTGACACCGGAACTCCATGCCTCGAAACAATCTCTTTCACATATAACCTTGCCAACTGATCTAAGTTGAATTTGATTTTGATCGGAAGGAAGTGTACGGATTTCGCCAATCCATTAACAATAATAACCCATATCAAGCGTCAGTAGCCTTTCTCGAGAGTCAGTTTCAGAGGCCAACCACGAAATCCATCGTAATATGTTCCCATTTCCATTCGGAATCTCTAAAGGTTGTAGTAACCCACTCAGCCTCTGATGTTCTGCTTTCATTTTCTGACATGTCAGACACTTGGCAACACATTCTGCAACCTCTCATTTCAAATTTGGCCACCAAAAATGTTGTCATAGATCTTGGTACATCTTGGTACTACCAAGGTGAATCGAATATCGTGAGTTATGAGCCTCGCTTAAAATTTCTTCCTTAATCTCTGGTACTGGCAGTACCCAAATTCTACTCTCAAATCTCAGTATACCTTCCTTATCCATCTTGAATCTTGATTCGGTTCCTTCAGATATCTTCTTTTTAACCGTTTTACATTCGTCATCCTGAAATTGAGCCCCCTTAACTTTATCTAGTATAGTTGTACCAGATTTCATCTGAAATAGCTTCTCATCAATCTCCATAGGATACTTCACTTCCAATTCCAGCTTTTCCATTGCTGAAATTAGCTCCTCCTGAGGGGTCAACATCATCAGTTTCTCCCGACCCTTTCTACTTAAGGCGTCGGTAACCACATTTTCCTTACCCAGATGGTATAAAATCTCTCAATCGTAGTCCTTAATTAACTCCAACCACCTTCTTTGGCACATGTTCAAGTCCTTCTGCGTAAAAATATATTTCAGACTCTTGTGGTCTGTATATATTTCACACTTCTCCCCATAGAGATAGTGCCTCCAGATTTTCAAAGCAAAAAACACTGCAGCTAACTCCAAGTCGTGGGTCGGAAACCCCTTCTCATAATCCTTCAATTGTCGTGACACGTACGCAATGACTCTGCTGTTTTGCATAAGCACACAACCAAGTCCTTTATGCGATGCATCACTATATACCACAAAATTTCATGTATCATCCAGAAGATATTTGAGTCCAAAACGATGAAATTAGTAGAAATAGACTATAAACACAAAATTTGCCGGGGTTGACTTTTTGGTCAAAAAAGTCAACAGTTGACTTTTTCAAAAAAAAATCAAACTTCAAAATTTCAAAAAATGAAATTTTTGAGAAAAATATTTCCATTGTGTTGGGATTGTTAGTGTTAATGGAAATCGACATTTATTTCGATAATAATTTATGTCTGGAGGTTATATTGATCAATCGGGTAATTAACAGGATAAATGAGTAATTAATTGCTATTGATTCACATAATTATAACTATTTGTTCACATGTGTGTACTATTGATTCACATTTATTTACTATTAGGGGAGTTGGTGCAAGATTGATAATACTTGCATGACTAAGTTAAAAAATGGAGGTATAGATGGAGGTACTATACTGTAATTCATATTTTCACATGATTATAACTATTAAGTCACATGAATGAACTATTAATTCACATGATTTACTATTAGGGGAGGTGGTGCAAGTTTGATAATACTTGCAGGACTAAATTAAAAATGAAAGAAAAGTTGAAGGTATTATACTGTAATATTTTGAGCCCCAAAATGTGCAATTATCGAAACTATATTTTCCAATAAATAGAAGCTCATTCTTCCTTCATTTCTCACCAATTCACTAAACTATAGAGCAATTATTATAGAGAGAAACTATATAAAGAAAGAAGAAGAGAAGTCTGCTACCTCACTATTCCAGTATCCAGTCTTTTTTTGAGGTAAGGGGTATTATTTCTTTCGTATACATGAAGAGAGCTTCTGTTATTCCATTCTTTATTATTATGTTGGAATAACCTGTCTATGCGAAGTACCGCATGAAAGTAGTATGCACACAAGCCAATCATGTTTGATGATAAAGCATATACTTTGTAACAATCTTATTCATTTATTAATAAAAAGTATTAATTTATTAAAGGCTTTTAATTATCTACATGATGCTGTTTTATAATATGTGATAAACCCATAGTTTTATGCAATGCTTTTAGAATAATGATGATGATCATTCTAATGAGATCTAAATTCTTAAAAAGCTTAAAACTAAAATAGTTCCCAATCATTGGATTACTAAATTGGGGATTAGTGAATCCGGATAGATTGGTACATACGTTGCTTGCTCATTGGATGAGAATGATTGATCTCATGATCATTTGTGTGGAGACACTAAAGCAAGTATGTAGGTGCTTATTAGAGAATAAGTTCACTGAATGTGGCTCGTTAAGGAATACCTAATGGAGTTTTATTTGCTGTCGTCATAGAATTCTCAGTAGTGATAGTAAAGACAAGTAATCCTTGGACTTGAGATCATCATAGTATCTCTGTGTATGATGAGTTATACTTTGACTTATTCCTTAAGACCCTTAGAGTATATCAAAGGGTATGCTGCTTGGGTATAATAAGTTGTACATGGAGATAATGTATGATCAATAAAGAATCTACCACTTCTAATAAAAGAAGAGAAATGTCCTATGTGATTCGATAAATGACAACCCAAAGAGTCCTTGGCCAAGGCGTAATGAAATTAGAAAGGAGTTTCTAATCTGCATTATTTGAGTCGCGCATTTAAGAGTCGAAATACATATAATTAAATAAAATAAGACTTGACAAAGAATTCCACGCCTTATATTTAATCGGGACATCAGATGGTGGAAGGATTGAATCATGCGGTAACTATTTACTCAAAGGTTCTTTAATGATTAATGTTGAAATCTATATTATCCGGAAAGTCATTGATCGCTAGGAGAGGCTTATCCCTATCAGAGAATAAATATTATTTATTTAAATAAATTAATTATTTAATTTATTTATTTAAATAAGATTAGAATTGTTCTAATTGATTTATTCACAACCTGGCTTAATATGGAGAACCTAAAGGGTCACACCATAAAAGGAAGAATAATTATTTAAGAAGTTAATGGCATAATCGTAATAATATGTTAAGTATATTTAATTTAATTTATGGTGATAGAATAAATTAAATAGCTTAATATTTATTATTTAATATTTTAGAAATATTAAATATAAATTAATAAGAGGAGTCTTATTAATATTATTACAATTATTATTATTTTAATTTCTAAAAGAGTTTTGGAATTAATTCAATATAAGTACTCTCATTTATTCCTAATTGGATTAGGAAGGAAAATTAGTTAAAGGAGTTTAATTAATTATCCCTAATAAGATTAGGGAGCTTAATTAATTAAAAGAATTTAATTAATTAAATAAATCCCAATTCCTTAATTGTTAAGGTGGGTTGCCCACATCTATAAATAAGAGGAGTCTTATTATGGGTGGTAGGGGTTGTTGACTTTAACAACTACGAAATAATTCCAATTTGTTGGAGAGTACTCCCTTTCTATAGAGATAGAAAACTCTAGAGGCCAAACATTTGGGTGGCTAACGTTGATCAAAGGAAAGAACCAAACCTGGTGGATTCAAGTTGAACGCGAAAGGATTTGGAGGTGAACTTGTACCTGAAGAAGCTCGATCTTCAAGGGTATGATTTTATTCTTTATCTTTTTGTTTAATTAATAATTATGCATAAAGGGTGATCCGGGTATATGGTTTGTAAAATTTTTAAACTTTGATTTTACACGCTTCCGCATTATTTTGCAATTTGATTGCGTTCATGAATATTACAAACCTAACAGTGGCATCAGAGCCAAACCTTTATGCGAATTATTAATTGTTTTAATTTGATATTATATTGATATATGTTTAGAACAATTTAATTGGGCATAATTTTATTGTATAAAATTTAATAAATAAAAAAAATAAAAAAAAATGAACCGGTCGGATACCACCCTAACCAGTCCAGGGTGTAAATTTGATTGCAAAAAGGGAAGGACAAGTTTTTTTTTTTTTTTTAAAAGGCACGGTTTCCTTTTTTTATTTTTATATATTAACGTTTTTCACACTAACTAATGAAGTACTCTGCCAGGATTTCATGGATAAAGAAAAGGAACGGATATATATATATATATATATATATATATATATATATATATATATATTATATATATATATATATATATATATTACGAATATATATATATACATTTATATATTCTTAATTATTATATAATTAAAATAAAAGTTTATTTTAATTTTAAAATAAAAAGTTTATTTTAATATTAAAATATAAAGTTTTATTTTAATCTTAATAATTTTATAATTAAAATAAAAGTTTATTTTAATTTTAAAATTAAATTTCATGCTAACTAATTAGAGTTGGAATTGGATTCCATGATAACTAATTGGAGTTGAAATTGGATTCTATGTTTCCTTAAATAAAGGAGTTTATTTAGATATGAAATAGATTTCATATTATTCAAAATAAAAGAGTTTATTTGTGAATGTGAAAGTGAATCCATGTTTCCTTAAATAAAGGAGTTTATTTAGATATGAAATAGATTTCATATTATTCAAAATAAAAGAGTTTATTTGTGAATAGGAAAGAAAATCCATGTTTCCTTAAATGAAGGAGTTTATTTAAATATGAAATAAGATTTCATATTATTCAAAATAAAGGAGTTTATTTGTGAATAGGAAAGAATATCCGTGTTTCCTTTAATAAAAGATTTTTTTTTACATGGAATTGATTCCATAATTAATTAAAATAAAAGAGTTTATTTTAATTAAAGATTTTTTTATTACATGGAATTGGATTCCATAATTAATTAAAATAAAGAAGTTTATTTTGATTAAAATTTTGATTAAAATAAAATAGTTTATTTTATTCAAAATTGGATAAATTAAAATAAAATAGTTTTATTTTGATTTAAATTTGGATTAAAATAAGGGAGTTTATTTTGAATTAAAAATAGATTTTATACTAACTAAATTTGCCCATTAAATGATATCAATATATATATTAAATGTTTATTATTCATAAGATGAATGTTATTTATTGATGCATATGGTGATGTGTATGATAATAAATGGGATTGATTATGGACTATCAACCAATGCGATTGATTTTATTTTAGTTGGATGCATGAATGTATGAGTTTTATTAAATGGGGTCTACGTGCACTCGCCTTCTAATTTTTCTTAATGTAAATTCTATCTCCTCCTATGCATTTCCCTCGATCACGATCAAGATTTCTATTTATTTTAAATAGTTTTGTAATAGAATAGTTAGAATTAATTTTGAAGAATTGAAGATCAAGGAACAAGGAGCGCTTGAAGACCCGCTTTGTAATGGAGCCCGGTTTAAATGTAATAGTTATATTTAAATATTATTTCTTGCACCCTAGGGGAGTTTGACCTTTTCGTTCACTTGGTGGCTCTAGTGAACCAAACTAGAATAAAAGTCCATAATCAATCCGGAAGTAAATATAGTATTCTATATGTGCATGCTTATACTATATATATATATATATATATATTATGTAAACATGCTTCGCATGTTCATTAATATAACGCGTATTTTATATATATATGTGCACATGCGCTGCTAAAACAAGATGAGACAAATTAATAACAAACCCTCAATTTTTTATATTAAGTCCTAAGCGCTTCAAAGATATTTGGAATATCGAACGTCGCTTTCAGCATGATAAAATTAATAGAGTATTAAATATTTAATATGAGTTTGTTGTGTCACCACAAGGCAAGTATTAAGTATTTAAGATGTTAATTTATCACATTTGATGCTTATAAAGAAAATTGATCAATATTGTTTTGTTGTGTCACCACAAGGATGATATTTTTCTTTTTGAATATATGGAGTGCTAGGTCGGACTTAACTTGGATAATTTTGATTCTGGATGTGCCACCACTGATCAAAATAATCTAAGAGGCAAAAGAAAAGGAGTTGCATAGTTGATGTAATTGACAAAAGTTGTCTACCTATTTATTTATATATAGTTTGTTGTGTCACCACAAGGCTATATACATTTGAAATGAGATCCTTATTCTCACTAGCAAATCTTTAATTAGATTTTTCCTAACTATATAAGTGAGGGTAATATAGTTTGAAGAAAATAGTGGGAGATACCAATTTAAAACAAGACCTAATTTATTTTGGTAATTAATAAAAGAATGTATGTTAAAATGTTGTTAATTACAAATTCATTTACGTAATTTTACAATGTCTAAAATTACTATCATCATGAAGCATATTAAATGCTAAATTAACCGGACAAAATTAAATCGGATTGGTTAAGGAATTTGAGAATAGTTCTCATAGTGAAAAGCTATCTTATGTCCTTAATACGCCTATCCTCGCAATGGTTGCGCATAATGCCTCCGAGGAAGAGATTGCTACTTTTAGTAAGTGGCAAGATGATGCACACTGGCTCAATGCATCATGCTCGCATCCACGAAAGTAACGAGCTTCAGCCACAAGATGAAACTATGGATGCTTCTACTATATTCCCGCACATCAAGTAGTTGATGGTGAGGAAAGTAGGACCGATAGATATCGAGATATCTAAGGAGCTCTTCCAATCTAGAATGGCCAATGGCACTATAATACGCATAAAAAAGTTCTTAACATAATCAATTTGATTGATCAATTAGAACAACGAAGTTTCAATCATGGATGGAGAGTTGAGCCAAGAATTGATCTTGCACTCACCCCTAACTCCTTTCACAATTGTTGTGAATTTTTCATATGAACAAGCTAGATATCGCCTCACCGATTTGCTTAACATATTGAAAATGTTGAGAGTCACTTTCCAACCAAGAAAAACAAAGTCTTACTGGTAGGGGCCAAAGGATCTTCTGAAAAGAAGAACGATTCTAAGAAGGTAAATAGAAAGGCAAAACAAAGGATAATAAGAACAAAACGATATGGATAGCAAAGGAGTTTGCTTCCACCGTAATAAGCCCGGACAATCGGAAAGAAATCATGAGAAGCATCTTGCAGAGGCTAACCAAAGAAGCTTAGTGAAGTTTCTATGATAAATACAAATTTGTTCATGATTTAAAATAATTTTTTCTTTAAGTCAAGATTCTACTGGGTATTGGATACCGACTTTGGTTATCATAAATATAGATTTATGAAGGGACCAAATGTAGTAGAAAGTTAAACAAAGATAAGTAATCCTATGTGTGGAAAATGAAGCAAAGGTTCTTTGCATTAGCTATAGAAACTTATAGTTTAGCATTGCTTACTGCGCAAATCTATTAAGTCAATAAGTTGTTATTGTATTCCAATTCTTGTTAGAAACATTATTTCCATTTTATTGTTGGACAATGAAATCTTTGGTATTATAATTAAGAACAATTGTTGTTCTATTTATAATAATAATGTTTCAGATAGAACCGAAAGATTACTTAATGGATTTTGTATACTTGACTTATGTAAAAATTATTTTGTAAATTGAACAAACTAGTATAAGAAAAGGAGATGATCATTCAAAGAGTTGAATGTATGTATTTGTTGAATACAAGTGTGAATTATTTGAAAGGTTCAAAGAATTCGTAAGTGAAACAAATTGGCAAAGTATTAAGATTCTTTGATTAGATCAAGGAATAAATACTTGTGCAATAAGTTTTTAGATCATCTCAAATGGTTTTCTCACAATGGACGCCTCTTGATACACAATAATTGATTGATGTATCTAAAAGAAAAATTGTACCTTGTTGGACATGGTACGGTCCATAATGATTTTACCGACATTTCAGTATCTCTCTAGGGTCATGTCCTAGAAATGGTCAGATATCTATCTAATGAAAAGGTAACCTCTAAATCCTACCCCAAGACTCCATAAAAGTTATGGACAGGGAGGATTCCTAATCTTAAGTATGTTAAGATAAGGGGTTGTCCAACTTATGTGAAAAAGGTTTCGAAGGATAAGCTTGGGACAAGATTTGACATGTACAGATTTGTGGGACATCCTAAAGTAAGTTTAGGGTATATGTTCTATAATTCTACTTAGCAAAAGGTGTTTGTTACGAAACACGCTGCCTTCTAAGATAAAGGTGTTTATCATTGAAGGGGCTAGTGGGAGGATAATAGATCTTGAAGAGTTCAAGAACCACAAAACACTATAAGTCAAATAAGAGGAACTCAGTAGATAGAATCTATTGTACCCCAACCGAATCGTAAATCTGGAATAGTACCAAAGATACCTGGGAGGTATGGATTCATCATGGATGATGATGATGAGGTACACATCATAGAAGATGATGATCCAGAGTTACATTCGATGAGGTAAGACTTCTAGTGTGTACAAAAGGGTCAGTGGGAGCGTCGTGAAATTTCTAGTATTATATGTTGATATACTACGGATGAGGAATAACATACCAATGCTACAATCAGTAAATATAAAGTTGTCTAAACATTCTTCCATGAATGATTTGGGAAGAGTATCTTAATTGGGAATACAAATCTATATAGATAGATTTAAAAAGATGCTCGACTTAACCCAAGGAACGTATATTCATTTGATGCTAAAGTCGTTTAGCATGGCAAACTCCAAGAGATGTCTCATTTCGATGAGCTATGGAGTGTATCTCTCTTAATAGTCCCCAAAGACTCCAAAAGAGAGATCACATGAGTAACTATCATGTATGCAATGAAATATACGAGACCTGATGTTGATCATGAAAGTAGTATGCACACAAGCCAATCATGTTTGATGATAAAGCATATACTTTGTAACAATCTTATTCATTTATTAATAAAAAGTATTAATTTATTAAAGGCTTTTAATTATCTACATGATGCTGTTTTATAATATGTGATAAACTCATAGTTTTATGCAATGCTTTTAGAATAATGATGATGATCATTCTAATGAGATCTAAATTCTTAGAAAGCTTAAAACTAAAATAGTTCCCAATCATTGGATTACTAAATTGGGGATTAGTGAATCCGGATAGATTGGTACATACGTTGCTTTCTCATTGGATGAGGATGATTGATCTCATGATCATTTGTGTGGAGACACTAAAGCAAGTATGTAGATGCTTATTAGAGAATAAGTTCATTTGAACGTAGCTCGCTAAGGAATACCTAATGGAGTTTTATTTGCTGTCATTAGGAATTCTCAGTAGTGATAGTAGTACAAGTAATCCTTGGACTTGAGATCATCATAGTATCTTGTGTATGATGAGTTATACTTTGACTTATTCCTTAAGACCCTGAGGGTATATCAAAGGGTATGCTTGGGTATAATAAGTTGTACATGGAGATAATGTATGATCAATAAAGAATCTACCACTTCTAATAAAAGAAGAGAAATGTCCTATGTGATTCGATAAATGACAACCCAAAGAGTCCTTGGTTAAAGCGTAATGAAATTAGAAAGGAGTTTCTAATTTGCATTATTTGAGAGCTATGCATTTAAGAGTCGAAATACATATAATTAAATAAAATAAGACTTGACAAAGAATTCCATGTCTTATATTTAATTGGGACATCAGTATGGTGGAAGGATTGAATTGTACGGTAACTATTTACTCAAAGGTTCTTTAATGATTAATGTTGAAATCTATATTATCCGGAAAGTCGCTGATCGCTAGGGAGGCTTATCCTTATTGTAGAATAAATATTATTTAAATAAATTAATTGTTTAATTTATTTATTTAAATAAGATTAGAATTGTTCTAATTGATTTATTCACAACCGGTTTAATATGGAGAACCTAAAGGGTCACACCATAAAAGGAAGAATAATTATTTAAGAAGTTAATGGCATAATCGTAATAATATATAATTATATATATTTAATTTAATCTATGGTGATAGAATAAATTAAATAGCTTAATATTTATTATTTAATATTTTAGAAATATTAAATATAAATTAATAAGAGGAGTCTTATTAATATTATTACAATTATTATTATTTTAATTTCTAAAAGAGTTTAGGAATTAATTTAATATAAGTACTCTCATTTATTCCTAATAAGATTAGGAGGTTAAATTAATTAAAAGAGTTTAATTAATTATCCCTAATAAGATTAGGGAGCCTAATTAATTAAAAGAATTTAATTAATTAAATAAAACCCAATTTCTTAATTGTTAAGGAGGGTTGCCCACATCAATAAATAAGAGGAGTCTTATTATGGGTGGTGGGGGGTTGTTGACCTTTTCAACATACGACATAATTCCAATTGTTGGGAGAGTACGTTCTTTTTCTATAGAGATAGGAAAAACTAGGGTTTGAGCCAATACCCCATCTTCTTGAATCTTTTTCTTTCTTGGTGGATCACCTCTAGAGGCCAAACATATGGGTGGCTAACGTTGATCAAAGAAAGAAACAAAACCCCGGTGGATTCAAGTTGAACGTGAAAGGATTTGGAGGTGAACTTGTACCTGAGGAAGCTCGATCTTCAAGGGTATGATTTATTCTTTATCTTTTCGTTTAATTAATAATTGTGCATAAAGGGTGATCCGGGTATATGGTTTGTAAAATTTTTAAACTCTGATATTTTACACGCTTCCGCTAATTTATGCAATTTGATTGCTTTCATGAATATTACAAACCTAACAGTGGCATCAGAGCCAAACCTTTATGCGAATTATTAATTGTTTTAATTTGGTATGTATATTGATATGTGTTTAGAACAATTTAATTGGGCATAATTTTATTGTATAAAATTTATTAAAAAAAAAAATGCATGATGCATTCGGTCAAAATTTGAAGCAGCAGTACACGGCTTGTTTGAAATCAAATAATGGTTGTTGGTTATTTAATGCTGGCACGCGAATCGAAAAAAAAAAACAAAACCGGCAACAACAATTTTCGGCAGAAGCAACTTGGAATTTTTTATTTTTTTTTTGTTGTAACCGTAGCCTCGAAAACCGTGCACATGCTTTATTTATTTTTTTTAAGTATGAAATACGGTAATATATATATATATGTAATATATATACGGTTTTTATATATATATATATATAATAGTTATATATATATATATATATATATATTATTCTTAATTATTATATAATTAAAATAAAAGTTTATTTTAATTTTAAAATAAAAGGTTTATTTTAATATTAAAATATAAAGTTTTATTTTAATTTTTATAATTTTATAATTAAAATAAAAGATTTATTTTAATTTTAAAATAAAAGTTTATTTTAATTTTAAAATAAAAGATTTATTTTAATTTTAAAATTAAATTTCATGCTAACTAATTAGAGTTGGAATTGGATTCCATGATAACTAATTGGAGTTAAAATTGTATTCCATCTTTCCTTAAATAAAGGAGTTTATTTAGATATGAAATAGATTTCATATTATTCAAAATAAAAGAGTTTATTTGTGAATAGGAAAGAAAATACGTGTTTCCTTAAATAAAGGAGTTTATTTAGATATGAAATAAGATTTCATATTATTCAAAATAAAAGAGTTTATTTATGAATAGGAAAGATAATCCGTATTTCCTTTAATAAAGATTTTTTTTTATACATGGAATTGGATTCCATAATTAATTAAAATAAATGAGTTTATTTTGATTAAAATTTTGATTAAAATAAAATAGTTTATTTTATTCAAAATTGATAAATTAAAATAAAATAGTTTTATTTTGATTTAAATTTGGATTAAAATAAAGGAGTTTATTTTGATTCAAAATTAAATTTTATACTAACTAAATTTGCCCATTAAATGATATCAATATATATATTAAATGTTTGTTATTCATGAGATGAATATTATTTATTGATGCATATGGTGATGTGTATGATAATAAAATGGGATTGATTATGGACTATCGACCAATATGATTGGATTTTATTTTAGTTGGATGCATGAATGTATGGGTTTTATTAAATGGGATCTCACAGATTGCCTTCTCTAATTTTTCTTAATGTAAATTCTATCCCCTCCTATGTATTTCCCTCGATCACGATCAAGGTTTCTATTTATTTTAAATAGTTTTGTAATAGGAATAGTTAGAATTAATTTTGAAAAATTAGAGATCAAGGAGTAAGGAGCTTGAAGACCCGTTTGTAATGGAGCCCAAGTTTAAATGTAATAGTTATATTTAAATATTATTTCTTGCACCCCTGGGGTTTTCGACCTTTTGGTTCACTTGGTGGCTCTAGTGAACCAAACTAGAATAAAAGTCCAAAATCAATCCGTGGTAGAATATAGTATTCTATATGTGCATGCTTATACTATATATATTATATATTATGCAAACATGCTTCCCATGTTCATTAATATGACGCGTATTTTATATATATATGTAAATGCAGCTAAACAAAGATGAGACATATTAATAATAAACCCTCAATTTTTATATTAAGTCCTAAGCGCTCAAAGATATTTGGAATATCGAACGTCAGCCTTCTAGCATGATAAAATTAATAGAGTATTAAATATTTAATATGAGTTTGTTGTGTCACCACAAGGCAAGTATTAAGTATTTAAGATGTTAATTTATCACATTTGATGCTTATAAAGAAAATTGAACAATATTATTTTGTTGTGTCACCACAAGGATGATATTTTTCTTTTTTGAATATATGGAGTGCTAGGTTTGGACTTAACTTGGATAATTTTGATTCGGATGTGCCACCACTGATCAAAATAATCTAAGAGGCAAAAGAAAAGGAGTTGCATAGTTGATGTAATTGACAAAAGTTGTCTACCTATTTATTTATATATAGTTTGTTGTGTCACCACAAGGCTATATACATTTGAAATGGGATCCTTATTCTCACTAGCAAATCTTTAATTAGATTTTGCCGAACTATATAAGTGAGGGTAATATCGTTTGAAGAAAATAGTGGGAGATACCAATTTAAAAACAAGACCTAAATTATTTTGGTAATTAATAAAAGAATGTATGTTAAAATGTTGTTAATTAAAAATTCATTTACTGAAATTTTACAATGTCTAAAATTACTATCATCATGCGAAGCATATTAGATGCTAAATTAACGGGCCGAATTAAACGGATAAGTTAAGGAATTTGAGAATAGTTCTCATGGTGAAAAGCTATCTTATGTCCTTAATACGCCTATCCTCTCAAGAATGGTTGCGCATAATGCCTCCGAGGAAGACATTACTACTTTTAGAAAGTGGCAAGATGATGCACAGCTGGCTCAATGCATCATGCTCAGATCCACGAGTAACAAGCTTGAAATACACTGAAACTATGGATACTTCTACTATACTCCCGCACGCCAAGTAGTTGATGGTGAGGAAAGTAGGACCGATAGATATTAGATATCTAAGGAGCTCTTCCGATCTAGAATGGCCAATGGCACTATAGTACGAGATAAAAAGTTCTTAACATAATCAATTTGATTGATCAATTAGACAACTGGTTTTGTCATGGATGGAGAGTTGAGCCAAGATTTGATCTTGCACTCACTCCCTACTCCTTTCACAATTGTTGTGAATTTTTCATATGAACAAGCTAGATATCACCTCACCGATTTGCTTAACATGTTGAAAAATGTTGAGAGTCACTTTCCAACCAAGAAAGATCAAGTCTTCTTGGTAGGGGCCAAAGGATCTTCCGAAAAGAAGAACGATTCAAAGAAGGTAAAATGAAAGGCGTAAACAAAGGATAATAAGAACAAAATCGATACGGATAGCAAAAGGAGTTTGCTTCCACCGCAATAAGCCCGACACTCGGAAAGAAATCTGAGAAGCATCTTGCAGAGGCTAACCAAAGAAGCTTAGTGAAGTTTCGATTATAAATACGCTTTTTGTTTATGATTGAAATAAATTTTTCTTTAAGTCAAGGTTCTACTGGGTATTGGATACCGACTTTGGTTATCATAAATAGAGATTTATGAAGGACCAAGCGTAAGTAGAAAGTTAAACAAAGATAAGTAATCCTATGTGTGGAAAATGAAGCAAAGGTTGCGATTAGCCATAGAAACTTATAGTTTAGCAATGCCTACGGCAAATCTATTAAGTCAATAAGTTGTTATTGATTCAGCTTCTTGTTAAAAATTTATTTCCATTTTATTGTTCGACAATGAAATCTTTGGTATTATAATTAAGAACAATTGTTGTTCTATTTATAATAATAATATTTTGTATAGAACTGGAATATTACTTAATAAATTTTGTATACTTGACTTACATGAAAATAATTTTTCATATTGAACAAATTAGTATAAGAAAATGAGATGATCATTCAAAGAGTTTAATGTGTGTATTTGGTGAAATACAAGTGTGAATCATTTGAAAGGTTCAAAGAATTCAAAAGTGAAACAAATTGGCAAAGTATTAGGATTCTTTGATCGGATCAAGGAATAAATACTTGTGCAATAAGTTTCTAGATCATCTCAAATGGTTTTCTCATAATGGACACATCCTGATACGCAATAATTGATTGATGTATCTGAATGAAAAATCATACCTTGTTGGACATGGTGCGGTCCATAATGATTTTACCGACATTTCAAAGATCCCTCTGGGTCATGTCCTAGAAATGGTCGACATATCTAAAATGGTAACCTCAAAATTCTACTTCCCCAAGACTCCATAAAAGTTATGGATGGGGAGGATTCCTAATCTTAAGTATGTTAAGATAAGGGGTTCCAACTTATGTGAAAAGGTTTCAAAAGATAAGCTTGGGACAAGATTTGACAAGTGTCGATTTGTGGGACATCCTAAAGTAAGTTTAGGGTATATGTTCTATAATTCTACTTAGCAAAAGGTGTTTGTTACGAAACACGCCGCCTTCTAAGATAAAGGCGTTTATCATTGAAGGGGCTAGTGGGAGGATAATAGATCTTGAAAAGTTCAAGAACCACAAAACACTATAAGTCAAATAAGAGGAACTCAGTAGATGTAACCTATTGTACCACAACCTAATCGTAAATCTGAATAAGCATCAAGATACCTAGGAGGTATGGATTCATCATAGATGATGATGATGAGGTACGATCATGTAAGATGATGATCCAGTTACATACGATGAGTTAAGAGTTGTAGACACTCAGAGAAATTGATTGAAGCAATATTCTCAAAAATGGAACATTCGTTTTGATGAAACAAATCAAAAGAGTTTGATTTTATCAAAAATAAGAATGAACCTAGTGTGTACAAAAGGGTCAGTGGGAGCATCGTGACATTCCTAGTACTACATGTTGATATACTACGGATAAGGAATGACATACCAATGCTACAATCAAGAAAGATAAAGTTGTTCAAACATTCCTCCATGGATGATTTGGAAGAGTATCTTAATTGGGGATATAAATCTATATAGATAGATTTAAGAGGATGCTCGACTTAACCCAAGGAACGATATTCATTTGATGCTAAAGTTGTTTAGCATGGCAAACTCCAAGAGATGTCTCATGTCGATGAGCTTTGAGTGTATCTCTCCTAATAGTCCCCACGACTCTCGAAAGAGAGGTCGCATGAGTGACTATCATGTATGCAATGAAATATCGAGACCCGATGTCGATCAATCATATTCGGAGAAGTTCACCGTGAGTCGCTGAAAACATCTTAAAGTTCTTAACCAAAGACTAAGGATGTGATCATATTCATGGTGGGTCTAAATTAAAACTAGAGGGCTTAATGAGACTCAAGTTTTTCGAGATGCACTAAGACGACGAAAATCCATTTTAAGGTAAAGTGTTACCTTGAATCGGTCTTTGCAGATGAATTGGAAAGGTTCCAAACAAAGAAAGAGTTGTTGGTTTAGTGATAAAGACAAAGTATATAGCTATAAATGAAGTCGCAAGTTGATTGTTTGGATTAAAAGTTCATTACGTAACTAGAATAGTTCCTAAGTCTCATCTTGGATCTAAACATGTGTTGTGGCACTTTCATTTGATTATTAGAATCATTGAAAGATGGGAAATCACTATAGAGATAGTGGACTCTCAAGAACAACATTACATATCCATTAACTAAAGCTTATCCAACAAAGAGGATAATCGCCACTTAGAAGAAGAGTATAAGATACCATGACGATCGGCTTTAGTGCAAGTGGGAGATTGAAAGTAGTATGCACACAAGCCAATCATGTTTGATGATAAAGCATATACTTTGTAACAATCTTATTCATTTATTAATAAAAAGTATTAATTTATTAAAGGCTTTTAATTATCTACATGATGTCGTTTTTATAATATGTGATAAACCCATAGTTTTATGCAATGCTTTTAGAATAATGATGATGATCATTCTAATGAGATCTAAATTCTTAGAAAGCTTAAAACTAAAATAGTTACCAATCATTGGATTACTAAATTGGGGATTAGTGAATCCGGATAGATTGGTACATACGTTCTTTTGCTTCATTGGATGAGGATGATTGATCTCATGATCATTTGTGTGGAGACACTAAAGCAAGTATGTAGATGCTTATTAGAGAATAAGTTCACCGAATTGGCTCGCTAAGGAATACCTAATGGAGTTTTATTTGCTGTCAATAGGAATTCTGTAGTGATAGTAAAGACAAGTAATCCTTGGACTTGAGATCATCATAGTATCTTGTGTATGATGAGTTATACTTTGACTTATTCCTTAAGACCCCGAGGGTATATCAAAGGGTATGTTTGGGTATAATAAGTTGTACATGGAGATAATGTATGATCAATAAAGAATCTACCACTTAATAAAAGAAGAGAAATGTCCTATGTGATTCGATAAATGACAACCCAAAGAGTCCTTGGGCGGCGTAATGAAATTAGAAAGGAGTTTCTAATTTGCATTATTTGAGTCATGCATTTAAGAGTCGAAATACATATAATTAAATAAAATAAGACTTGACAAAGAATTCCATGTCTTATATTTAATTGGGACATCAGTATGGTGGAAGGATTGAATTGTCACGGTAACTATTTACTCAAAGGTTCTTTAATGATTAATGTTGAAATCTATATTATCTGGAAAGTCGTTGATCGCTAGGAGGCTTATCCCTATTGTAGAATAAATATTATTTAAATAAATTAATTAAACAGTAGGGGATGGTGACTCATCCGAGAAGATGATCAACAAAGACCTTCCCAAGATCTACTGTGAGACGGACGGTCCAACCAAGAAGACGCCAGAGGAGTCTTCAGTCACCGACAGGTGATGGCCCACGCCATCACCTGTAGATGCCGGAAGGTGCTGTTGATCATCTTCTCAGATGAGTCACCATCCCCTACTATTCCGCCTTAAAATTTTTATTTAGGAAATAACCCTATCAGCCCAAAAATTTGGTTTATAAAGAAGGAGGAAACAATTAATTTATTTAAATAAGATTAGAATTGTTCTAATTGATTTATTCACAACCGATTTAATATGGAGAACCTAAAGGGTCACACCATAAAAGGAAGAATAATTATTTAAGAAGTTAATGGCATAATCGTAATAATATGTTATATATATATAATTTAATCTATGGTGATAGAATAAATTAAATAGCTTAATATTTATTATTTAATATTTTAGAAATATTAAATATAAATTAATAAGAGGAGTCTTATTAATATTATTACAATTATTATTATTTTAATTTCTAAAAGAGTTTAGGAATTAATTTAATATAAGTACTCTCATTTATTCCTAATAAGATTAGGAGGTTAAATTAATTAAAAGAGTTTAATTAATTATCCCTAATAAGATTAGGGAGCCTAATTAATTAAAAGAATTTAATTAATTAAATAAAACCCAATTTCTTAATTGTTAAGGAGGGTTGCCCACATCAATAAATAAGAGGAGTCTTATTATGGGTGGTGGGGGTTGTTGACTTTTTCAACATACGACATAATTCCAATTGTTGGGAGAGTACGTTCTTTTTCTATAGAGATAGGAAAAACTAGGGTTTGAGCCAATACCCCATCTTCTTGAATCTTTTTCTTTCTTGGTGGATCACCTCTAGAGGCCAAACATATGGGTGGCTAACGTTGATCAAAGAAAGGAACAAAACCCCGGTGGATTCAAGTTGAACGCGAAAGGATTTGGAGGTGAACTTGTACCTGAGGAAGCTCGATCTTCAAGGGTATGATTTATTCTTTATCTTTTCGTTTAATTAATAATTGTGCATAAAGGGTGATCCGGGTATATGGTTTGTAAAATTTTTAAACTCTGATATTTTACACGCTTCCGCTAATTTATGCAATTTGATTGCTTTCATGAATATTACAAACATAACAGATCAGTCATATTCTGGAGAAGTTCGCTATGAGTCTGTGAAAAACATCTTAAAGTGCTTGACCAAAGACTCAAGGATGTGATCATATTCATGGTGGGTCTTAATTAAAACTAGAGGGCTTAATGACTCAAGTTTTTCGATGCACCAAGACGACAAAAATCCACTTTAAGGTAAAGGGTTACCTTAAACAAAGGGTGCGATGAATTGAAAGGTTCCAAACAAAGAAAGAATTGCTTTGGTTTAGTGATAAAGACAAAGTATATAGCTATAAATGAAGTCGCAAGTTGATTGTTTGGATTAAAAGTTCATTACGTAACTAGGAATAGTTCTAAGTCTCATCTTGGATCTAAACATGTGTTGTGGCACTTTCATTTGATTATTAGAATCATTGAAAGATGGGAAATCACTATAGAGATAGTGGACTCTCATGAACAACATTACATATCCATTAACTAAAGCTTATCCAACAAAGGGGATAATCGCCACTTAGAAGATGAGTATGAGTTACCATGACGATTGGCTTTAGTGCAAGTGGGAGATTGAAAGTAGTATGCACACAAGCCAATCATGTTTGATGATAAAGCATATACTTTTAATAATCTTATTCATTTATTAATAAAAAGTATTAATTTATTAAAGGCTTTTAATTATCTACATGATCTTTGTTTTATAATATGTGATAAACCCATAGTTTTAAGCAATGCTTTTAGAATAATGATGATGATCATTCTAATGAGATCTAAATTCTTAGAAAGCTTAAAACTAAAATAGTTCCCAATCATTGGATTACTAAATTGGGGATTAGTGAATCCGGATAGATTGGTACATACGTTGTTTGCTTTCATGGATGAGAATGATTGATCTCATGATCATTTGTGTGGAGACACTAAAGCAAGTATGTAGGTGCTTATTAGAGAATAAGTTCACTTTGAACGTGGCTCGTTAAGGAATACCTAATGGAGTTTTATTTGCTGTCAATAGGAATTCTGTAGTGATAGTAGTCAAGTAATCCTTGGACTTGAGATCATCATAGTATCTCGTGTATGATGAGTTATACTTTGACTTATTCCTTAAGACCCTTAGAGTATATCAAAGGGTATGCTTGGGTATAATAAGTTGTACATGGAGATAATGTATGATCAATAAAGAATCTACCACTTCGATAAAAGAAGAGAAATGTCATATGTGATTCGATAAATGACAACCCAAAGAGTCCTTGGCGGCGTAATGAAATTAGAAAGGAGTTTCTAATTTGCATTATTTAGAGTTGTGCATTTAAGGATCGAAATACATATAATTAAATAAAATAAGACTTGACAATAATTCCATGTCTTATATTTAATTGGGACATTGTATGGTGGAAGGATTGAATTGTGACTTTGTAACTATTTACTCAAAGGTTCTTTAATGATTAATGTTAAAATCTATATTATCCGGAAAGTCGCTTGATCGCTAGGGGAGGCTTATCCCTATTGTAGAATAAATATTATTTATTTAAATAAATTAATTATTTAATTTATTTATTTAAATAAGATTAGAATTGTTCTAATTGATTTATTCACAACCTATTTAATATGGAGAACCTAAAGGGTCACACCATAAAAGGAAGAATAATTATTTAAGAAGTTAATGGCATAATCGTAATAATATGTTAAGTATATTTAATTTAATTTATGGTTATAGAATAAATTAAATAGCTTAATATTTATTATTTAATATTTTAGAAATATTAAATATAAATTAATAAGAGGAGTCTTATTAATATTATTACAATTATTATTATTTTAATTTCTAAAAGAGTTTAGGAATTAATTCAATATAAGTACTCTCATTAATTCCTAATTGGATTAGGAAGGAAAATTAGTTAAAGGAGTTTAATTAATTATCCCTAATAAGATTAGGGAGCTTAATTAATTAAAAGAATTTAATTAATTAAATAAATCCCAATTCCTTAATTGTTAAGGTGGGTTGCCCACATCTATAAATAAGAGGAGTCTTATTATGGGTTGTAGGGGTTGTTGACTTTAACAACTATGAAATAATTCCAATTTGTTGGAGAGTACTCCCTTTCTATAGAGATAGAAAACTAGGGCTTGAGCCAATACTCCTTCTTCTTGAATTTTCTTCTTCCTTGGTGGATCACCTCTAGAGGCCAAACATTTGGGTGGCTAACGTTGATCAAAGGAAAGAACCAAACCTGGTGGATTCAAGTTGAACGCGAAAGGATTTGGAGGTGAACTTGTACCTGAGGAAGCTCGATCTTCAAGGGTGTGATTTTATTCTTTATCTTTTTGTTTAATTAATAATTATGCATAAAGGGTGATCCGGGTATATGGTTTGTAAAATTTTTAAACTTTGATTTTACACGCTTCCGCATTATTTTGCAATTTGATTGCGTTCATGAATATTACAAACCTAACACCGCATACATGGTAAAATTCTTCTGTTATTGTAAAATCCCAAATTTTACGAATAAAGATTTAATTTTCTTAAAATATTTTTTAAATATTATGGTGTGGATTTGAGATAATGTCTATGTGAATTATCACATGCATGGTGAATGATCCTTTGTATTCATTCCTTATTAGTTTGTGAAAATGATCTGTTGACGTGGATTACCGCATGACGGGCGAAAATCTATTTGCAGTTTCATATATTCTATTATACTCTGTGGGTTAAAGTTTTGGCTTCTATACTCCATGAAATTAGTAGAATATCCTGGATATTTGCACTTCATCCAGTATCTTTTCATGAAAATATTCTTCTGAGCATTCTTGAATTTTACTCCACAAAGAAGTATCATGTTGACAATTTAGACGTTATTGGTTCCTGGAAAAATTAATTCTTGAACTTGTTTTAATGAATTATTATATCATTGTCATCATTCTCATGTTTATTTTATGTTGAAAGTCATTTGTGGCCTGTAGTGCATAGATGGACTTGGTATGATTATGATTAGGGATTAATCGGTATAATCATGACCATAATGTTACAAATGATGTGGTAAAGTCCTCATTGGCCCGTAGTGCATTGATGGACAGTTGTTGGCATGATCATGACCATTGATGAATAGACGAATATCCTTGGCCCGTAGTGCATGGATAATTTGTGGTTGTGATACTAATGAATATCCTCGGCAGAGTGGGGGATGATGTGGATTATTTATTAAAATTTGAGTCCCAAATGATAAAAGTGATGAAAAACCTTTTTAAAACATAAAAGATAGTAGATTTTATTCTCTACTTGACTCTTTTAATGGATTGCTTATTCCGCTGCAGTTAAACTTGATGTTTGTTATATTTTATCAGTTTAACATTGTTGAAGACTAATGATAATTTATTCTACATTATCTTAGTCATAATATTTCTTACTGGGCTAGTTGAGCTCACTCCTTTCTTTCACTGTTCTCTTCAGGAAATGAGAACGTAGCCGGGACTAGTCGGGGAACGGAGTGACGGTCCAAATAATAGTATTAGTAGTCCTCACTATTCTGTTAAATAGTGTGGCAATAAATGTAATGAGGACTCCTTTGAGTGTGGATATTGTCTAGATGACAATATTCTTATTAAAACTCTCAATTTATGTTTTGTCGTATTTTACACGATAACTGTATTATTAAGTTGTATTTGTATTCTGTACCATGTATTTGGCGACTCAAGATGGGTGATGTATACCTATTTTGGGGGCGTCACAATTGGAATCAAAGCTTAGGGATATGATCCATGGCTGAGATGTGAGACAAGAACTAGGAGGGGAGAAACGGGGAATTCCTTCGCTAGTATGACCTACCTAAATTTATTTGGTATTTAATTGGTCGGTCAGAGTATATTGATAATACGTGATATGTTAATTAACCCTTGTTTTGTGACAGTGTTTGAAAATGGCATCTGAAAATATCTTGGGAGAAGTTCCAAGAGTTGTTCAACGACAAGTAATTTCCTGAAAGTATTTGTCACATGAAGGAGGTGGAATTCATCAAGTTGGAGCAAAACAATATGACCGTGTCGTAATACGAGGCTAAATTTATGGAGTTATCTCGGTTTGCGTCCCACTTGGTTGATAATGAGGAGAGGATGTTTCTAAGAGGTTTGAAACCCGATATACGTCAATACCTCATTTCTCACAAACTTTGTTTATATTCAAATGTAGTGAATAGGGCTCAGTTATTGGAGCGCGATAATGAGCCAGCCAACGAAAGGATAACGAGCAACAACACGATAATAATCGTACCGGTGGCAATGGCCATCGGAACAATGATAACCATCGTGGGGAAAATTATCATGCCAAGAATGGTAACCACTTCAGTGGTAATCATGGCCAAGATAATAGAAATGGAAATTTCAAGAAGAGAAGGTCATTTAGCTCAATTTTATCGTGCACCAAAATCAAGTCTAGCTGGGATAGTGGCTCCAAAGGCGGATACGGACAAAACAAAACCGGTAGTTTAAGTGAGAGAATTTATCGAGGAACCCAAACGAAGTTATCATGGGTAAGTTAATCATAAACTCTTGCGAAGTCTATACCTTATTAGATACCGGTTCTACCCATTCTTTTATCTCTCTTACTTGCGTTCAACGTTTAAATTTGACTCCAGAGAAGTTAGACTTTGACTTATTGGTTGAAACTTCGTTAGTAAAAACCTTCGTTACCTCCACTGTTTATAAATCTTGTTGATTCAAATTGACACTTTCACGTTACTTGTCGATCTTATCTCTTTGAGATTACTTGCCTTTGACGTGATTTTAGAAATCGACAGGCTAACTACTCATCGTGCTAAAATTGATTATTTTTTTAAGGTTGTTAGCTTTTATTTCTAACCAACTCATTATCACGAATTCAAGCAACCAAACCACTAAAGTCAATCACTGTTATATCAAGCCATAAGTAAAGAGCCCCGAGCCTTTATCTGGTGACTTCCTTGTGTGGAATGCACCAAAGCCAGACTTTCCGTAGGAGACATCGTGAATAACGGTGGCAAGTTGATAGGTATCAATGTGACGTGCTATCCAAGTCTTGGATGAGGGTCACAGTTTTAAATGATATTTCTATTGTTAATAAATTTCCTAACGTATTCCTGAAGACTTCTTGTGAAATTGAATTTTGTATTGACCCCAGTACAAAACCCCATTTCTACAACCCTTAAATATTTCTTCAACTAAAATGAACGTAACATGCACCAAAGACGTTGGCTTGAGCTATTGAAGATTACGATCGTACCATTCAATACCATCGTGGAAAAGCGAATGTGGTAGATGACGCGTTGAGTAGAAGATCGTATGCGGTTATGAGTGTGACGTTGTTAACACAAAGACCCATTTCGTATAACTTACAAATGATGAAGATAGAGTTAAAGACTCTTGGGACCCACGTGAAGATAACAAATATACGAGTAGAATCGACTTTAATCGATAAAGTTAAAGCCGCTTAAGCTACATACTCAGAGCTGATGAATGTGAAGAAGAAGGTTCAAGAGGGCGTTATTCTAGAAGCAAGAATTGATGAAGAGAGGAAATCTCAACCCTCGATTTTAATTGGCCCATTTGAAATCCTCGATCGAGTAGGAACTGTGGCCTATAGACTCGTTTTACTGCCAAATATGTTGCGTGTTCATAACGTTTATCACGTACCGATGTTACGTAAATATGTGGACGACCCGAACCATATTATTGATTTAGAACCGGACGAGATAACGGATAATTTAACGTATGAAGATGTACCTGTTAAAATCCTGGAATATATTCTACGCTTAAAGGTTATACCTCAAGAGTTAGAATCGTGAAGTGTCCTCATCCTGTTTCTCGCATACCAGTATGCGTACGTAAATTTCGAGGGCGAAATTTCATAAGGAGGGGAGATTGTAAAATCCCAAATTTTACGAATAAAGATTTAATTTTCTTGAAATATTTTTTAAATATTATGGTGAGGATTTGAGATAATGTTATAATTGTGGGTAGTATTTATAAATTTTGCAAAGTATGCAAGTTGTTGTATTATATTCGATTGGTCGGGGAATATTCGTTTTAGCCGGGAATATTCATACAACGGCGCAATCATTGGTGGACCACACAACGAAAATATTGTCGGATTGAGAAAACGACAAAAATATTTTTATGAAAATAACAGCAGAAGTTTTACCGTTATTACTGTTGAACTACTCGGTAGTAAAAGTACAAAGAATACGCCGTGGTCGCATAAGAGCACACCGGTATTGATTATTGATTCTTACGTAAGAAGTCACTCGGTTTTATTCAATTATTGCTACAAAGAATTGCTTTGATAAGATCTCACGTTATTTGATTCAATTATTATCGATATTTTATATATTATTAAATCAATAATTGAGATAACAAAGTTATTAATATTATTATTTACAATATTAACGATGTCTAGAAGTTCGCCAATGAGAGGTTTGGTCACCTAATTACGCTATGAATAGGGAGAAATCCTTATTGAAAGCCCCTTTTCTCGGGAACGACACAGGCCGATTAATATTGTGAATTATAATAATGATGATAACTATTGTTAAATATATTGAGGTGTCTTTTTATGAAGTCACGAAGTTTATATATATATATATATATATATATATATATATATATATATATATATATATATATATATAAATTTTGTTTTATTAGTATTATTAATGTAATAAAACAAAAAACTTTTTATATAAAATGTAATACTTTTATAAAGTTATTTGTTTTATTAGACAATAATTAGAATATAATATATTTTATTATGATAGTGTTTTATAGTAAAATCTTTTTATATAAAAATGTAATATTTTTATAAAGTTATTTATTTTATTAGACAATAATTAGAATATAATATATTTTATTATGCATAGTGTTTTTTGTATAGTAAAATCTTTTTATATAAAAATGTAATACTTTTATAAAGTTATTTGTTTTATTAGACAATAATTAGAATATATTATATTTTATTATGCATAAGCGTTTGCATAGATAAGTGCGCATAGTGTTTTGCATATAGTAAAATCTTTTTATATAAAAATGAATACTTTTATAAAGTTATTCATTTTATTAGATTATAAATAGAATATATTTTATTTTATTTAAAAGATTTTGTTTTATTAGAATATTTTATTAATACTCCATAATAAATCAATATGGATAGTCTGCTTAAAAAGTAAATCAATCTGGACCGTTCATGAATTAGTTACTATTCATCCATTCTCTCCTATAAATAGAAGCTCATTCTTTCATTATTTCTTATGAATTCACTAAAACTCTAGAGAGAAATTATAGAGAGAAAGAAGAGAAGTCTCGCTACCTCACTTTTCCAATATCCAGCTTCTTCTAAGGTAAGGGGTATTATTTCTTTTCGTATTCATGAAGAGAACTTCATTATTCTATTCTTTATTATTCTATTGAATAACTCAGATACGCTACTACCCTATACTTGGTGAAATTCTTCTGTTATTCCATTCTTTATTATTATGTTGGAATAACTTGTATATGCGAAGTACCGCATACATGTTGAAATTCTTCTATTATTCCATTCTTTATTATTCTGTTGGAATATCCTGTCGGTGCATATTACGCCTGACCTGGTTCTATTAATTATTATTCTATTGAAATAACCTGTCTGTGCGGTCTATCACATTCATGTTGATTTCTGTTGTTATTCTATTCTTTATTATTCTGTTGGAATATTATGTCGGTACGAATTTCACCTGACCTGGTTCCGTTCTTTATTATTCTGTCGGAATATCCTGTTTGTGCAGTCTATCGCACGCATGGTGAATCCTTCTATTATTCCATTCTTTATTATTCTGTTGGAATAACCTGTCTATGTGGATTATCACATTCATGGTGAATGATCCTTTGTATTCATTCCTTATTAATTTATGAAAATGATCTGTTGACGTGGATTACCGCATGGCGGGCGAAAATCCATTTGCAGTTTTATATATTCTATTATACTCTGTGGGTTAAAGTTTTGGCTTCTATACTCCATGAATTAGTAGAATATCCTGGATATTTGCGCTTCATCCAGTATCTTTTCATGAAAATATTCTTCTGTGCATTCTTGAATTTTACTCCACAAAGAAGTATCATGTTGGCAATTTGGACGTTATTGGTCCCTGGATAAATTAATTCTTGAACTTGTTTAATTTAATTCTTATATCATTGTCATCATTCTCATGTTTATTTTATGTTGAAAGTCATCTGTGGCCTGTAGTGCATAGATGGACTTGGTATGATTATGACCAAGGATTAATCGGTATAATCATGACCGTGATGTTACAAATGATGTGGTAAAAGTCCTCATTGGCCCGTAGTGCATTGATGGACAGTTGTTGGCATGATCATGACTATTGATGAATACACGAATATCCATGACTCGTAGTGCATGGATAATTTATGGTTGTGATACTAATGAATATCCTTGGCCGTAGTGCAGGGATGATGTGGATTATTTATTTAGCTGAGTCCCAGTGATAAAAGTGATGAAAAACCTTTTTAAAACATAAAAGATAGTAGATTTTATTCTCTACTTGACTCTTTTAATGGATTGCTTGTTCCACTGCAGTTAAACTTGATGTTTGTTATATTTTATCAGTTTAACATTGTTGAAGACTAATGATAATTTATTCTACATTATCTTAGTAATAATATTTTTTACTGGGCTAGTAGAGCTCACCCCTTTCTTTCACTGTTGTCTTCAGGAAATGAGAACGTAGCCAGAACTAGTCGGAGAACGGAGTGACGGTCCAGATGATAGTATTAGTAGTCCTCACTATTCTGTTAAATAGTGTGACAATAAATGTAATGAGGACTCCTTTGAGTGTGGATATTATCTAGATGACAATATTCTTATTAAAACTCTCAATTTATGTTTTGTCGTATTTTACATGACAGCTGTATTATTAAGTTGTATTTGTATTCTGTACCATGTATTTGGCAACTCAAGATGGGTGATGTATACCTATTTTGGGGGCGTCATAGTTATTCCATTCTTTATTATTATGTTGGAATAACCTGTTTATGCGAAGTACCGCATACATGGTGAAATTCTTCTATTATTTCATTCTTTATTATTACATTTGGAATATCATGTATGCATCTTGGATTACGCACGACTGGTTCCATTCTTTATTATTCTGCTGGGAATAGCAATTGTCTCATGCGGTTTATCGCATGCATGGTGAATTCTTCTGTTATTCCATTCTTTATTATTCTATTGGAATAACCTGTCTATGTGGATTACCACATACATGGTGAATGATCCTTTGTATTCATTTCTTATTAAATTGTAGAAATGATCTGTCTACGTGGATTACCGCATGGTAGGCGAAAATCCATTTGTAATTTCGTAATTTTTCTGACCCTCAAAAATTCTGGAAAAATTTGAAATGTTAATTTGATGAGTTTTCTAGATTGTGTCCAAAAATGACAATTTTTGGATGTATAGATTAGGAGTTATGAATTTTATGGAAAAAGAATATTTTAAAAGTAAGCCCTTATAACTCCTTGTGGTTAACTCCAAAATTGGTAAAAATTTTACTGGGAGTACATTTATATAACAGGAGTATACCCTGTAAATTCCAGAATTTTTGGACAAAAGTACAATTTATGATAAATGTCTAAATATTCCGCAGTTTTGGCCATATGAAAAATAGTAAATGAATTTTAAAATTTCGAGAAAAATATATGTTCAATATGGGACTATATTCTACTAAATCCTAAAAAAGAAATATTTTTGGGACTGATTTGGTATTTTCATGAAAATGAACTAGTTATGAGTAAATGAATTAAATATGTTATGTGAAGTAACAAAATTAAAAAATAGGATTTTATGGCTTGGGAATCCTATATAAAGGAATATCTGATTTTTGATGAGGATTTGATCATTGGTGATGAAATCTTATGAGTATAACATTTTTGAATGATTAAATACATTATTTGGTAAAGTGTAAACAATTCAAATAAATTGTTTATAAGTTTAAGAAGTGATTAAAATATTGTTATAATATTAATAATATTAGATTATGAGTTTATTAAGTGATTGATAATATTTGGATAAATTTAAAGTCTTTAATATTTATCCTTGATTTCGTTTGATTAATGCTTATATCATTGTCATCATCCTCATGCTTATATTATGATGAAAGTCATCTTTGGCTTACGTGCAAAGATGGACTGTTGATTATTGGTTTTACAGTTGTATATCTTTGGCTTACGTGCAAAGATGAACTATTAATTGATGAGTATCTTTAGCTTATGTGCATTGATGAACTGTTTATTGGTATGATTATGACAAGGGATCATTCGGTATAATCATGACCCGTAATGTTATAGATGATGTGGTAAAAGTCCTCATTGGCCCGTAGTGCATTGATGGACAGTTATTGGTATGATTATAACTAGGGATTATTCGGAATAATCATGACCATTGATGATTACATGAATATCCTTGGCCGTAGTGCAGGGATGATTCGATGATATGGATTATTTATTAAGCTGAGTCTCAGCGATAAAATATTGATTATACACTTTTAATTCGTAAAAGATAGTAGATATCATGCTCTACTTGACTCTTCTAAAATACAGTTGTATATCTTTGGCTTGTAGTGCAAAGATGAATTGTTAATGAATATCTTTGGTCATAGTGCAAAGATGAATTTATTAGTATGATTATGAGCAGGAATTGCGATTTGGTATAACCATGATTTTTGATGTTTCAGGTGAAGATAGGTGATAAAATTTATCTTCGTCCTGGGTGCGAAGAGGAATTTAGAATCACAATTATGATTATGAGTTATTCATATGATTGTGGACATGAATTGTTGATTGATGTTACAGAGATAAAACATTATTGGTGGACTTTTAACATGGAGAAGATAATAGACCTGATGGTCTATTTGACTCTTCTAATGGATTGCTCATTCCGCTGCAACTATGGTTGAAAAGTTTTATCATCTACCAAATGTTCTAAATCTCTGATTTATTACTGATGAAGGCTATTGATAATTTAATTATCTTTAGTTATGATATTCTTTACTGGGCTAGTTATGCTCACCCTTTTTGCTTCACAATTCCTTTCAGGTAATAAGAGTGTAGTTGGGTCGAGCGGGGGTAACAGGGGATTAGAACGGTGGTATATAGCTGTTGAGGTTTCCCCCGAAACAGTATGGAAATAATTTTATTGAGAATTTCAGATAAGTGTGTCGTATTTTATACGTCATTTTAACCGTTGATTTTGGTGAACCGAATAGGGAGAGGTGAACCCAACTTTGGAAGGGTATTTTGCCACAATCATACAAGATGTCTAATGACAGACGACTTCGTGTTATCATAAGACAAGGTTATGCACATGCACTTGCTGATTATATCTATGAGCACTACCTATATAATCTTGGAGTTTGGTTGAATTATAATTCTCAATTGGAGACAATGGAGATTATTATATATAAAGAGAAGACTCATCATTAGAAAGAGCATGACAGTAATCTTCTCGTTCTTCTTTGGGGTCTTAAAATATTTGCTGTTGTATTTTATATGGCATTGTAATAATTTGAGTTTGGATACTGTCTACGAGACAATATTGTATTAAAACTCATAGCTTATGTGTTGTCGTACTCTGCACGACAGTTCAACAGTTGTATAAATAAAGTTTGTATGTGATTTTTATAGTATGATATCTGCAGGGGCGGATCCAGCTTGAAAATTCAGTGGGGTCAAATTTAAAAATAAAATTTATTAAGAATAAAAATTAATTTAATAAAATGAATCACAAAACTAAATAATTCTCAAATATTGTTCACAATAATATTTTTTGAGGTTTTATTGCTTGAAATTATTGCATGATAGCCTCATTTTTAATAGTTACAAAAATATCATATTTCAATAACACGTACGTGCTTTCTTCCAATTCCCCTACCTCTTCATATATATATATATATATATATATATATATATATATATATATATATATATATATATATATAGGAGCCCTTCCATGCAACCGGTTCTTTATGGGAATTATCTTATACACCCCTTTTTGGATAGTTGATAAACTTATTGGAAGGTGAGATTGAAACATAAATATACCAAGCCAAGCACAACTTGTGCGGTTTTATTTTAATATGAGGACCCCACATAGTCAACATGTTTATCGGTTTGTTTAAATAAAACAAATTTTAATATTAAATAATGCTTAGGCAGGAATGACTCTTACAATTTAAAAAAAAAAAAATTACCAAAGGACAAGCTCTTTACGACATGTAAAAAAAAAAAAAAAAAATACCAGCGGAACAAGCTCTTACGACATAAAAAAAAAAAAAAAAAAAAAAAAAAAAAAAAAATCTAAGCCGTATGACCTCTTGAAGCTTGTATAAAAAAATCTAATAGTGGCACAAGTTCTTTATTTGCTATTTTTATAACAATATTTGTTATTTTATAAAACAAATATTTTTATAAAACAAATATTTTATAATAAGAAATAAAGAATATAAAATATTTTATAAAAACAAATATTTTTATAATAACAAATATTTTTATAATTCTTTATTTGCTATTTTATAAAAATATTTTATATTCTTTATTTGTTATTTTATAATAGGATATAAAAATATTTTATAATTCTTTATATAACAAATATATGCTATTGTTATATAAAAAATAGGATATAAAATATCATAAAGAATTAATATTTTAAATTAAAGTGGGAAGAAATTTATATATTTGTTATATAAAATTATAAAAATATTTTTATATCCTATTTTATATCCTATTATAAAATAACAAATATTTTTATAATTCTTTATTTGCTATTTTTATAAAAATATTTTATATTCTTTATTTGTTATTATAAAATATTTTATATTCTTTATTTGTTATTATAAAATATTTGTTTTTATAAAAATATTTGTTTTATAAAATAACAAATATTGTTATAAAATAGCAAATAAAAACTTGTGCCACTATTAGATTTTTATACAATTCTAAGAGGTTATCTTAGGTTTAGATTTTTTTTTTTTTTTTTTTTTTTTTAATCGTAAGAGCTTGTTCCTGTTGGTATTTTTTATTTTTTTTTTTTTTTACAAGCCATAAATGCTTGTCCCTGCTGGTATTTTTTTTTATTTTTTTTACAATAGTAAGAGCTTGTCCCTAACTGGTAATTTTTTTTTTTTTTTTTTTACAGTAGTAAGAGCTTGTCCTATTTTAGATTATTTAATATTAAAAATTTATTTTATTTAAACAAACCGACAACATGTTGACTATGGGGTCCTCATATTAAAATAAAAGCTTGCATAAGTTATGCCATTGGTATATTTATGTTTCAATCTCAAATTTTCCAATAAGTTTATCAACTATTCCAAAAGGGGGTAAGAGATAAAGACCTATAGAACCTGATTTACATGGAAGGGCTCCATATATATATATATATATATATATATATATATATATATATATATATATATATATATATATATATATATAACTCCATCGTGAGGCTCCTTTACTTTGTTAAAATGCTAACTTTTTTTTTTTTTTTTTTAAAACAACTAAATTTTTTTTAATATTTTATGGGCTGGAATTTTTCTATAAAACAATATTTTGGGCGTGATTTGGATACCTATACCAAAAATGTATATATGCATCATGCATGCACTCTATTTTGTTATACGTATCCAAATCACATCCAAAATATCAGATATGAAAAAATTTCGGCCCATAAAATATTAAACTTTTTTTTTAGTTGTTTTAAAAAAACAAAAAAAACAAAAAAAAAATTGTATTTTAACAAAGTAAGGAGCCCTTACAGAACTCGAACCCATATATATATATATATATATATATATATATATAATAGTTATTAATATATTCACAAATTTTAAGGCTTAGTGGAACAAAATAAGTAGAGTACTACAGCTTATATTAGTACACTACTATTATATTACCTTGAAAAGAATATGCTACTATCTTGTTAATATGATAGATAAATATTTTAATATACTTTAAAATATTTAAATTTGATTAAGTGACTGGTGGATTGTTCAACAACAACCGACAAGAAGATAAATATAATGATGTTGATCTCAAATTTTATACTACTACTACTACTACTACTACTACTACTACTAATGAAATGACACTGCCTACATAATATTGGAATATTTATTAGTCATTGTTTTTTTTTAAAATTCGAGATGAAATTATAGAAATTATAAACGAAATATTTCATAATTTTTAGTAATCAGAACTCCTCTATTTTTTACCTTCTTGGTATTCAGGAGAAGTAAATTGATCAAGATAATAAAATACTTAAGTTCTTATAGTAGTATTTTATTTTAACAATATATATAGTAGTATATTTTTTTTTCAATAACATTATAGTAGTGTACTAATATAACTGTAGTACTCTATTTATTTTATTTCACCATGCTCTAAAATTTGTGAATATATTAATAATTGTAGTATATATATAGTATGAAGAGGTGAAAATCCAGTGGGGCCAGGTGCCCCCCCTGCCCTAGCCTTAAGTCCGCCCATGGATATTTGACGACTCAGAATGGGTCGTGTGGACCTATTTTGGGGGCGTCACAGTTGCGGTATGTGTAGTTTTAAAATATTTTACTTTTATAATGTTCTTTAATATTAAAAAATTATTAACCAACTACTTTGTACATGCAGGTACATTTGATACCATTTTGTTTGCGAAATGGTAATCCGATCTTGATGAGTTAGCCTAGCGGTAATCCTACTTGTCTTGAGACCACAAAAGATTCAATCAAAACAACACAACAACTCAGACTATGGCATTTTTGTATGCAAGTATGTTGACTGTTTCGTAAGGTCCAATGTTAATATTTGCGAAGAGAAGTGGTCCTTGGAAGATGTCACGGTCTTTCGTTACCGCATCGCATAAGAAATCCGCAAGATTACTTCCGGCCTCTGAGATGTAGAACTTGTCCAGCGTTATCTAATGTACATATTAATTAATAAGAATATCTATTTGGTTAAACTGTATGGGATTTTCAAATTCATAACTTAGTAATATTAATATTATTTAATCACATAAAACCACTTCATATTATTAATACGGAAAATAATATTTATTTGGTTGAACTGTATGGATATTATTATTCTGATTAATATTGATTTTCACATTATTTATATTAATATTAAAATAATTATTAATATTATTTTAATAATATTAATACATGAATATCATACTCTCATACTCAAATAATAATAATAATAATAATAATAATAATAATAATAATAATAATAATAATAGTATAATAATAAAATAAATTATTATAATCTAACTCTATTTAAATTCCACTACCAATTTACTACCACTTTCATAAATAGATAAGGCATTCATTTTCTATCATCGAAACTTAAAATGATATTAATAATTAGAAACATAAAAATAATAATAAGTTATGAATTGCTGAATAATAATATTAAACTTAATATAATAATAATATATAGATTTTGGGGGAATGTAAAGTTTTAATATAAAGACAAATCTTTGTGAGAAATAAATAGTTAGGCCCATGGTGCTCGGGTGGTCATATGACGAGGGTATAGAGTTGGAGGTTGTGAGTTCGAATCTGTTTAGCAGTGATTAATTGAAAACAATTCTTTTAAAGGCCAAGGGATATTTGTATTATTTTTATTGTAAAAGTAGGCTCAAGTCAGTCACACTACAGCATTTTAAATTTTTTTATTCTTAATAAGATGCACGACTTGTACCTACTTTTACTATTTTATATTTTTTATGTGATTTCAATGCGCTGAGTCATCAAATGCGTAAAAAAATAGTCCCACTTAAGATAAGTCAGTGTTTATTTAGAGTATTTTAATATTAAAAAATCATTTTCAAATTATTAAAATGACAACAGTTGACCAACTATAATAATATATTAAAATAAAAGCCGATGAAGCTTGTGCCTGCTAATCATTTGTTGATTATTTATCACATTCAATCTAAGCCATCCAATTAATTGATCTACGGTTAAAAAGTGGGTTGTTAGAATAGTGTTCATGGCAACCGGTTGCCACGGATGGATCCTATATATATATATATATATATATATATATATATATATATATATATATATATAACAACAGAGAGTGTTGATCATTTTCGAAGTAACACACAAAACAAGTTAACAAGAGTTCTATAAACCATTAGAAGTCATTTGTGAAGCTTGTAAGTTTGTAACTAGTCGAACTGTGAAAGATATATTTGGTATTCTTGATAACGTAATCCAAATTATTGCTGAGAGTATTGTTCGTAAAACACGTGATTCTAGCCGTTCGTGATTAATTGTGGGAATACGCTTTAAGAGGTAACTAATTTTTTTTTAAAAAAATTCTATTTATATCTGTTGCATGTATGCTTAATTTTATTACATTGGTATCAGAGATACTAGTGCTAAAATGTGTGCCCTACATGTTGTTCATGATGTCATATATGCATGTGTTTTATGTTTTTTGCTACAAGAAAGAAAGCTTGAATAACATGTTAATGGTAGAACATGTTAGAGATATTATTTGAGAATGAATATCAGTATATTCTAGCTTATATAATGGTTATATAGCTTGTAAAATTTAGTGCTAATTGGTTTTGTATTTTGGGAGAAATTTCAAACCCTAGTTATTTGTGAAGGTTTTTTAAAATTCAAAACTATTTTTGATCACATGGTTGTGTAGAGTTTTTCAATACGAATATGTGAATATATTGTTTGCATTTTTTGGACTTGAAATGAGTTAGTTATGATCATTTTAAAAAAAGGTATAAAATTATAATTTTTCATCTGAAAGCCCTAACTGAAGGTTGAAGATGATGACATCAGCGACACGAGGTGATTCCTGAGTGACTCAGTGTCCTTACACGTGTCAGTAGACTAAGCCATGTCAGCGACACGTAGATGATGACAGAGTTAAAAAGTGACACATCACTAACACGTGGTGACACGTGTTACAGTCAACAGTTAACGTGTCGCTCAACTTCTGCCACGTGGACCAATTACAGGTCGTAACGTAAGCAGCTTGGTTTGCTCCGCCACACCATGTGCGCCCCTAACAGTGAAGCACACGCACAATAGTGGCGTGTGTAGTCACGCGTCGCTTTCTCGATATTTTTCGACCGTAAAATTTTTACAGTAATTTTTATTTTTTATTTCTGATTTTTTTGTATATTAAAATTAATTTTTGGATATATATGGAATTTTTAGAAATTAAATTTGTAGTAAAAAATTGCTTAAAATTTTGTTTTAAAATATTGGGAAATTGGTTTTTCTGTCCAAAATTTTTTCATAGATACCAGAAAGCTAATTTTTCATTTATATATATATATATATATATATATATATATATATATATATATATATATATATATATATCAAGTTATAAAAGGAGAGTTTACACACATGTTTATTGTATATAGACAATAAACTATAACCCTAAAACCCTGTATAACCCTATTTCAGTCTATAACCTTGTTTTTGTATATGTATATAAATTATACCTAAAACACTATATTTTGTAAAAAAATTGTTAAAATAAATACTATACATTTTTTGAAAATCACAATAAAAATAAATAAAAATAAATAAATTAAAAATATCTCATTTTCATGTCCCATTTTCCGGTCTGTCTAGAAGGACTCATTTTGACCACATCTAATACATAAGGGACACTTGCTGACAACATCTAGTAATATAAAAAATCAACTGTTTCGTTAATATTGGGAAGATTTAGTTATCTGACCAATAACTTCAATTACCTTGACTAACATGCATTTTGGCTAAAAAGGTTATATAGGATACCTAGTTTTCTAGTGCTTCTTCAGATTTTATTAGCTCTAGTCCATTTCTTGCAGGATTTTCGGGATTTGCTTTTTCGTGGTGGATGAACATGCAATAAAGATGTAGCTGTTAATCGATTAAGATTCAATATCTGTTGTGGACAAGATTCTATTGTAACAAGGGGTGAACGGTAACTAATGCTTCTATGTGACTTTTAATTTAGGACAAAATGAGATCTCAGTTATTTGCATGCATCTACTCAAATCAATCCCATAAAAGTTTGTTACACTTGAGATCATTCTTTCATTTTTTTTCCCATTCAAGAAAAATAATTGAGTTTTTTTTATGTCGAGATAAAAATATGACGGACCGTATGAGTAGATACAATGACACAATTTATATTACTCATTCCATTCTTAAATAAGTGAGGTTTTAAAAGAAAAAATTTGTTCTAATTTATCTGTCGTTTACAACTTTCTAGGAGAATAAATTATTTACTTTCCTATATCACCCTTATCTTCTCTCATTGTCCCAAGAAATTCTCACCCTTAGTATTAATAGTTTTGAACTTCCCATAAAGGGGTAGTGATGAAATTTCACACATTTAATGATAAAATGATAGTATTAAATGATTTTCTTAATCCATGTGCAAAAACCTTAAACGACACTTATTTAGGAATGGAGGGAGTATATTTCATTTGTCTCATAATATATGATGTTTTAAAGTTGTGCACAAGAATTAAGAAAATGATTGTATAACATTAGAGCATTCACAACAGATTCTTCAATAGACTCTCTATCCCCATATTTGAAGAATATATCAATAAATTAATATCCAACAGTTTTCTTATCCTTATATAATTCTCTATTTTAATCCCTATATATGATTTGACTCCTCATGGTGAGGGAATCAAAAGAGCGTTCTCTATTTATGTAAAATGACATTTCACACCCTATTTATTGCGATTTTATATTGGTTAAATGATCTTTATCTCACTTAATTGCTTATTTGGGTATTCATGCCTATCAAATTCACTCATTTTTATTTTTTAAACAGAGAATTTAGAGAAAAAAGAGAACTATAAAAAAAATTAAAAATCAGTCAAATTTTGATTTTGATCATTTTTGTAAAAAATATTACTACTGATTATAAATTTTATTATTTTATAATTAAAATAATGTTGTTTTAGTTCTCATAAATACATAATGATCGTTGCACATTTTGATTTCTAGCAATATTTATTTTTAAATTAAAATAATTGCAATTTTTAAATTCAAACAACAATTACTTTTAAATAAAAAAAAATAGTTACAACGTTCAAAACATGATTTGACTGTTGGAACTTTCAAATTTTAATATTTAAGGAATCAATATAAGGAACATGTTGGGTACATAGTGAAAAAATTGAATCTCTATCCTACAGAATGACCCAATAGCATTACAGAGTAGGGATAGAGATAAGAAAACTGTTGCGAATGCTCTTAAATATAGTATTAATTGTCTATACTATTTACTACCATATATTTATCTCATACTCTCTTTTATTTATAAAAAATATTTTTTAATAAAGAGTAATTTTGAAAAGATTGTATGATTGATTCTTCTAAATTATATGAATAATTAGTTAATGTTTTTACTCACAACAACAACGATACGTATTTTTGTGTCAATAATACAAATAGATATTTTTGGTACAACAAGAGTCGACATATTCCATTAATGTCGACTATTCACTGGCTTTTGTTTGTTTTTAGTTCATTGGTGGCTCAAGACTCTTAAGTAACAAACTGAATTAAGTAAATGTTCGGTATATAAGACTCAAGGAAAAGGGGAAAAAAAAATGAAATGATATCTAAAAGTAAAAGTTCATTGGAGTTTTCTAGGGGGAAATATTGATTTGTCAGTACAAAAATAAATGGTATCAGCAAATATGTATTTAACGACATATTTATAATTATTTTAACACGACACTTATTATTTTGACAATTTCAATAGCTTTTCTTGATCATCCAATTCCTATAATATAACATTTTTGTTAATATTATATTTTCTTTATTCCTTATATTATAACATAGTTGTTGATATTATATATATATATATATATATATATATATATATATATATATATATTTTTTTTTCAACGAATTGGAGGAAGCGAATTAAAAACGAACCGGTTATAGTGAATGTTTTTTCTGTCGCTATAACATAAAAATTCGGTTTTCTATGTTATAGCGATGATTTTAAAAACCGTTTAATAACCAATTTTTATTTTTAATTTACTCCGATTCATTGAAGAAGCGAATATATATATATTCATTCATTAAGATCTTTTGTTTTTGCCATTAATGTTATTTCTTCCTCTAGGTTTTTCAAGTTCCAAACATTTGCCGAGGGTGTCACCATCATCTTTGCAGCTGTGCTCATTGAGCGGTCTATTTTCTGCCAACTTAGCATAGCTTGTGAATTATGATAAACTGTACAACAGTTGCTATCTGTTTGTAGAACTACAGTTAATCACTGACCATTATGTCCATAAAATGTCGTCAATTATATATGCTGTAAGACAAAACGATGCCACTTTGTGTTCTCCTAGTCCTTGTATATACATGACTTCTTTGGAACAAAAGTATGTATGACTTTTGAGTATTATAAACATTTGTACGTACTACGTAGAAAGATCTCTTCAGAGGAATCAAATGATTTATGCCTAGAATAAATTGAATAGGGTTGCCAGTAGAATTTTCCATATATAATTTTTTTTGGGCATTTGTTATATATACATATTGTTAATTTTATCGTCTTTTTTTCCTTTTTTTACATTTATTTTTGTGAACTTTGTTCTTTCTTTTCTTTGTTGTTTTAATGTATCAAAGATGTAATGTGGAATTTGAAGTATTTGTTTGATTACTAGCGTTTGCCGCGTTTGTTGTGTTAATGTTTGGTGTGTTTAAATTTTTAAATGTACCAAAAACACTGTATCATTTTTAGTGAGGTGCGTCTAAATCCCAAATATTGTGTTTATAAATTAAATAAACTGCATTTAAAATACGTTATTTTTGAAATAAAATAAAATAAAATTTTAAAATGTATTTGACCTTACAAACGCACAAAACCCCAAACAAACACTAATCTAACTAATTATTAGAGTTTCTTACATTTCAAAGGAATATATGAAATTTGATAGTACTAGTTAATTGAATACATGCAGGATGCAATAATTGAGGGGGTCTGGAACATTTGATTTCTTGGTAGTATTTAATTATTACGCATATATATCCTGAAGTAAATGAGGTTGAGCCTTGAGCAAGAAATGGGCCAAGTTATGTGGTTTGCACCATTTCACGAGTCCTTTTTTGGTGCATGCAGGAACTCAAGTAAGACTACTGCTGGTACCTTGTAGCCATCAGTGGGCTCCTCCAGGGTTTGGATGAGAATTCTGGATTATATAAAGGAAATTCATAATAACAACTGTACTCTTGTCTGAAAAAAGGCCTGTTCCCCCATATTATTTATTTTTTTATTTTATTTTATTTACTTTTTTGTGGAAATGGAGGTGGAGATGAAGATGAAAGTTTGGGCATATATTGCAGTTATGATTGTAAATTTTCTGCTGTAAGTTTTCGATTTTCATAGCTCTTCAGAAGTTTTACAGTTTCTGCAAGACTGCACACTGGATACAAATGAAGTCCTTTTTACTCCCGAAATATGTTTTGGAAAATAATTTATATGTCCATTAATTTCATGTCAAATATAAATTGCAACTAATTAACGTGGAATTAATTAATTTTTTTTATCATATATAGCAACACTATGTTTTTCTTGAAGATATTTTCACAAGAAAATGAGGAGAAAAAGAAATTCCCAGAATAATGGATTTCTTTAAGGTCCTTTAAAGTGGTTGCGAAATATCATGCTTTTGGGATTGAATGAGTTCAAGTTTTATGATTCAGAATATGGAAAAGGTAAACGAAAAGTTTGGCATTGCAGAGCTGGTCGATGCACTTAAAGAAAATAAAAGAATACAAGACCATAAACTCAATGTCTATATATCCATCTATATTATAAAGTCGCCTCCGTGAGGAGGTTAATGTCACTTGATGATTTTGGGTTTTATATACACCTGTTTGAGATGTTTTTTTTTATTATTCTTTTATTCTTATAATTTTAAATATATTATTATTTTATTTTTTTTATATTTATTCATTTAAATTTTATAAAACTTTTATTTTACTCCACATAATTTATACACAACACGTATGATTCACTCGCAAAGAGAATGCGTAAGGGTGTAAATGAACCGAGTCGAGTCGAGCCGAGTATTAAGTTAGTCAAATTTGGTTTACAAAATTTATCGAATAAAAAATAGGATTTGATTGAGGCTCGTTTAACTACCGAGTCGAACACGATCTCGAATCGAGTATGAACAGTTTGAACTTTTTGAACGAATATGATCTAAGTATTAAAAAAATATATAATTTGAAAAAATTTGAATAATTTATCAAATTTTAAAATTTATTTATATTTAAATTATTTATATTTTGAATGAAGTTGGAATCGAATTTTTAGTAGGTCGAATACCCCAATTATTTACTGCCTTAAGAATACGAGTCATATAATATGTGAAAATTTAGTTGATATATACTGATGTTATTATGATGAGTTAGCTAGCTCCTGTCACCTGACTGCATGCCACCATCATTTTCATGCAGGGTGAGAGCAGCTAATGCGCATGACATCAGATTGGTATGTGAACAGTGGCTTCTAATCATGATAATTTGGTAACTTCTATTTATTGTTCTTCTTCCAGGGTTAAAAAGTGCAGGTTCTTTAACATCTTGTTATTCTTTTGAGGAGACTGATACTTGCCCAGTTCATATTATCAGAGCAAAATAAATATAATGACTTAAGATTATTTCTATTCCATTTTTTATTTAATTTCTCTTAATATTAAATTTAATAATATAAAATATTAAGTTAATGATTTAATAAAATTCGTCTGTGTTCTGATGCAAGAGAATTTAAGGCTGATTATAAAAAACTGTCGAATAACATGTTGATAATCTGAATATCATAAGTTGGAGGATCATCATAGGGGTGGAGGTCATTAACGTCTTCGATTACGAATCGGAGGGTTAGCTTCGGGAGATTGGATGTCTTCGGACTCGTGACGTCATGACTTCGGGAGTACGACAGATTGATTGGCGTCATGACTTCGGGAGTTCAACAGATTGGTTTTACTATTGTTAGCTCTTTTATGCTAGTAGAGTTTTATTAGGAAGTAAATCTTTTATAAGAAGTTGTTACTTGTTAGAATTTTATTTTCATAAATATAAGAAGTTTGTTAGGATTTTGTTTTCGTATTTCTAGGAATTCTGTTATGACTTCAAGAGAAAATTTTGTTAGCTATAAAACACTACTTGTGGGTGAATAGATGATAACTTTGATTTTGATAAAAATATAATTTATATATTAGAGAGATTTCTCTATGTTTTGGTGAACCTCTTGTTCTTTTGCCTGTGAATTTATTTGTTTACCTTGCCCGCAGGATAATCGTTATTCTGTCCGGCGCCAGTTGGTATCAAAGCATCAACATCTTCATGTGAATAGAATTCATCAGTTTCAATGGCTCGTGGGCGTGGTTAGACCTGACAAAAAATAGGTTTGTGTTGGTTTTGGATTACATAAAATAGGTTTGGGTTAGTTTTGGAACCAAAATCATGTTACCTATATTTAATATGGATTATGTGGTTTGGATTTAAATGGTTATTGGTCGAATTCAAGTCAACCTATTTTTCAAATTATAGTTTTACTAAAATCTTAATTTTTATTATACTAAAAGAGACTTATTTTAATTTTTTAGACCCAAGTTTGAAACTAAAAATTTTAATTGATGTGACTAATATGAGTATTAAAAACATTAATTTTGTGAAATTTATAATAATAATTATTATGTTAATTAAAATTAATGAAATTATTGAGAATTTTATTACAATAATCAGTAAAGAGTATTTTTTTTAGAGAGTATATATAATCAATAAATATTATTTTTTTTGAGGGAGTGGTTGAATGGGACAGAAAACGTGGGAGTGTATACATAATCAATAAATAATAAATTTTTTGGGTGGAGAGGTGGGGGCCGGGCGGGGTTAGATTGGTTTGAAAACGCTATATTTATATATACACATTTTTGTAACCATGTCATTTGCCAACAAAAACAGGAATTCATCCATTCTTCGTCATTAATTAATTATCATGAGTTCACAACAGAACATGAGCTACCAAGCTGGCCAGGCCATTGGCCAAGCTCAGGGCGGTCCATCTGCTCAAGTAAGGGGTGGGAGTGGGGGTGGAGGTGGGGGTGTATACATAATTAATAAATATTACTAAATGTGTTAACTTTATTATGGATTAATTCCATATATAATTAGTGAAATGATTTTTATACATAATTATAAATATATAAATTACAAAAGTATGTAATATGTATACAATGTAATATGTATAATGTATGTGTTATATAAGAATGTACTGTAATAATGTATATATGTTGATGTATTAGCTTTACAAAGTGTAAAAAACTATTATAGACTAATATAGGTCAAAACTAGTTAAATTAGATCCAACTCATATTTGTAATAATAACATGGGTCTAAAACCAAACCAAACCATCACCTAAAATCTAGTTAACCAACCCAATAGATCCAAGTGATTTTGGTTAACTATATAATTTTCAACTTAAATTGTCAGGTCTAGTTGTGGTCTTCGTGGGCAGATTTTGACTGAGGAACTCCCGAACCGTGATTGTAACGTTCAGGACATGATGATCGAGGATTTGCAGAGACAAGTGGGAGACTTAAACTAGCGTCTAGCGGCGCAAAATCTGGGTCGTCGTGGACAGGTTCCGGTGGAGGAAGTCCCACACCTTGATCACGATGAAGAATCCTACGATTCTTAATTGAGTTTCAATAACACTTACCACCATAGGAGACAACTATGGGAACGGTGTGATCGTGATGACCGTTATAGTGATATGGGTTTTAAAGTGGAGCTACCGAAATTTTGGTACGCTACAAGTAGAAGGATTTATTGACTGGATGAACGAAGTAAACGCATCTTTGAGTATAAGGAGGTTTCAGATAACACTAAAGTGAAATTGGTTGCAATTAAATTGAAAGGTAGAGCATCTGCTTGTCGGGAACAGATGAGGCGCTCACGGGAGAGACAAGGAAAAACTAAAATCACAAAGTGGGAGAAAATGAAGAAAAAAATGCAGTCATTTTCTTCCTTTTGGTTATACACAGTCTCTGTTTAAGAGATTGTATCTGTTAAGACAAGGTACTAGATCTGTGGATGATTATTTTGAAGAGTTTTACCAGTTGATAGCATGAAATGATCTATCAAAAATAGAGAACCAAATGGTGGCAAGATATTTGGGAGGATTAAAATAGCAGTTGCAAAATGCCCTTAGCCTCCACTCACTATGGATCAGATATCGCCGAAAGTGCGTGAGGCGAGCAACAATGTAACAAGAGGTCGACATCGAGGAACAATCCACCCAATGAATCTAACCAACCTCCACAAGTTCATACTACACTACAACAACCATAGGGTAATTTCAATTCTAGTACTACGTGCTTCAGATGTGGGGAGCCAGGCAATAAAACAACGGAGTGCCGAAAACTTGCTAACTAGAAGGGTAAGAACCTTTTGATCGAAGAGGGTGTGATCGATGAGACAGAGGAGTTCGGAGAACCTATATATGATGAGTACGAAGACGAAGATGTGTTGTATGAAGATGGTCATAAGGTTCTGGTGGTTCGCAAAAGTCTGCTGACTCCTAAAGGAGAATTCGATAAAGATTGGTTGAGGACTAATATCTTCCATACTACTTGTACAATGGAAAATAAAGTCTGCAAGATGATCATCGATAGTGGCAACTACAAAAATGTCGTATCCAAAGAATTTGTTCAGAAATTACAGTTGAAGACATGTCGACATCCAAAACTATACAAGCTGTCATGGCTAAATAAAGGTAATGAGGTGATAGATAATAAAAAGTGTTTAGTTTCATTTTCAGTAGGAAATAAATACTTTGATAATGTGTGGTACGATGTGGTGTCTATGGATGTGTGCCATGTGTTGTTGGGCCGACCTTGGCAGTATGACCGAAGATTCATTCATGATGATCTGAAGAACACGTAATGATCCCTTAGTATAAAAGGGAAGAAGATTGTGTTAGAACCACGGAGGGAGGAATGTGGTTCGGTTCAGTAGTTGGGAACCTGAACCTATTATCTATGGCGAGATTTCTAATAGAGGTTGAGCGTGAAGGTGTGATATATGTGTTACTTCCTTGTGAGAAAAGTTTGACAGATGAACACGCAGAAGTACCGGCCGATGCCCATAAGTTACTATAAGAATATGATGATCTTATGCTTGAAGAGCTTCCATCAAGATTACCACCATTGAGAGACATTCAACACGAGATAGATCTTATTCCGGGATCAAGTCTACCAAATAGTCCAGCTTACAGTCTCAGCCCAAAAGAGTCCGAAGAGCTGCAGAGACAAGTAGTTGAATTAATAGAGAAAGGATACATTCGTGAGAGTATCAGCTTGTGTGTCGTACTAACTCTATTAGTACCAAAGAAGGATGGATCATGGAGAATGATCATCGACAGTCGAGCAATCAATAAGATCATAGTAAAATATCAATTTCTGATACCTCGTCTGGATGATATATTAGATCAGTTGTTCGATGCAAAAGTCTTTTCAAAGATTGACCTGAAGAATAGATATACCATCAGATATGGATAAGGCTTGGAGATGAATGGAAGATGACATTCAAAACTCAGCATGGATTATATGAATGGATGGTTACACACTTTAGACTCTCCAATGCTCCCAGTACATTTATGAGGTTCATGCACCAAGTTTTTTGGCCTTTTATGGGAAAATTTGTGGTTCTCGCTAATGCTCTCACCGTTGCGTTGTACCTATTAGGGCACAAATGCTTCTTGAAGCGTATTTGCTCTTAGCAGCTTGTGTTATTTCCAAGGCTTAATTAAGCGCAATTACTTTCATGGTGTGTCAAAGTATTGCTTTTGACCACTTGTAATAAATGACCATAAATTTTCATACGAACTCCGGTTGAGGCGATTTAGAATGATTATAAAAGATAATGAGTATACCTACAACTTTTGTTCTTTAAGGTTTTTGATTTGAGGTCTGGAACAGGAGTCAAAATGGCCATCTTTGGGACTGATGTGTATTAAGAGGCAATCGGAGGGCGTCGGGCATGCACATATGCAAGTGTAGTGCTTCTGACGATAAAAGATGTTATTCTAAGTTATAAAACATGAATATTAAAAAATATAATCATGCTTAACATTAATAAATGATGTATTAGATATGTTGTATAAGAATACTAAGCATATACAAGATAGACGAATCGGGCGTGTGACGAATGAACGTCGAAATGCTGTGACAAGTGTAAATGAACGTAAAAAGCATTTCAATTCAATTGAAATGAACATTATAAGATATGGAATAGGGTTAATATAAAACCAATAAGGAGTCCTAACAAGACTTAACCACTTGAATGAACTTCGAGTATGACTAAGGAGAAATATAGTGAGATATAAGTCGAAAGTTAACACAATCAAATTGAACATTGTGTATTAATTAACAGGAAGGGTTATGAGATGTAGAGTAAAGTTTACATTACAACTACTATGTGTTGCTATATGACTAATAGTTGATGTGTATGATTATATAATTGTGTAGGGCACATGAAGTGCAGATAGTTGTAAGCTATTAAATTGTTATTGATAAACAATGATCAAGGCAAGTCTTTCAGTTCCTATTTTTTATGTGAAATTGATGATGACTTGTTTTAAATCTGTATTTCAAAGAGCATGATGTATTTCTTATATTGTAAGTATCAATTGTTAAAGTCAATTTATGATTACATCGGTTGAATAAGGAATGCTGATTGAGTTATGGAACTTAATCTTTATTTGATATGTGATGTACAACATGTATGATGTGTTTAGACAGATGTTTATGATTTATAAGATGAGCATGTTATTATGTGCTACGTGATGCATGAAAATTGTTAGATTTGCTAGGCTGTCGAGCTCAACCTTGCAAATAACCATTTTTGCAGGTTAAGGATTCAAGATAACGTTATGTGATACTTGAATGACATGGATCAGATGTAATGCATGAAAATTTAAATACTTTTGCTGAGTTGATATTATTTTGAACCATGTTTAAGGTTCCAGATGATGTACTTGATAAATCACAATGATTATGTAATAATAAACTGTAAAGTTTGAGTTATCTGATATGTAAAGGTTATCGGATTGAAATGTAAGATTTTATAAAATTACTCTGATGAAGCGACTCATAAAATAAATTTAATTCATAGATGTATAGCTGATAAAGGTTATGATTTAGGGAATCAAAGTAAGAAGACAGAAAAGTTTTAATTATTTCGTATTTTATTAAGTTTAACATTGAATAATGATGTAAAATAAGAAGTTAGACGTATTGTTAACGACCGAAGTCAAGAGATGAATTTTATGAATTTTGGGGTCGTTACATCTATTTTGACAACATTCTTATTCATAGTCCGACATGGAAGACACATCATGAACACCTCCGAGTTGTTTTTGAGGCATTAAGAAAATTATGCTTATTCATTGATCAAAAGAAGAGCTCCTATTTCACGTCATCGATAAACTTACTTGGCTTCGTTGTATCTACCGAAGGTGTTCATGCATATTCGACCAAGATTGAGGTAGTCGTGGCATGGCCTACACCGAAGACTATACATGATGTCAGAAGCTTTCATGGGTTGGCATCTTTTTACAGACGGTTCATCCAGAACTTCAGCACATTGGTTGCGCCTATATCACCGTGTGCCTTAAAGGAAAATTATTCCAATGGTCCTAGGAGGCCGAAGATAACTTTCAGCTGGTCAAGATCACTGAAGCACCAGTACTGACATTTCCTGACTTCAAGAAGGTCTTTGAGGTAAATTATGATGCATCGAGAGTTGGTATTGGTGGCGTTCTCAGTCAAGAGGGTCGGCCAGTGGCTTTCTTCAGTGAAAAGTTATCAGGGTCAAAGAAGAATTATTCTACTTATGATCTGGAATTTTATGCCATAGTTTAGACGTTGAAGCATTGGTGTCATTATCTGATACAGAGGGAATTCATTCTTTTCACTGATCATGAGGCATTAAAGTATATTAATGGTCAAGATAAGTTGAGTAGAATACATGCTAAATAGGTTGCTTACCTATAGGAATTCAATTTCACTTTGCGAAATCAGGCAAGAAGTTTAACCGTGTTGCCGATGCGTTAAGCCGAAGAGTGTTACTCCTTAGTATTATCCGTAAAAAAGTTGTAGGGTTTGAAGTCTTCACTGATATGTATGAAGGAGATCCTTCTTTTAGAAAGATAATTCAGGAAATACGAGAAGGTTAGCGATCTGACTTTGTCTTATATAATGGTTATTTGTTTCAAGGAATCCAGTTATGCATTCCAGATTGTTCAATTTGGTAGAAGATAGTAAGTGAACTTCACAATGAAGGACACTTCGGGCGAGACAAGACATTAGTCCTAATATCAGCTGACTATTATTGGTCGAAGATCTCAAACAATGTGGATCGCTATGTAGAAGGGTGTTTTGTTTGTCAGAAGTCAAAAGGAGTTCTTATCAATATAGGATTATACACTCCCTTACCTATTCCTGAAAGACCTTGATATAATGTTAACATAGATTTTGTTTTGGGTCTACCCTGAACTCAGAGAGCTTCAGACTATATTATGGTTATGGTTGATCGATTCTCTAAGATGGCTCATTTTATTCCTTGCAGGAAGACAATGGACGCTAATCAGATCGGCCACCTTTACTTTCGGGAGATTGTACGTTTGCATGGCATTCCCCAGTCTATTACCTCTAATCATGATACTAAGTTTATGAGTAATTTCTGGAGAAGTCTGTGGGAAAAGCTTAGGACACAATTGCAGTGCCTATCATACTCAAACAGACGGGCATATCGAAGTGGTGAACCGAAGCTTGGGTAATCTTTTAAGATGTTTGGCCGGAAGTAAACCGAAGTAGTGGGATCTGGCGCTTCCTCAAGTAGAGTTTTCTTACAACCGTTTAAAGAATTAGACTACTAACATGACTCCTTTTGAAATATTTTATGGCTAGAACTCTTATGAGCTTCTAGATTTGGTTCTTATTCCTCATATTGGATGAGTGTACCCCAAAGCGGATGAAATGATAGATCATCTTCAGGTTATCCATGATCAGGTGTACAAATCAATTACAGAAAATAATGCTAAGTACAAGGATTGGGTTGACAGTCACCATCATCAGGATGTTTTTAAAGTTGGTGATTTTGTTTGGGTCGTACTAACCCGAGATCGTATTCCTGTTGGTGACTATAATAAGCTTAAGGGTCGGAAAATTGGTTCTTGCGAGGTTCTGCAGCAGATTGGTGACAACGCTTATCGGTTGCGCGTTCCTAGTCATTTGCGGACTTCAAATGTTTTTAACGTGAAGCATTTGAGCCCTTGTTTTGAGCAGTCTGATGATAAAACTGTGAACTCGAGGATAATTTCTTTCCAACTCGAGGTGATTGATGTAGGAGGATCCAAGGCTGATGATGAAGAGCTGTCAGATAACATGTTGATGGCCTTGGAGTATCATGAGTTGGAGGATCGTCGCAGGCGTGAAGGTCATTAACATCTTCGGTTACGGACTAGATGGTTGGCTTCAGGAGATAGAGTTTTATTAGGAAGTAAATCTTTTATAAGAAGTTGTTACTTGTTAAGATTTTTGTAATATCCGTAAATTTTATAAATGATATTAATATTGAAAATAAATTATTAGAATATTTATGTTGAAATACATATATAATTATGCGTGTCTTGGAAAATGATAATTCAATTTAAATTGAGTTAAATGTGTGATGAGTAAGTAATATGGTGGAAATGATGAAAAGCTTAATTTAAGCTTATGAGATATACCTAGTGTGGCAAAGTGATGAAATAAGTAATTTATTAATTAAATTAATAAAGGGATTAGTTAAATAATGTGATGGACTAGTTACTATTAATTTAGTTGATTAATTATTATGTGCAGTTACATATATGGTATGGTTTGGTTTTCTGCAGGAGCTAAACCTGGTTTGGGAATGCCCTAAGGTGGTGCAAATGCTGCCACTTCTAGAAGATAAACCAAATAAGCAAATTGCTATTTAAGTGACCAATCCTTGAAAATTTATTTTTGTTGCTTTGTGCATAAAATATAATGTGGGATACTTAGAATAATAATATAATAAATATAAAAGACTATATGATAAAAGTAAGTCGAATTATATAATTTACTAAATTATATAACGGAGCTTACGTGATATTACGATTTATGGTGAATCAATTAAATGTGTATTTTAAAAGTATAGGAGAAATTTAATTTTAGAAAATAAATATTTTATATTAGTTATCATTGTGATATTTGGGTATAATTAAAATAATAAGTTTTACGAAAAATAATGGGTTGATAGTACCCAACCAATAATATTCTAACCTAATTTAAATATTATTTTGATTAACCCAATGTATATGGATTGTATGATTATGTTTATATGTACCCATAACTTATTACAAGGTAATAATATTAACTCAATAAAATTTCACTTGTGAGCCAAAAAGGAATTAACCTTAGTATATGAAGTCCATTTTACTGATACACAAAGAAGTAATAGGGCTTGTCCCAAAACCATTATCCCATTTCATTTAATTGTTGTGTATAGGCAATTGGCCTATCCTATCTCTGCATTTCTCATCTCTAGACATTCAAATGATGAAGGGGGAGTGGGTTCAATAGTGCCATGTGAACTATTCCACCAAATTTTCTTTACCCATCATCATCTTCTTCTTCCCTTTGGTTTGATTCTTAGGGCAAAAGAATTGTATAGGTAATAATCTCCCTATAAATGGAAGCCTCCACTTCTCAAATTGAGTTACTAGAAATATGTATAAGTTCAATTACAGAACAATCTAAAGTTAGAATAAAAGTTTAGTATTTCAAGCTTCAAGAGGTAACATTACCTTAACTATGTTCTTAATTTCAAGTTTGATAAATTCTTAAGACTAGAAATATGTATATATGAGTTCAATTAGAGAGTGAGTGCTAGAAAATCGGAGGCATAGATCGTGATCGGCAAATCAAGGAACAATCTAAAGTTAGAATCAAAGTTTAGCATTTCAAGCTTCAAGAGGTAACATTATTACCTTAACTATGTTCTTAATTTCAAGTTTGATAAATTCTTAAGAATTTCTTGTTAATTGGATTGAAAGTTGATACCAATCTGTTAACTGAGTTTATACATATGTATGGAATCAATATGGAGTAGTTTAAGTATGTTAAATGAAGGATTTCTTGTTTGGCGAGGGCTTTCTTGTCGAAGTTCTACGAGAGTTCAAAGTGTAGAGCTGCTCTCGAAAATCTGCCCTTGAGAAGGGCGCATAAGCTTGCACTCTTTAAGAACTTCTTATGTTTATTATATGCTAAATCAAAACTTTACGCAATTTCTCGGGCACCGAGCACTTGATAATGACTTTGACTTTTTTTAATGTGATACCTCTATTATGTTGGTTTGACTTTGTCATGCATGAAAATAGGTCTAACATATGGTCTAGAGTCCCTTGCATATCATGAATGGTTTATTTGCTTTAAGGTATATTTTCTAAAGAAAACTTAGAGTTTTGAAAATGAACTTTGATGAAACTTGTGATATATAAGTTCTGACCTTGTAGCATATGTATATGGCTGAGTTATGCGTACAAATGAGCATGAGATATGATTTAAAGTTGCTTTGCTTATAATCAATTTGCGTTAGCTTGGTTTAGAACGACTTTTATAAAAACTCGAAAGATTTGGAACTAATATCCATGAGCATTGTATTGCTTACATTCTAAACTTATAGGATTGTATGCTAGTACTCTTCATGCCACTAAACATGACATATGCGTACACTCACCTAGTTAGACACAATATAAGATATTCAAGTATGATTTTAAATAAGTTTTCAAGTAATGAACGATACTAGCTATGTGTAAATAAATTGAATACATGCGAGCATGCTTATTACAGGTTGTCTAACATCCTTACGTGGTTTAATGGTTAATGTAGTTAACCTCTTGATTTCATGAACTTATTTAGCCTTAATTCAATAGAATTTCCAACTAAAATCATAATGTGTAAAAGTGAACTTGAAATGACCCTAGGAGAGCCCAAGACCTCTTAACATATGTGTATGATATGTGTTAGTACTCATGCATGCTAGAAACTAAAATGGAATCAAGAAATCAAAAGTCGTCTCTTGGCCTAGTCGTGGATCGTGCATGAATTGAGCCACTCCTGTTCAATTATACCTTCAATTTCAGTAGGCGTAGTAATCAATTGCTTTTAGCTATGATCTGAGACTGGAAGCATGTTTACCTTAATATTCTAAGTTCTATAACATAGTGTGAGCGATATTTTAAGTGTTCAAAAGTTGTAAAAGGTTTCTAAATGAAGATTTCAAAACGCAAAGGCAATGTTGATTTCAAAACCACGCGGTTGATAATGTGCTAATATGTGACCTGATTGCATAACAAATATAGGGTTGAAAAGGTGTACTTATCATGTGTTTGAACATGCGTAATATATGTGTGTAGGATTGTTAGTTTACGTATCGAACTCGTATAACTAATGAATATATTTATGTACATAACTATGATATAATAGGACATTGAAGTGAAATTAAGCTATAAGTTGGTAAACGATGCAAAATGCAAGCTTCCTAAATTCATTTGATTCTTATATTGAATGTGAGTTCCTAAATTTATACATCGCTTTGAATATTGTACATATTTCGAGCAAATATCTATACTCGTATGAATCGTTATTCAAATTCTGAAATTCGACTTAAACTTTATATCTTGAATCATGTTGCGAGTTTGAACTTGTTGTTTTTAAATGTATTGAGAAAGGTGTCTAAGCCATTTGATTCAGCTAGACAAGTATCTATGAGTTAGAAAGCTATCCAAACCAATTTCTTTGGTGCAGACTCTTATAAATCTGCTGAGATGAACAACCCTCATAGAAGGGATATATATATATATATATATATATATATATATATATATATATATATATATATATATATATATATACTATATTGGGAGACCAACACACGTGTGAACAACATGTTTAAATGTTATGCATAATGTAGGGTACTTCAGGCTATCATCTATTATACTTGTTTATATTGAATTTTCAGTGAAACACTGTTAATTTTAGCAGGAGTTCTTAGTCCATAGTGACTACTCAGTGTTTAATATTCTTTAAACCTTAAACTATTGAAACCTTTAAAGTTTGTTGAATAACTTTCAGTCCATAGTGACTCTTATTTCAATTCAAAGATCAGATTTGGAACAATTGATAATTCTTGCTTCCAACGTTATTCTTTTAATTCCTGAACTATCATTTACCATTATACCCTTGAGATCATGAACTTTATATACGTGTTTACCCTTATTGCTATATTACTTGCTGGATAAATTTGTTGCTCATTCTTGCTTTCCTAAAATATTTCAGTTAAGACAGAGCGAGGCAGTACTTCAGGGAAGGATAAGGGTAAGGGCAAGACTATGGAATAGCTTTAGTCCTTTATGCTAGAAGTGTATTGTTATTATGTTTGTAATAAGACTTAATCAGTATTATGTATTAAGTTATGTGACAGTTTAAGTTATGTATTAAGATAGTCATGGTTGCGAGACCTTGGGACGAGAATATTTATATTATGTCAATGTAAATTATTTTATTATTCCGTTGTTTGAGATTTTAGTTTGTTATTAGAGTTAAATCGTGAAGTACCGAATTCGAGATATAAGTATCTAAATTTGGGGGCGTCACAATTTTATTTCCATAAATATAGGAAGTTTGTTAGGATTTTGTTTCCGTATTTCTAAGAATTCTGTTATGACTTAGAGAGAAAGTTTTGTTAACTATAAAACCCGGCTTGTGGGTGAATAGATGATAACTTTGATTTTGATAAAAATATAATTTAAACATTAGAGATTTCTCTGTGTTTTGGTGAACCTTTTGTTCCTTTGGCTATAAATTTATTTATTTACCTAGCCCGCAAGATATATAATTGTTATTCTATTTGGCGCCATGTTCTTAGTATAATCATTAAATAACTTTTACATCGATAAATATATATTGAAAGAAATTGAATGAAAAGTGTAATATATGGAATCCTAATCTAAAAATAATATTACCAACACAACAAGTATTGCTTTAAGTATTAAGTACTATCACTAGCTCAGAATAATTGTAAAAATATTGTTAAATATATTTGTTCTCACGATGTTATTTTTGATTTCACAATATAAACATTCTACTTTTTAAGGTTAATATAGAGCAAATTTTATTTTATAATGGAGCAAATGGTTGATATATATAGAATTTATAATTTATCTTCTTTTTTCTGAATTGGTAATGCTCCTGATTTGTGTAATTAGTGGGGAATGTGGCAATTTTATTAAGGGTGGAGACCGTTATAACTAAATAAAGTAAAAAATTAATAACTCTTTACTAAAAACACACGTCTCCGTAAAATTGTAAGATGATGAGGACTAACGACTACCTAGTACCGAAAGCATGGTCTTAAAAATCGACTGTCAAATTAACAGGTAAAAACTGCAATCAGTTCACACTCTGGTCCGATTTGAATCACTTAATCGATTTTAGTCAAAAACCGGTTGATCACCAGTCGAACAGATGATTTATCCGGTAAAATTGGTTAGTTGACTCAGTTTTTAATTTTTTTTACCAAAAAATTAAAATATTAAAATAAACCATTTTTAGTAATATTATAAATTAGCTTTATTATACTTTAGTTCATAAAAAATGAGAATTTTTAATTTTTTATTAACTACTAAGAATATATATTTTTATATATTAATGACGTCAATAGGTTAATAATGGCTCGACCACTGATTTGACTAATTATCTATCCACTTAGTACTTTTTCTAATTCGATGACCCGTCTGAATATGAAAACCATGACGGAAAGGTCAAAAAAATTGATAACCCGTGACCTAATGACAAGAGAGTCGGTGACTGAAGTCCAGTACTGAACGCCGATTACAACTATGTAGTACGATCTTAAGATAGCAAAATTCCGATATCTTATTGGATAAGTTCTGACCCGCACGAAAAGGCATAATGATCTGCAACTTACTCGAAGAGAGGTTCGTCTTCAATACTATGTAAATAGTCTCGAATAATAAAACTTAAATAAGTAGATTTTTATTAAAATTACAATAAAGTCACAATATTACAATAAAGTCACAATATTATTAAGGTTAACTAATTATAAAAGTATTGTTAAATATATATTTATTCTCACAATATTATTTTTGATTTGACAATATAAACATTCTACTTTTTAAGGTTAATATAGAGCAAATTAAAATTTATTTTATAATGGAGCAAATGAGTGATATATATCGAATTTATAATTTATCTTCTTTTTTTATAAATTGTTAAATGCTTCTAATTTGTGTAATATTTAGTGGGGAATGTAGTAATTTTATTAAGGGTGGAGGCCATTATAATTAAATAAAGCAAAATTAAATAGACTTCACTAAATCACATATTTACCTTTTACTTTATGTACTTTATTTCATTTTTTTTTCGAGATAGATTTTTTATACGTTTAGTCATATTATTAGGATATTATTAGGACGGATGAAATATTTATTTTTAATTTGTTAATTGATTTTTGAGAAATTGGTATAGTTTAAAGATAACTATATCCTCAATAAAATATACGTGATTAGAACATGACTCAAAATTAAAAATATATATGTACGTGCCAATTATGAGATGAAAATACTTTCTTTAACTAATTGAGAAGTTACTTACTTTAAAACTAATTGACAGTTTAATTAGACAATTGTATAACTCAACCTATTCTTCTCCCAAGTCCACTTGAAGGACCACAATTCTAATTTTTAGTACTCCATTTGTTTGTTAGTATAATTCGTTTTAAAAAAATATTTTTGTTTCTTAATAAAAGTCGTTTGAAAATTTTAAGTAAATATTAATTGTTTAGTTTCTAATATTATTCCAAGTATTAAATATAAATTTGGTTTTATCATTATTCTCTGTCCAATAACTTTTTCCAATATAAGTGCAATACAGACAATTAGTATTATATTTAATACTTTATAATCATTTTTTAATACTTATACACAACTCTAAAACGACTTATATTAAAGAACGGAGGGAGTACTTACGAGTTAAAAGAGGTCCAAATTAGCCTTAGATCTTTTTTCTGAGTATTGCTACATTTATAAAAAAAAGCTTTTATAAAAATTAGTTTATAAATAATGCGTTAAAATGTAATTAGTAGATGAATTTAATAATAGTTGTCGGGCCATGATACTTTATGTAGTGGGCCGGACTGAATGGACTTATCTATTGAGTTTCATTTATTGGGTCTTGAAGATGTTGGGGCTAGTCATTGGGCCGGAGCCAATGCATAAATAATGTTTTTTATTTGAGTTTTGACCGGTGATGATGATAAAAATAGCTGTTGACCGATCTCCTGCATGGTATTAATGAGGATGGGACAGATTCGAATGGCGGTGGACAAAGGTGATGGGATCAGCAGGTAGGATACCTGCAGTGTGATGGTGTCAAGCAGGTCGGTTGCACACAAAACCGGAGAACTAGTATATGAGGACTGGATATACAAGACAAAAGAAAGGTAATTGATATTTTTCTCTCTCAAGATACTAGATATTATTTTCCTCTATTGTTAACCTTGTGATCGCCTGTACTGATTCTTACATTAGAGCTATCCCCCGACGGTCCAAGCCGTCAGGCTTCTGGTATTGACGTGTTTACTGTGCAAGATTGGACGTGTTTTACGTGATTGGGGCGCGTAGAAAGATCTTAGCGTTAACATTGACGCTAGAAGGAGGGCGTGTTTTCTAGTGTTCTTGAGTTTTCAATCACAACTCTTTAGTTGTTCTACGTCTGAAGTTATGGTGAAGAGTAGAACGGTTACCCCTGAAGGACAGCCGATGGCTGTAAGTTCGTCTATACAACCAGTGTCTGTCAAAGATCGTTTGGGTCCTTCAAAGAGTGATTATGATAGTACGGCTTCCAAGCATTTTTCAGAAGGTTCTTTTTCGAAAGCTCATGGTGATGCTAAAAGAAGATTGGTTTTTGCTGCCAAAAAAGGACTTGACCATGGTCGGAGACGGGTAGAAGGCACACCGCCTAGAACCCAACACCGGGATGGTCAGACCGACAAGGCTTCCAAACTTGCTAAGATGGCAGAAGAGGCAGATAAAGCTTTAGAGGTCCTTCTGAAGCAGAGGGAAGAGATAGCAAAACAGATGCTTCGCATGGCCGAATTGTAGGATGAGGCGTCAAGTTATGTTCAGTCTGAAAGACATATCAAGTCTATAGATAGGCAACCAAGAGAAGGGAAGGAGCATGTACACTCTGTTCATATATCTCGAGGCCGACCTCGGGATCGAAGGAGGTCAAAAAGCCGTACTCCTAAGGTATCGAATAGGGCGCCTCACCCTATCGGCTCTCAGAATCATGGTGGTAGCAAACGAAGAAGTATATCTCGAGAGTACACTCCTGAGAATACAAAGAAGGTATTCCGCCTTAAATATTCTCACCACAGTGACAGAGCCCCACACCAAAGTAAATCCAGAAGTTATACTCCAGAGAATCCAACGGGGGTACACCGCCCTGTGGATACCCGTTATCGAAAGAGTCCATCCAAAGCCGTGGATATGGATGCAAAGCACCAATTTATCCAGAAGATAAAGAGTTCTCTGGAGAAGGAAGTCTCCTCACAACCGGAAGGAGTGTAGTTCTTGGTTAGAGAGTTAAAAGAGCTTCGGAAGCAACTGGCCAAAGTTTAACATGTGAAGGATACTTCTGGAAAAAAGGCATCTCCTTTTTCCTCGGATATTCTTAAGGAAAAGGCTGATCCTACTAAGAAACTCCCTCACATGGAGAGTTATGATGGATCTGGAGATCCCTATGACTATAGCCAAGCATTTGACAGGCTGATGGACTATTACGATTTTAGCGATGCTGCCAAGTGTTAGACATTCGTGACGATGCTCAAGAAAGATGTAGGGCAGTGGATGGGTACTTTGCCTTCGGATTCGTTCTCGTCATGGATGGAGTTGTGCGGAAAATTCCATGCTAGATTTAGGAGCAACAAGAGGAGGGGAAAGCCTACTGGTTCGCTGGCTCAAGTTCAACAATTTTCAAATGAGTCCTTAGGCCAATATGTGAAGCGCTTCAGGGAAGCAGTTAGTCAGGTAACAGACCTCAATGATCTTCAGGCTGTCAAGTTATTTTAGAACGGTTTAGACTTGATAAAATCAGAAAAGCTGGTGAAGAAGTTGATGTTTCACCACCCAAAAAATTTGGCTAAAGCTTTTGATAAGGCTGAGGGCTATATTATGGTAGAGGAAGCTATAAATAGCTTGAAGCGTCCTTCTTCGGACAGATTGAAAGAGACAGATGGAGATAAAGCTGAAGGCGATCAGAGGAAGAGTGGAGGGAATAATGATCGGCCAGAAGGTAGCTCGAAGAAGTACAACAACAATTGGCGTCAAGGAGGAAATCGTCCACCTGTTCCCACCCAGAAGGTGAACAAGGTATACACCTAACTAAATACGGATAGGGCTGTTATTCTGGATCAGATCAGGGACCAACCTTACTTTGAACCACCTCGTGATAATCTTAAACCGGGATCGGGCAATACTCGCAAATATTGTGGTTATCATCAGGCATCTGGTCATGACGTGAATGAATGTTGTAGTTTGAAGGAATTCGTGGAGAAGAAGGTTCAAAGTGGCGTGTTGGTCCAGTATGTGGCAGGAAGAGAACACCAACAGGAACAGCCGAATAATGACCGATTTGTTCAGGTGGCTCAACCGGTTCAACCTGTACAACCTGCTCCGAATCAGCCACCGAGGCACGTCATTGATGTTATTACCGGGGAAACAGTAGGAAGGATGATAGGGAAGAAAAGATGTGGATATTTGGATTTGGTTATGTCAGTGGAGGGTACTCTCCCAAAGACTGACAGACCATATCCAGGGACGGTCATATCTTTTATCGATGAAGATTACCCTTCAGAACCCATCGAACCCCATGAAGGAGCGTTGGCGATTCATCGCATGAAGTGGGTTCGATGGGCGTGAAGAGAATGATGATTGACAATGGGTCTTCTGTTGATATTCTATATGCCCAGGCTTATCAAAGGATGCATTTAGATGGACGAAAGATGGAGGTCGGACAAGAGGCTCCTTTATATGGCTTCAGTAATGATCCAGTCAAAGTTCTAGGGACTATTGAGCTACCAGTTATCTTCGGTACGACTCCTCAACAGGTAGAAATAATGTGTAAATTTTATGTTGTGCATGTAGATTCGGCTTACAACGCCATATTGGGTAGACCTACTTTGACTTCTCTGCAAGCTGTGACGTTAATTCCTCATTTCAAAATCAAGTTCCCAACAGCACATGGGGTTGGTGAGGTGGCAGGGGATTTGGATCTAGCTAGACGCTGCTATCGGAATGCTGTGATTGCTTCAGGAGTATGAGTTAACAAGCAAAAGCAAACTATGGCTATAGAGATTGAGCCCTTTACTGAGAGTAGTTCAGAACCATTGGTTATGCCAGCTAGAGAGACAGAAGAGTTTGAACTGGTTCCTAGCAAGAAGGACAAAATGGTGAAGATATGTTCGGGTCTGCCGGAACCTCTCCGGACGAACCTTATAGAACTCTTACGATGTTATGCAGATATCTTCGCATGGGAACCTAATGATATGCCCAGAGTGAGCCGAAAGATTGCAGAGCATAGGCTGGAGGTGGACCCATCAAAGAAGCTGGTTCGACAAAAAAGAAGGATTTTTGCACCAGAGCGACAGAGGATTATTGATGAAGAAATTGCAAAGTTGTTGGCTGCAGATTTCATCTTCGAGATAGATTACCCGGAATGGATGGCGAATTTGGTGCTAGTCCAGAAGCTGAATGAGAAATGGTGAGTCTGTATTGACTATACGGACTTAAATAAAGCTTGCCCGAAGGACTTCTATCCCTTACCTCACATTGATCTGCTCATCGATACGATTTCGAGGTATGTATTACTTAGCTTTATGGATGCTTTTTCTGGTTATCACCAAATTTCCATGTGTAAAGAGGATATACTAAAGACGGCGTTCATTACGCATCGTTCGATGTATGCCTATAAGAAGATGACATTTGGTCTGATAAACGCTGGAGCTACTTACCAGAGGATGATGAACTTCGTATTCCGAAAGTAGCTGGGGAGGAACATGGAAGTATATGTTGATGACATGATAGTGAAGAGCATGATATTGCAGAAGCACTTGGATGATTTAGAAGAATGTTTTTAGACAGTCCGTCATCACAATTTGAGGCTAAATTCGACCAAGTGCACTTTCGGTCTCGGTGCAGGTAAATTCCTGGGTTATCTAGTCAGTCAGCGGGGTATTGAAGCTAATCCAGAAAAGATCCAGGCTATTCTGAACATGAAGAATCCTCAATCATTTAAAGATATTCAATGGCTAACAGGGAGAATTGCAGCTTTGAGGAGATTCATATCTAAATCGGCAGAAAGGTGTTTGCCGTTCTTTGATACTTTGAAAGGGCCGAAGAATACGAAGACGTTTCAGTGGACTTCGGAATGTGAAGACTCCTTCCAGGGAATAAAGACATATTTGTCTTTGGCGCCTTTGTTAGTGAAGCCAGCTCCTGCTGAGCCATTATATTTGTATTTAACAGCTAGCTCATTGGCAGTGGGAACGGTTTTGGTGCGAGAAATTGGGGGTAAGCATCATCCGATTTATTATGTAAGCCATGTCTTTAGGGATGCTGAGACAAGGCATCCGAACATTGAGAAATTTGCCTTTGCTTTGATGATAACTAGTCGAAAGCTTAGGCAATATTTTCAAGGTCGGCTTTTGGTAGTTTACACAGATCAGCCTCTGAAGAAGGTTATGGGCAAGCCTGAAGTTTTGGGGAGACTTGCTGCTTGGATAATGGAATTGTCTCAATTTTTCATAGAATATCATCCCCGGACTGCCATAAAAGGTCAAGCCCAGGTCAATTTCATGGTGGAGTGTTTATTTTCAGAAGCTGATGACAGTTTGGCAAAAGATGAAGTGTCTGATCGAGCAGTTGTAGTACTTCAACAGAATTAGAGCTCGTGGACGTTGTATGCGGATAGATCTTCTACTTCAGACATCAGTGGAGCATGGATTGTTTTGATAAGTCCGGAGGGGTTTAAGGTGCAGCAGGCCATTAGATTTGGGTTCCGAGCCATAAACAACGAAGCAAAGTACAAAGTGGTGCTAGTAGGAGTACGATTGACAAAGAGTCTTGAAGTTCAGAAGCTAATCATCTACAACGAGGACTACCATGGGAGATTCACCTTTCAGGTTGGCTTATGGTACTGATGCGTTAGTCCATGTAGAGATTGGATCTACCAGTCTTCGGGTTAGTTAGCTTAAAGAGATACAATGATGAAGGACTGAAGATTAATATGGATTTAATAGAAAAAGTCAGAGAGACAGCTCTGATCAAATTGGCAGCCTATCAACATCGTGTAGCTAAGCACTATAATAAAGGGGTAAAGCTTCGAAGATTTGAAGTAGGAGATTTCATCCTTAGAGAAGTCGAAGCGTCTATGCCTCAGAATTTGGGAAAGCTAATGCCGAACTGGGAAGGTCCTTATGAAGTTGTTGAAGTACCGAAGTCAGGGACCTATCGGTTAAGGGCGTTAGATGGGTCTGAAATCAAGAATACTTGGCATGCTGGTAGACTTCCAAAATATTTTCAGTAGAGACAGTGTCAGTATACCGGAGTCTGTAATATTTGAATCATCATCAATAAAAGATTCTTTTTTCCAATTGAACTTGTTGGAAGAATGCATATTGTGATTTGATGTTTAATGTAAATGCTCATGATTATGTGCAAAGTCCTTCAAGGAATATATGTACAAGGACTTAGTGATAGATCAAAATTGTTAGGTTGATCTTAGCCTTTAATGCTCACTTGTATAGATAAAGAGATCAAATATGTTAGGTTGATCTATCGTGAAATGTATAGATAGGCTTTAACAGGAATCGTAGTCTATCAAGCTGATCAACAGATTGCAGAAGCCAAGGCAAGATCGTAGAGCTTAGAAGATCGTAGTATATTTGCCATGAAGGACCTCTTCAAAAATCGTAGAGTGGTCCAGACGTTTGCCAAAGCTAACTCAGAGATCGTAGTGTGCTCTCGGAAACGTTGAGTCTGCAAAACGAGCAAGTGATGATCGTCGTGTGAAAAGATCGTAGTGTGTAAATCCTTGCAAGAAATCATAGTGTTCTCTTAAGAACAAGCACCAATATGACAAGAAACTACGATATGGATAGTAGAGTGTCATCTGCCTTATGTTAGAAGCATCAAGCCCTACCTTTTGTTTGAAGAAGAATTCCAACAAATATGGAATGGGTTTTGAACGTTGAACCACTCACCTATCCCAATGGTACAAAAGATATCCTTAGTATTGATCAAAAGGAATGTACTCAAGAAGATAAGAAAAGGAACATTGGGCAGAGGAAAACACATTTTCAGGTGTTAGGTGAGAAAGCAGTCCGATGTGTCAGTGGGCCAGAGTGAAATTTAGAAGATGTGCAGAAAAGTCTCCATCAAAGTTCAGAAAGGTCAAAAGCATTTAATGCTTCTTCAAAAGGCTTCAACAGATAGATTTCAAGATCACATATATACGGAACACAGACAGATGAGAAAGACAAGCAAGTATTGAACAAAAACGTGCAAGAACACTCAACGCTCAACTCTACGATCCGAGAAAGATAGAAAGCTTGCTCATTACTCGGTTCTTTTTCAACAAGTGCTTAATAAAGAATGAGTAGCACTAATCACGATCTCAACAACAACCAATAAACTGAAGTGAGAAGTTCTAAGCTCAAGGACTTGAAGAGTTCTAAGTGAATCAGAAAGAACCAAGTCTCATTGGACTTGAGAGTTCAAGTGTGAACTAAGAAGTGCCTGATCTATTGGTCTCAGAAGGAATCATGAGATTCAAGAAGTGTAATGATATCCTTAGTGGATTTCCTACTCAAGGAGTAGAAGAGTGGATTAGAGCTTTTAGTGCTCTCGAACCACTTAAAACTACCGTGTCCATTATAACTCGCTATAACTGCTATAACTGCTTTTTTTCTCTCATTAATTCAAGATATCTCAAAGAAGGTTTATCATATACTCATTCCACTGTGCATTAATCACAATCATACTAACGAGTTTAAAAGAAAAGTTTTTAATTATCTATTCAACCCCCCCTTCTAGATATCTATTATGCCTCTGGGAACTAACAATTGGTATCAAAGCAGGTTCTATAATACAGCCTACAAAGCTTGAGTAGATCCAATGGCACACTTACCAAGCAAATCAAAGACTGGAGGAGGCAGCAAGCCACCTATGTGCAACAAAGATAAATTCACTAACTGGAAGGTTAGGATGCAAGCTTACATGGATTCAATAGATGAAGATCTATTTGTAACTGTTCAAAATGGGCCCTACGTTCCTACAAAGCTTGCACCAACTACAGATGACCCAATCAGAGTATAGATCAAGGTCAAAGGAGAATGGACAGAGAACGAGAAGAGAGCTGTCCAGCTTGACAAAAAGGCCAAGAACATCCTATTTCAATCATTAGAAGATGATCTATTTGAAAATGCGGTCAACTGCAAAATAGCAAAGGAGGTTTGGGAAGCAGTACTCATTATGCATGAAGGAACAGAAGAAGTCAGAGAAAACAAACAATCTCTCCTGACTCAATAATATGAGATGTCTGCTCACGTTCAAGGAGAGAACGTCACTGCCACATACGAGAGATTTAATATTATGCTCAACTCTCTACGAGCCTATGGAAAGATCTATCCAAACAAAGATCTGATCATAAAGTTCATGAGAGCTTTACCAAGCAAGTGGGATGCCAAAACCACTGCCATAAGAGAATCAAAGAATCTACATGAAATGACTGTTCAACAGTTATATGGCAACCTCCTCACGTACGAACTGGAGCTGACACAACAAGCAGAAATATTGTCTGAAGGAAGAAAGAAGGATAAAGGTGTTACTCTCAAAGTAACCGAACACACCTCCAAAGTCAACACTAAAGTTAATTCTGACTACGATGAAGATGATGACGAGGACTTTGCAATGCTGGTTAAAAGACTAAGAAGATTCATGCGACAAGGCAAAACCAGCAAGCCAAAGAAAGTTAGTAACTACAACAGCCAGGAGCAAATGAATGACCTATGCTACAACTGCAAGAAACCTGGTCACTTCATTGCCAACTGCAACAAACCTCTCAAAGAAGAACTCAAGAAGAAATCACATGAAAGGAAGGAATACAAAGGCAACAAAAAGCCAGTAAAAAAAGACAAAGGCCTTGTAGCTGAAGGATCGTGGAGTGACTCTGATAATGACTCAACTCCAGAATCTGGAGACGATGAAGATCCTCAAATGGCTAATCTCTGCCTGATGGCCAAAAATGCAAGGGATAAACAGAACTCCAACATACATGAAGTAAGTATTGATGAGGTATTTGACTTCAACTCTCCTAGTGTAGATATTGATGACCTTAGAACTGCATTACACGACATAACATCTGATCTGCACCAATACATGAAGTGGTTTAGAGTTATGTCTAAAGACTATTCACTTATTCAAAAGGAGAAAAAAAAAGTTCAAGAGAAACTGAAAATAGCCCTTCTCAATACTGATTCTCTCTCCAAGTTTGAAGCTGAGAATAAGCTCTTGAGACAGACAAATGAGCTCAGTGCACAAAGAGAGTCTAGTCTAACCTCTAAGATTGAGGATCTAGAAAAGACAGTCTCTACATGGAATAAATCCTCTTCATCCATGGACTCCTTAATCTCTAACTAGAGAAGTGTTTCTGATAGAACAGGGTTAGGCTTTAGGGAATCTACCTCAGAGTCATGTATGGAAAAAGCAAAGGAAACTAGCACTGATAATGCTTCAGGTTTCAGTAGAGGCATTATATTTGTGAAATCCTCACGAGGAAGGATGAGTTTGTCAAACCCCCGCCCAAATTGATTCAATTCATATTTCCAGGAGTAAGGGATCTCATGCTGGTCTAGGTTTCAAAAAAGAGAAGAGTAATCTAGCAACTACTCATCAACCTCGAAGGATCGTAGAGTCCAATAAAATCAACTCTACGAACCAACCAGGAAGATACAGTAGAAGTAAGATACACTCCTCACAAATAATGAAACAAGAGAACACATGGAAAAGGGAATATCAGCCTAGCAGGAGGATAACCAATAACCCACAAAAGTCTAAATGGAGGAAGAACTTTCACACACACATAAACATGCATCATATCAAATGTTTTGTGTGCTACAGAGTTGGCCACAAGGCCGCAAAGTGTCATTATAATTCCATGCATGTATGACCCAAAATCAAGCAGATTTGGGTCCCCAAGGGTACTAACATAGTAGGACCCATGCAAGAATGGGTACCAAAATAAAGGTTTAATGTTACCTCGGGAAAAGAGCTCCACGAACACAACCTAGTATCTGGATAGTGGATGTTCAAGACACATGATTGGGAACAAAGCCCTTCTGTCTAAATACATAGAGAAGGAGGGTCCCTCGGTCATCTTTGGAGATAATGACTCTGGCAAGACAAGAGGTTATGGCTCAGCTGGAAATGGTGCGGTATCCTTCAGCAAAGTGGCCTATGTGGAAGGACTACAACACAATCTTCTAAGCATTAGCCAACTCTATGACAAGGGTCATTAAGTAACATTTCTCAACAATCAATGTCATGTCTAAGACCTGAAGACATCTGCTGTGAAGCTAACCGGAACAAGAGAAGGAAATGTCTACACAGTAAATCTTGGAAAACTGAGCTCAGACGAGACAATATGCTTTCTGGTTAAAGCATCTAAAGAAATAAGTTGGCTATGGCATCGAAGACTGTCTCATCTCAACTTCAAAAGCATGTCCAAATTATCTTCAAAAGATCTAGTTGCAGGCCTACCCAAGTTCAACTTCATTAAAGAAAGGCCGTGCAATGCCTGTCAACTTGGAAAATAGACCAGAAGCACTTTCAAGAGCAAAACTGTCAATTCAATTGACAAGCCTTTGCAGCTGCTACATATGGATCTTTTTGGGCCAATTCTAACAACGAGCCTTGGAGGAAAGAGATACTCTCTGGTCGTAGTCGATGACTTCACCAGATTTACATGGGTGTTCTTTTTAACCTCAAAAGATGAGACAAGTTCCCAGCTGATCAAAATGTTCAAACTTGTGATGAACGAGAAAGGAGAAAAAATCAAGGCTATAAGGAGTGATCATGGTAGAGAATTTGACTTCTCAGAAATGGACCAATTCTGTACAGACAATGGCATTAGTCACAACTTCTCAGCTCCATGAACTCCTCAACAAAATGGAGTTGCTGAGAGAAAGAACAGGACATTAATTGAGGCTAGAAGGACTCTACTAGCAGCAGCTCATCTGCCTGAGTACTTCTGGACAGAAGCGGTCAACACTGCTTGTTATACTCAGAACCTAGTGTCAGCTACTTTCATGTCTTCGGTTGTGCATGCTATATTCTTAGCAATGGAAAGCAATACTTGACAAAGTTTTAACCTAAATCAGATGAAGGAATCTTTCTTGGATATGCAACAGACAGCAAGGCCTACAGAGTGTTCAACAAGAAGACACTAAATGTTGAAGTCTCGATTCACATCATCTTTGATGAAACAGACTTAGACAAAACAATGCCTCAAGATACCGCGACTAATAGTTCAGACACTACGAACGAGGTCGTCGAGCTCAACACTACGATTGTAGTACCAGATAGTGAAATCGTTGAACAAGGGAATGAGATCGTAGAGAGGCCTATGCCAGACAACGAACCTCCACATCAAGAAGAAGAAATAGATCATGAAGATCTAAGACAAGAAGGCATAAGAACTGATGTCCCAACAGGAAGCAGATGGGAAAGAGATCACACTCAAGATCTAATCATTGGAGATCCAAATGCAAGAGTCAAAACAAGAGCTGCTACTCAAAATGAATGCTTCTATCTAAGCTTCCTATCTCAAATAGAACCAAATAAGATAGATGATGCTATGGAAGACTCCAGCTGGATAGAGGCCATGCAAGAAGAACTTAATCAGTTCGAGAGAAGCAAAGTATGGAGATTGGTTCCAAGACCAAAGAACCATCTTGTAATTGGAACCAAGTGGGTTTTCAAAAACAAGATGGATGAAGATGGAGTCATCACTAGAAATAAGGCAAAACCAGTGGCCAAGGGCTACTCTCAAGAAGAAGGCATTAACTACGATGAGACATTTACACCTGTTGCCAAACTGGAAGCCATCAGAATATTTCTTGCCTTTGCTGCTCACCTGAAATTCAAGGTCTTTTAGATGGATGTCAAGAGTGCATTTTTGAATGGAGAACTTCAAGAAGAAGTTTATGTCGACCAGCCTCCAGGTTTCATCAATCCATCTCTTTCTAATTATGTCTTTAGATTAGACAAAGCCTTATATGGTCTTAAACAAGCACCTAGAACATGGTATGAAACACTGACTAACTTTCTTATTGAAAATGGATTTACTAGAGGTAGAGTAGATACCACACTATTTCTTAGAAAGCATAAAGATAAAGTCCTATTAGTTCAAATATATGTTGATGATATTATCTTTGGGTCTACTGATGAAAAGTTATGCAAGAGATTCTCCAAGCTTATGCAGAAAAAGTTTGAAATGAAGCGTGATGGGTGAGTGAACTTCTTCCTCGATCGCAAGTAAAGCGATCGATAAAGGAATCTTTATCAACCAAGCCAAGTACATTAAAGACTTACTTAAGAAGTATGGTATGGAATCAGCCTCTCCCATGAAAACCCCAATTGCTCCTGCAACTAAGCTTGACAAAGATGAAAAAGGTAAAAGTATTGATATAACTCAATACAGAGGTATGATAGGCTCTCTTTTATATCTAACTGCCAGTAGACCAGATATAATATTTGCAACATGCATTTGTGCTAGATTTCAGGCTAGTCCTAAAGAATCTCATTTAACTGCTGTAAAGAGGTTTTTCAGGTATCTCAAAGGTACACCCCATTTGGGGCTTTGGTACCCAAAGGAGTCCTCATTTGAGCTAACAGGATACACATATGCTAATTTTGCAGGTTGCAAAATTGATAGAAAAAGTACCAGTGGTACCTGTCAATTGCTAGGAAATAGACTTGTGTCCTGGTTTAGCAAGAAATAAAATTCAGTATCCACTTCAACTGCAGAAGCTGAATACATTACTGCTGGCAGTTGTTGTGCTCAGATCTTATGGATGAAAAATCAGCTAGCAGATTATGGGTTTGAATTCAAATCCATACCTATTCACTGTGATAACACAAGTGCAATTGCTATAACTCATAATCCTATCATGCATTCTAGGACTAAGCATATAGAAATAAGGTATCACTTTATTAGGGATCATGTGCAAAATGGAACTATATCTTTACAATATATCCCTATTGAAAATCAACTTGCTGATGTCTTTACAAAGCCCCTAGATGAATCCAGATTTAACAAGTTAATAAGTGAGCTAGACATGCTTAACTTACAACCATGAAAAATATGCTCTAGTATGTGCTAACCATACAGGTTTAAAGGCCATGTTTGAAATCATAGACATGATCAAAGGAAGACCACGATCGTAGAACCAAACGACAAGACTCAATGATGGAAGAACAGACTCAACGATTCCAAGGACCATCTCAACGATCGTAGTCCTACTGGAAAAATACATTAGCTCAGAAGGAGTTAAGGGCAATTCAGTACAATCCTTCTCTGTCAAATTCGTAGAGCCAAGAAAAATTCGACACCTATCCCACTAAGAAAAATGGAGAGAGGGAAGTTACAAGTACAAATTAAAATCGTCTTGTTGAAATCTAAAGTTCAAAAGATCATCTTTCTTTTCCTCTCTCAAGCAGAAACCCTAAATCAGTAGAAAGCTCAGTCAATCCCACTTCCTACAAAGAAATCAACAATGACTTCGGTGTTATCTCCTTCTGAGACTCAGCTTTGATGAGTTCAAAACAGCTGAACCCAAATTTCACAAGACTCTGTCGCTACTAAAGAAAGCGGGTCTCGAAGAAGCTTTGGGTACAGACACATTGATCTACCCGAAGTTGGTAAAAGAATTCTACAACAATGGTGTATTTGAAAACAACACCATCTCTGCAAAAGTCAGGTGTAACGCCCTAGAAAATCGGATTTTTATGACAATTAAATTTTTATTTGATTATGTGAATTAAATGAATTTAATTGATTATGATGTGAGTAAGCTATGTGAAGGTCGTTCTATGACCTAGAATGTGCTAACGTGGTTAGTATTCTGGATTCGTACTAGAATTATTTGTTTGTAATTTCCAAGATGAAAATAATTGTTTTTCGAGAAATTTCCGTAAAAACACTATTCATCCATTTCTGTTCAGGGAATTATTTTGAAATTCTGAGAAACGTGTGATGATATAATATTGAGATTAGATGGAATATCTGATAATATTTCATTTATGGTAAATGCAGTTTTTGCCTGCGGACTTAAAACCTAAGGGTTGAGTATATTGATTTCCGAGAAGGAAATAATATGCGTAGAAGGAATGGCGTTAGGGTTAATGCGAGTGTTATACATTTATGATACTATTTAGTATCTATGTATAATACGTTGAGTAAATACGAAGTACAATACGATTATTGTACGAGTAGTATACGGAGAGAATACGTAAATTGTATGTATGGGATACGATTCGTATTATAGAATTAAGTTAAGACTTAATGTTAATTCATTTGGGTTGGATTATATTTAGTCCAATCAATTGAAGGAGCAAGCCCAAGGGATTAGTTGGTTAAGCCCAATTCAAGGCCCAATATTAGATTAGTTAAGCCCAATGCAAGAAAATCGAACCGTGGATCGAACCAGTGGGTCATCGAATGGGTAAAACCCATGGGGATGACTCATGGGGTGGTGGGCCGGCCACTTGGTGTACAAGTCAAACAAATCACTTGGTCACCAAGTATTTTACTTGGTGACAAAGTGTTGAATAGTAAGGAGGTGGGACATTGGACCAAAAAGCCCTTCCTCTTGTTTTCCTATAAACAAGAAGGCAAGGTTGGCCATTTGAGAGTTTTTTAATTTCTCAACCAATATATTTGAGAGAGAAAAGAGCTAGACTTAAATCATTCTTCTACTTTGAAGCTTTTTCATTAGAAGTTTATCAAGAACACTAAGAGTTTTTAAGGTAATATTCCTTACTTCTCATTCCATCTCTTTTAGATTTTCTTTTATCTTAGAGAATCATATAATGGGTGGTATATGTCTTGTATGAGGGATTAAAGATGACTTACTATAGATTCAATCTCTACAAGTCATGAGATTATAAGAATCATAAAGTTTAATATAGTTTCGAACCATGAAAATATTGTTTGTTGAGATCAATTGTTTATAAACGATTGAACTCCATCAATACGTTAATTTATGCATCTTCTTTGGTTAGGATGTAAATATGAAATCTATGGAGTATTCCATTAGATTTGGCTTAGAGAACGTTAGTAACGAAGTTATGGTGAATTTTGCGTAAATAGACGTTAAACGTCGAAAATGTTGAAATTCCGGATTGGAGGTTGAAAGTTGACGTGAGACTTGAAAACATTGTTTTTCAATGTCAACATGTGAGATAGGGTGATTAAGAGTTGTGGGTTCGAGAATCGTCGGATCCCGACGTAAAACGAAGAAAATGAGCATTGAACGCTCATTAACATTTACGAACGCCTAGAAATGGAACTCAATAGTGAATTTTGAGTTATTGGATTCGAAAGTGTCGAATTCTTATATGAACGTGTAAAGTATGTCATTTATGACGTGTAGGCTTTTGAACGGACCAAATTGGGCTTATAACGAAGAAGTTACGGCCCTGGGAATTTCACAAAAATCTTCAAAACTGTTGAGATTCTCAGATCGAGGTCCGTTACCGCAGCAGCGCGATGTGTAGTGTTAAATGTTGCACCGCAATGCAAAGACAAGAAAGTTTAATACTTTTAAATGGCAATCGCTGCCGTCATCGTTCGTGTCAAGCAATGGCCAAGACCGAAGCCCAGACACTACTAATTGGCGCCGCATCGCCAGTCTAGTACTAGGATGGCCGTGCCGCAGCGTGAGTGTTAGGCTTTGGATATTAACTTAGGTTTTGAACTTCAATTGTTCAGGGACCTATAGGGGTAATGTTTGTACACTTCATAAGTGTATTAAAGCTATTCCTATACTACCTATACTAAGGTATATGATATTGAACTTAGGAATTGAATGCATGTTAATAAGTTATGAGTGATGAACAATGTCGGTACTTCGCCGACAATGTTAGAGTCCAGTTAATAACGTTAGTTGATTAATAAATCGGGACGAAGGGTAATAAGTCATGTTGACTTTAATAAAGTTATTAAGTTAACTAGGACTTTGAAGAGAAAGAAGTTGGTAAAACAATGTGAACATTTATTTGTTAGCTAATTATAGTGTGCTATGTGAATATATCATGTAGATTCCGTAAAGGCTTTGGTCAGTCGAGTAAGTTATTTGAAGACGCTTAAAGGCATGTTTTCTTAACGCTTGTCTAACTTTAAAGTTAGCCAAGTTTTATGTGATTCGTTGAACTGAATTGCAAGACTTGTTTTAAAGAAAGGGTCGATGCCAGATTTTAACTCGGCTAGACTATTCGTAATATATAGATTGATTATTGTTCATATCATTCTATATAGAAATGTTAACGCTATCCTATGCCAAGTAATTGGTACGGACGTGAAGGTAAGGTTTGTCTATGAACAAACAAAAGTATTTTTCATCGATTATTCGATGGGCACGCGAGTTTGCCAAAAATATTAAACGTAAATACGTTTAATGAATGAGTGTTGATCAACATAGAGTACTATAGGTCGATCACCTAGAAGTGCTCGTAAAGTTATGCGGATGAACTACCTTAGTCTTTGTGGACTCCTTTTCAAGTATGAAAAACCTAAAGTTACTATTCATGGTCTATCGAATTTGGTTCGTAATTCCTAATCTATTCTATACTTTGGGAATTGATGTTATGAACTGTTAAAGTATTATTGTTTCATAATACTTCATAACTATTGTTCAGTTATGTCGGAATTGTTATATAATTCACGAATGTAGTAGTACTGTTATCCTTGATTAAACTTGCTGAGCTGTCATGCTCTCTTCTTGCATGAATTATATAACTGCAGTTAAGGATGAACGTACTGTGAATGCCAAGAGAGATAAGGGCAAAGCTAAGATGGATGTTTAGGCATTGTGTAATAGTTTAGTAAGTTTTTATGTATTATACATTATGAACAATGAACGATGTAACTGGTTTATGAACCTGGGAAGGATTATACTTTGATTGTAATAAAAAGATAGTAATTACATTCATCTTGTTGTATTTCAATGGAATGATTGTATGGATGTTAGTACAGTGGAGCACCATATGTCGGGTTGGAAGATACCCGAATTTGTGGGCATCACAGGTTGGTATCAAAGCCTTAGGTTATAAAACTTAAGGGGGGAAAACCTTAGGCTAATAACCTCGTAAGGAAGGTAAAGTCCGAAGAATGAAATTCAAGTCCATTGAATTAATAAGGTATTGAGATAACTCAATATCGAAAGGATTAAAAGTTGGAAATTAATCTTAAAGATATTAAATGTGATTTGTGCTTATACTATTGTATATTATGTACTAATCAACATGTTATGTGTTTGTAGATGTCAACCGATAGCTTGATGTTTAGAAACATGGAAATGATAAGTGAGGACTCAGTTAACCAAGTTGAGATTGTCTGGATGCCATTAGAAGTGAGGTAATGATAGTTGTATTAGATGACTCAGATATTAAGGAGTACATCTCTGAGGAGGAATACTCTGAGGAGACCATAGGGTTAGCGTTGTAAGACCCCAAATTATTAATAAATGAAATTTATTTTCCTCTATTTATTATTTTGAAATAGTAAGGGTTGATTTGATTAATGTGGATAGTTATGGGTAAAATACGCAAATATTTCGAATAAGCAAGTGGTTATAAAATATTCATTATTGTCGGGGAATATTCTTTTGGTCGTGGAATATTTGTACTTGCTTGGGAATATTCGTATGCACGGCCAGCGATCTTTTGTGGGTCCCATAACGGAAAGCGATTGGATGAAGAAAACGACAAATATAAGTTGTTTATAAATAACTATGTAGTTGTTACCAAGATTATCTTGTTGGAATACCCTTGGTTAAAACACACTAATACGCTGCGTTGTTGAAAGAAGACACTGCGGTATTGCACCAATTATTGATTCTTACGTAAGAAGACACTACTCAATAATTGTTATAGTAATTCTTGCTCAAAGATTTTATTTTATTGATTCAATAATTCTTTGCATTGATATTTTATATTACTTTGTTGTTTCAATAAATTGTCATTACACAAGATTTTCTATTATCGAAGCAATAATTCATATTATCCGGATAATATTATTAGATATCATTATTGGCAATGTCTAGAAAGTTCTCTCTAAGGAGAGGTTTGGTCACCTAATTGGGCGCCAAGATGAGAGAAATTTTTATTGAAAGTTCCTCTTTCACGGAACTACCACAGCCAAAGATCTTGTGATTCTGTAATATTATTTGTGAATAATTAATTATTAATTTATATGATGAGAAAAATATTGATTTTATGTGGATATAGATGGAGAAAATTTTTAAAGTGACAATTGTTGAAAATTGAAATTTTATCTTTTTCTTATAAAATAATTCATTTAAATATATTATTATATTTTAATAATATAATAATGGTGATATTTTTACAATGAATGTGGGATATATGAGTATATGAGGAAGAAGAGTATTTTTGTGGCATTAAATGATTAACACATGTTTTATGTGGACCCCATTTCTTGACTGAAATTTGATTATAGCCTGTAAAATCGCCCATTTGTGGATTTCGGTCAATTTTTGTTTAGAATTTGGAAAAACTTTCTTCTGCAAAGTTGTAGAGAATTGAATTTCCTATTGCAAGTTGAGAGATTCAAATTTTCTGATAAAAGGGCTATTTATTATGAATTATTGAAGTTCCGAAGCTCTAAAATAATTGATTTTTGGAAGTTTAAATTATTTTAAATTAGAAAAATGTTTTTTTTCATTTTTGAAACTAATTTAACATGTGATTAGGAGGCTGAATTCAGATTGTTAGTGTGCGTATGAAGTTGTGGAAAAATTATAATATTAATTTATTAAATTTTTTACTTTGGTGTTCTAAGCATTTTCCTATAAATAGGGTGCTTAGGTTAGAATTGAAAACACACCGTAAACCAAGTTTTCTCTCACTATATTATCGAGCGTATTCTTGTGAGTATTTTGAGTATACTTTGAGTATTGCTATACGGTGCAAGTTCAAGTCAGAGCTTATATCCGGTGTTTCAACTAGAAGTACTGTCTTTCGAGGTAAGGGATGTTATTTTCTTCTCAAATGATATTATTTCTTCAATATCATTATGCTTAAATATTGGTTGAAACTTTTTATCAAATTTGGAACTTTTTCATGTTGGGGTTACTATTCATGAGTTACTATTCATGAGTTACTATTCACGAGTTACTTTTCATGAGTTACTATTCACGAGTTACTATTCACGAGTACTATTCACGAAGCATGATGATGTTTTTTGTGAAATTTCTATCTTTTGGTGTCGGAGTTACTATTCATGTATACGACACTATTCACGTATACGGTACTATTCACGAATACGGCACTATTCATCGAAAAATGAAAATTTTCCTTTTCGTCTAAAATATCTATTATGGATACTAGCTTTGATTGTATCCATGTTTTGATCGTTCTTGAATTTTACTCCACTCTGATTACTTATGAAGTATTTTTGAACTTGGATTGTTTAAAATATGAATCCTTAATAATTGTTCTTTTGTTTCACTGGATTCGTTTCCTTTAAAATATTTTTCATCATCCTCAGTCCTAAATGATGATATTACTGAATATCTTTGGCCTGTAGTGCAAAGATGAATGATTTCTTGATGAATATCTTTGGCCTGTAGTGCAAAGATGAACAGGTGTTGAGATGAACATGACCGACTGATTAATATCTTTGGCCCGTAGTGCAAAGATGAACAGGTGTTTAGATGAACATGACCAACTGATGAATATCTTTGGCCTGTAGTGCAAAGATGAATATTTGATTCCAGATATATATTACTTGATGTTACAGGGATAAAATATCGATGAAGGACTTTTAAATTCATATATAGAAGATAGTAGTTTGCATTCTCTACATAACTCTTCTAATGAATTGTTGATTCCGCTGCAGTTGTTGATTTAAAACTGGTTGTCTATTGTATTCTATTAGATTTTTCCCTGTTGAAGACTAACGATAATTTGTTGTATATTATCTTAGTCATAATATTCTTTACTGGGCTAGTTGAGCTCACCCTTTTCCTTTTTGTTCCATTTTTCTTCTCAGGAGGCGAGAATGTAGCGAGTACTAGTCGGGGTATGGAATGAAGGTTCTAGAGAGAGTTGTTTAGTAGTCCTCACCATTTTTGTAAAATAATGTATCAATAATTATGATGGGGATTTATTTGAGTGTGGATATTGTCTAGATGGCAATATCTGTATTTAAACTCACAGTATATATGTTGTCGTATTTTGCACGACAAATGTATTAATAAAGTTGTAGTTATTTCTGTACCATGTATTTGGCGACTCAGAATGGGTTGGATGGAATGGACCTATTTTGGGGTCGTCACAGTTGGTATCAGAGTTTAGGGATATGATCTCTGGCGGAGATTGGGGAATAGAACTAAGAGGGGAGAGACGAGTAAATCCTTCGCTAGTGTGTCCTACCTAAGCTTATTTGTTAGTTTGTTAGTATATAGGGATATTATGTGATATATTGATTTCCTTAATTAACCATTGTTTTATGACAGTATTTGAGAATGTCGATTGAGAATATTAACAGTGGAGTAAATGAGACCGTGGAGATGCCTGTACTTACCAACGAGGAGAACGTGCAACAGACTGGCAATGTTCCTCCTGTGAACAACACCACCGAAAGCGTATGATGAACGAGGGATGTTTAGAAGCTTTTTGCGAGTTCATGCAAAAATCGACGAGGAGACTCGTGTTCAAAATACAGGAGGAAATGATAGCAATTCACGAGTTTTCACAACGGCGAGCTTCAAAGAGTTGGGACCACCGAATTTAAGGGAAAGCCGATCCGATCATGGTGAAAACATGGGTCAAGCAAATTACCAAGATATTCGATGTCTTGGGATGCACGGAGGAACAGAAGGTTCCATTCGCCACCTTAATGTTCCGTGGCGAGGCGAGACTCACCGGTGGGAATCATGTGAAGCGTACCCATCCAAATTTGCCTCAAGCATGTCATAGGAGACATTTCAGAAACTATTTAATGACAAATACTTTCCTGAAAGTGTTCGTCATATGAAGGAAGTGGAGTTTATTAGACTAGAGCAGAATAACATGACGGTGTCCCAGTACGAGGCGAAGTTCGCGGAGTTATCCAGGTTTGCACCTCATTTGGTGGAGAATGAGGAACGATGATGCGGATGTTTCGAGAGGTTTGAAACCCAAGATACGTCGAGATCTCATTTCTCATAAATTTTCTCTCTATTCGGATGTTGTCAATAGGGCTCGATTGTTAGAGCGAGATAACGAGTACGTTCAACCGAGGGACCATAACCGAGGATCATATCAAGATAGCGATCATCGTAATAACGATAACCAAATGGAGAAAGAAGAATACGGACAAAGCGGTAACCACTCTGTGGTAACCGTGGCCATGAAAATAGAAGAAGCGAGTCGGAAGGAGATTTTAAAAGAGGAGATTCAACAATGACCATGTGAAGACGTCGCCGCCAAGAATAACCGGGTTCCAAGGGAGGAGAAAGACCACCGGGTCGTATGTTACAAATGCGGAAAGAGGGACATATCATTGAAACCGCCCACAACAGTTTTAAGGTATGCTATAATTGTGGAAAAGAAGGACATATCACTCGAGATTATGCAGATCGAAACCCGATCAAGGTGAATGGTGACTCAAAAGGATGTCCAAGAAAGGTCAAAGTCAACGGTTCTCGGAAGAGCATTTGTCGTGGCCCCCAAAAAATGCGAGGAACCCGAACGGTTAAGCACGTTAGTTAATTATAAATTCTTTCAAGTTTATACCTTACTAGATATCGGGTTCTACCCATTCTTTTATCTCTCTTGCTTGCGCCAACGTTTGAACTTGACTACGAAGAAATTAGACTTTGACCTATTTATGGAGACTCGTTAGGAGAAACTTTAATTACATCCGCTTGATTAGAAATCTTGCTTGATTCAGTTGGCACTATCACGATTCACATTAACCTTATTTCTATAGAGATATTTGCTTTTGATGTGATTTTAAGGTTAACTACTCATCACGCCAAAATTGATTACTTTCGTGAGGTTGTTAGTTTTCATATTCCTAAGCAACTCGTTATTCAATTCAAGCAATCAAACCATTGTAGTCAAACATTTTCATATCAAGCCATGAAGTCATTCGTTTATTACGGATGTCAAGTTTTCTTAGTCCATGTTATGTATTTGAATAAAGTCACGTCGATTTGAATAATATTCTGTGTTGTTATTAATTTTTCCGACGTATTTCTGAAGAATTTCTTGGCTTTCTCCCAAAGCCCGATATTAAATTTTGTATCGACTTTGAAACCCAAGTACAAAAAACTCATTTCTAAAATCTCATATCGAATGGCTCTATTAAACTTCGGAGTTAAAAATTTAACTATAAAATTTGGTACCGAGCCTTTATCCGGTGACTTCCTTTGTGGAATGCACCGGCCGCACTCTCCGTAGGGGACACCATATTCGATGCGATAGTAAACCGATAGGTGTCATTGTAACGTCATATCCAAGGTTGGGATATGAGTCACGCTTGAGAACAACCTAAGTCGGTAATCGAAATACGTAGCTTTCTGAAGCTTAGTTGGTTATTATCGAGATTCGTTGAAGGATATTCTCGAATCGCTATTCCATTAACGCAATCGACTCGTAGAGATACAAAATTCGAATAGAGCAAGGAATGTGGGAAGAACTTCAAGAACTCAAGAGGAGACTCATTTCAAAGACATGTTACGACCATGCCATCCTGGAAAAGCGAACGTGGTAGTGGCGTGTTGAGTAGAAGATCGTATACAAGTACGAAAACGATATTGTCAAAGACTCATTTCAGTATAATTTACAAATAATAGATATGGAGATGAAAACTCTAGGTACCCACGTGATGATATACGAGTATAATCGACTTTAATCGATAAAGTTAAAGCTGTTCAAGCTACACACCGGAGCTGATGAATTTGAAGAAGGAGGTGCAAGAAGTTGTTATTTCAAAAGCGAGAATCGGTGAGGTGAGGAAAGCTCAAACCTTCAATTTATTAATCCATTTGAAATTTTTGATCGAATAGGAACTGTGGCTTATAGACTCGTTTTACCACCAAGTATGACGCGTGTTCATAACGTTTTTCACGTATCGATGTTACGTAAATATGTGGACGACCGAACCACGCTATTGAGTTAGAACCGGACGAGATAGCCGAAAACTTAACGTACGAGGAGGTACCTGTCAAGATCTTGGATAGGAAAGAACATGTCCTATGTACCGAGGTTATACCACAAGTTAAAGTTTTGTGGAGAAACCATGCTGTGAGACCCCAGATTTTATCAATAAAGATTTAAATTTTGTCGAAATAATTTTTTAATATTATGGTGTGAATTTGAGATAATATTATAGTTGTGGGTAATATTTATAAATTTTGCAAAGTATGCAAGTGGTTATATTATATTCGATTGGTAGGGAAATATTCGGTTTAGCAGGGAATATTCGTACAACGACTCAATCATTGGTGGACCCCACAACAGAATTATTGTTGGATTGAGAAAACGACAAAAATATTTTATTGAAATAACGACGGAAGTTTTACCATTGATACTGTTGAACTACTCGGTAGTAAAAGTACAGTAATACGTGTGGTTGCATAGTAGCACACGGTATTGATTATTGATGCTTATGTGAGAAGTCACTCAGTTTGATTCCATTATTGTCGATTAATAATATGAATTATTATAGCGATAATGACGTTTTGTTTTATTCAGTATTATTAACGTAATAAAATAGAAACATCTTTTATATAAAATGTATTACTTTATTAAAGTTATTCTATAAATAGAATATATTATATTTTATTATGCATAGTGTTGCATAGTGTTTTGCATAGTGTTGCATAGTGTTTGCATTGTAAAATATTTTTATATAAATAGAATATATGATATTTTATTTAAAAGATTTTGCTTTAAATATGGACCGTCAGATTAAAGTAAATCAATCTGACCGCTTCATGGATTAATTACTATGCATTCTATTTTCCTATAAATAGAAGCTCATTCCTTCATTATTTTCTTACGAATTCAATTTGAAACTTTAGAGAGAAAATTATAGAGAGAAGCTATAGAGAGAAAATCTATAGAGAGAAAGAAGAAGAAGATTATACGGTACTTCACTACTTTGATATCCAAAGTCTTTTTTACGGTAAGGATATTATTCTTTTGTATTCAAAAGAGAACTTCATTATTCCATTTCTTCATTGTTCATTGGAATAACTTTTGTATCATGCAGTAATACCCTATACTTGGTGACATTCTTCTATTATTCTGTCTTTATTATTCCGTTGGAACATCCATGCGTCATGCTTTATACGCCGGACTGGGTTCCGCCTCTTTATTATTCTCATCTTTATTATTACTCATTGGAATATCCTCATACATGTGTTTTACACCGGACTGGTTCCCATCTTTATTATTACAGTATTTATTATTCTCATTGGAATAACTTTGCTATATCGCAATCTTGCATGCATGGTGATTTACATTATTCCATTCTTTATTATTCTGTTGGAACATCCTGCTTGTGTGAATTTCACCGACCGGTTCCGTTATTATTATTCTGTTGGAATAACTTTTGCTGTGCTCTGATTATCGCATGCATGGTGATTTCTTTTGTTATTCCATTCTTTATTATACCCATTGGTTAAAACTTTGACTTCTATACTCCATGAAATTAGTAGAATATCCTTGATATTTGCGTTTCATCCAAAGATATCTTTCATGGAAATATTCTTCCGATCATTCTTGAATTTTACTCTACAAAACAAAGATCATGTTGACAATTTGACGTTAATAATTCTGGATAAAATAATTCTTGAAATTATTTTATTGAATTCTTATATCATTGTCATCATCCTCATGTTTATATTATGTTGAAAGTCATCTGTGGCCTGTAGTGCATAGATGGACTTGGTATGATTATGACCAGAGACTATTCGGTGTAATCATTACCGTAATGTTACAAATGATGTGATGAAAGTCATCTTTGGCTTACGTGCATAGATGAACTTAGTATGATTATGACCAGGGTTTATTCGGTATAGTCATGACCATTGATGATTTAATGAAAATTCTTGACCGTGGTACAGGGATGATTAGATGTGGTGGAATATTTATTAAAGCCGGAGTCTCAGCTATAACAATGATGAAAACCTTTAAATCATAAAAGATAGTAGATTTTATTTTTACTTGACTCTTTTAATGGATTCTTGGTTCCTATTGTAGTTAAACTTGATGTTCATTATATTTTATCGCTTTAACACTTCTTGTAGAAGCTAATGATAATTTACTCGCATTATCTTAGTCATAATATTTCTTCTTGAGCTAGTTGAGCTCACCCTTTCTTTCACCGTTCTCTTGAGAAAATGAGAATATAGCCGGGGACGAGTCGGGGAACGGAGTAATGGTCCGCAGGATAGCATTAGTAGTCCTCACTATTCGTGAAATAGTGTGATAATAATTGTAATGAGGACTCCTTTTGAGTTTGTATAATATCTAGTAGACAATATTTGTATTCAAACTCATAGTTTATGTCGTATTGTACACCTACGCTTATATTAGTAAGTTGTATTTAAATTACATACCATGCGTGGCGACCCAAGATGGGTGACGATACCTAATTTTGGGGGCGTCACAATTGGTATCGAGCTTAGGATATGATCCTGCTAAGATGCGAGATAAGAACTAGGAGGGAGAGAGAGACGGGAATTCCTTCGCTAGTATGACCTACCTAAGTTTATTTGTTATTTAATTGGTTTGGAATTGTAGTATAGGGATAATATTTGATATATTAATTAACCCTTTTGTTTCACAATTCTCGTCGTGTAATAAAAGTGTAGTTGGGTCGAGCGGGGATAGCGAGGGAATAGAATGGTGGTCTATAGATGTTGAGGTGAGGTGAATTTAACTTGGAAGGGTGTTTTGCCACTATCATACAAGATGTCTAATGACATGAACCTCGTGTCATCATAAGACATGGTTGTGCTCATCCACTTGCTGAGTATATTTACAAGCACTACCTATATAATCTTGGTGTTTGTTTGGAGTGTAATACCCAATTAGAGACAATGGAGATAATGATATGTCAAGAGAAGACTCACCATTGGGAAGAATATGATAGTAATCTTCTCGTTTTTCTTTGGGGTCTATTGGTCAACCAAGGATAATTACAGGCCATATGATATCTACCATAACCTAAAAGCATGGCCTCCCATGTACGAAGGTTTCCTTGAGCACTTTCCAAAGATTCTAATTTCTAAAACAGTTTTTGACTATACCTTTATGTAAGGTATCATTGTGAGGTGCTATCTAGGTTAAAGGATAGAAGTCACAGTTGGTATCAATGTAACGTACTATTCGAGTCTTGGATAAGAGTAGCGCTTTTTGAATGATATTTCTATCATTAATAAATTTCTTGACGTATTCTTGAAGATTTCCTAGCCTACCCTAGAGCGTGAAATCAAATTTTGTATTGACCTCTAAGATAAAAAAACCCATTTCTTAAACCCTCAAATATTTCTTCAACTAAAAGGATCATTTACGAGGATTATGATGAAAGTCATAATAAAAGCATTGGACTAATGAAAATCATGGGTATATGAAGTATTAGTAAGTGTTATGATGAGTTATGTGGTTATTATGTGAAAACATGAAAGTTTCTTAGAAATCACAAAGGGTTGAAAAATCTGATTTTGGTAAAAAACGTAACATGAAATTCAACTGACCATATCTCCTATTATATTTTGAATTTTTGAGTGTGGTCAAGTCCTAGAGTTAGATCTATGAGTTTTGTAGCTTATCCAAGTGGAATCACTTTGGAAAAGTCTTTGTGATTTTCGATGTGTGGACCTAAATTAGCAAAATAGTCAAAAGCTGCAAATTACAAAAACGCTACTGGCCAGAAACTTTAAGGGGCTGTTTCGGCCACTAAATTTATGTGAAAAATTCTGGCCTTTTGGGACATGAAAATATATGTTATAAAGTACCTCCTATCAAAAAATGAGCTCATTCTGACTTAAAATGAACAAGTTATGACCATTTCAATATTTAGGTTTTTTTGACGAAAAATGCTATAACTGAAGTTCTATAACTCCGATGACCATGAAATTTAAACTGGAGGCTCACATTAACATGTGTAAGGTCCTGCTAAGATTTGGGAATTTTTGGAGTTAAACTTGAGGTAGCTAATTTCTTAAGGAATTAATTAGAAATTGATTTTTGAAAAATAGTAAATGAATTTTAAAAATTTCGAGAAAAATATATTTTCATCATGGGACAATATTATGCTAAATCCCAAAAAAGAAATATTTTTGGGACTGATTTGGTATTTTTCATGAAAATAGTTTAGTTACGAACATATGAGTTAAATATGTTATGTGAAGTAACAAAGTTGAAAATAGGATTTTATGGCTAGAGAATCCTATATAGAGTATATGCATATTTTTTTGATGAGGGATTTGATAATTGGTGATGATATCTTATGAGTATGACATTTTTGAATGATTAAATGCATTATATGGTAAAGCGTAAACAATTGAGATAAATTATTTATAAATTTAAGAAGTGATTAAAATATTGTTATAATATTAATGATATTAGATTATGAGATTATTAAGTGATTGATAACATGGGGATATTCTTGAATCCTGGATAAATTATATTATAAATGTTTAATATTTATCCTTTATCTTATTTGATTGATTCTTTATATCATTATCCTCATGCTTATATTGTGTTGAAAGTCATCTGTGGCTTACGTGAATAGATGGACTTGGTATGATTATGACCAGGGATTGTTCGGTATAATCATAACCGTAATTGAATACACGATTATCTTTGGCCGTAGTGCATGGATAATTTGTGGTCGTGATACTAATGAATACACGATTATCTTTGGTCGTAGTGCATGGATAATTTGTGGTCGTGATACTAATGAATACACGATTATCTTTGGCCGTAGTGCATGGATAATTCGTGGTTGTGATACTAATGAATATCCTTGGCCTGTAGTGCAAGGATGATTCGATGAAATGGATTAAATATTGAGCTGAGTCTCAGCAATGAAATATTAATTCATGGATGTGGTAAAAGTCATCTTTGGCCGTAGTGCATGGATAATTTATGGTCGTGATACTAATGAATACACGATTATCTTTGGCCGTAGTGCATGAATAATTTGTGGTTGTGATACTAATGAAAACACGAATATCCCTGGCCAGTAGTGCATGGATAATTCATGGTCGTGATACTATTAAGCTGAGTCTCAGCATTATTGGTTTTACAGTTGTATATCTTTGGCCTGTAGTGCAAAGATGAATTGTTAATGAATATCTTTGGCCGGATTGCAAAGATGAATTTAATGTTTTCAACGATAAAGGTATTCAAGGTATCCTCACCTCTTATCATACCGTGCATCGCACTAATCTCGAGGGCAAAATTCCATAAGGAGGGAGATTGTGAGACCCAGATTTTATCAATAAAGATTTAAATTTTGTCGAAATAATTTTTAATATTATGGTGTGAATTTGAGATAATATTATAGTTGTGGGTAGTATTTATAAATTTTGCAAAGTATGCAAGTTGTTATATTATATTCGATTGGTCTGGGGAATATTCTTGTTTAGCGGGAATATTCGTGACAACTACTCAATCATTGGTGGACCCTACAAATGTAATTATTGTTGGATTGAGAAAACGACAAAATATTTTATTGAAATAACGGCGGAAGTTTTACTGCTTGATATTGTTGAACTACTTTCGGTAGTAAAAGTACGATGTCGTGTGGTTGCATAAGTAGCACACGGTATTGATTATCGATGCTTATGTGTGAGAAGTTACTCAGGTTTGATTCCATTATTGTCGATTAATAATATGAATTATTATAATGATAATGACGTTTTGTTTTATTCAGTATTATTAACGTAATAAAAGCGAAACATCTTTTATATAAAAATGTAATACTTTATTAAAGTTATTCTATAAATAGAATATATTATATTTTATTATGCATAGTGTTGCATAGTGTTTTGCATAGTGTTACATAGTGTTTGCATAGTAAAATATTTTTATATAAATAGAATATATGATATTTTATTTAAAAGATTTTGCTTTAAATATGGACCGTCGATTAAAGTAAATCAATCTGACCGCTTCATGGATTAATTACTATGCATTCTATTTTCCTATAAATAAGCTCATTCCTTCATTATTTTCTTACGAATTCACCAAACTTTAGAGAGAGAAATTATAGAGAGAAGCTATAGAGAGAAAATCTATAGAGAAAGAAAGAAGAGTATTCTCGCACTTCACTACTTTGATATCCAAAGTCTTTTTTTACTGTAAGGGATATTATTCTTTTGTATTCAAAAGAGAACTTCATTATTCCATTTCTTCATTGTTCATTGGAATAACTTTTGTATCTGTGCAGAATACCCTATACTTGGTGACATTCTTCTATTATTCATCTTTATTATTCCGTTTGGAACATCCTGTCATGCATGCTTTACGCCGGGACTGGTTTTGTTTTTATTATTCTCATCTTTTATTATTACATTGAATATCCTGCATGCGTGTGTTTTACACCTACTGGTTCCATCTTTATTATTCTCAGTATTTATTATTACGCTGGAATAACTCGCCTACGCTGGGTACCGCATGCATGGTGATTTCATTGTTATTCCATTCTTTATTATTCTGTTGGAACATCCCGCTTGGTGAATTTCACCCCACCGGTTCCGTTATTATTATTCGTTGGAATAACTCCGCCGTCTGTCTGATCTATCGCATGCATGGTGATTTCTTTTGTTATTCCATTCTTTATTATACCCAATTGGTTAAAACTTTGACTTCTATACTCCATGAAATTAGTAGAATATCCTTGATATTTGCGTTTCATCCAAATCTTTCATGGAAATATTCTTCGATCATTCTTGAATTTTACTCTACAAAACAAAGATTATCATGTTGACAATTTGGGCGTTAATAATTCTGGATAAAATAATTCTTGAAATTATTTTATTGAATTCTTATATCATTGTCATCATCCTCATGTTTATATTATGTTGAAAGTCATCTGTGGCACATAGTGCATAGATGGACTTGGTATGATTATGACCAGAGACTATTCTTGTAATCATGACCGTAATATTACAAATGATGTGATGAAAGTCATCTTTGGCTTACGTGCATAGATGAACTTAGTATGATTATGACCAGGGTTTATTCGGTATAGTCATGACCATTGATGATTTAATGAAAATTCTTGACCGTGGTATGCGGGGATGATTAGATGTGGTGGAATATTTATTAAAGTCGAGTCTCAAATTATAACAAAGATGATGAAAAACCTTTTAAATCATAAAAGATAGTAGATTTTATTTTTACTTGACTCTTTTAATGGATTCTTTGGTTCCACCGTAGTTAAACTTGATGTTCATTATATTTTATCGGTTTAACAACTTTGTAGCTAATGATAATTTACTCTGCATTATCTTAGTCATAATATTTCTTCTTGAGCTAGTTGAGCTCACCCTTTCTTTCACCGTTCTCTTCTGTGAAATGAGAATATAGTCGGGACGAGCTCTGGGAACGGAGTAATGGTCCGTAGGATAGCATTAGTAGTCCTCACTATTCTCGTGAAATAGTGTGATAATAATTGTAATGAGGACTCCTTTTGAGTTTGTATAATATCTAGTAGACAATATTTGTATTCAAACTCATAGTTTATGTCGTATTATACACTCTGCTTATATTAGTAAGTTGTATTTAAATTCTGTACCATGTATCTGACTACCCAAGATGGGTGACGTATACCTAATTTTGGGGGCGTCACACATGTTATTGAGGAAATGACCTGGGAGTTGGAAACGGAAATGAAAGCGAGGTATTCTTATCTTTTCGAAACACCAGATACGTACGTCAATTTCGAGGACGAAATTTCATAAGGAGGGGAGGTTGTAAGACCCCAAATTATTAATAAATGAAATTTATTTTCCTCTATTAATTATTTTTAAATAGTAAGGGTTGATTTGATTAATGTGGATAGTTATGGGTGAAATACGTAAATATTTCGAATAAACAAGTGGTTATAAAATATTGATTATTGTCGGAGAATATTCGTTTGGTCGTGGAATATTAAATGCTTCGTCGGAATAATCGTATGCACCTGCCAGATCTTTTTGGGTCCCATAACTGGAAAGCGATTGGATGAAGAAAATGACAAATATAAGTTGTTTATAAATAACTGGCGTGAAGTTATTACCAATTATCTTTGTTGGAATACCCGGTGGTTAAAACACACTAATACGCATTGTTGAACAAGAGCACACGATATTGCACCAATTATTGATTCTTACGTAAAGAAGGCACTACTCAATAATTATTACGATAATTATTGTTCAAGATTTTATTTTATTGATTCAATAATTAATGCGATTGATATTTTATATTACTCGTTGTTTCAATAAATTGTCATTACACGTATTTTCTATTATCGAAGTAATAATTCATATTATCCGGATAATATTATTAGATAACATTATTGGCAATGTCTAGAAAGTTCATGCTAAGGAGAGGTTGGTCACCTAATTGCATGCCAAAGAAGGAGAAATCTTTATTGGAAAGTCCCTCTTTCCTGAACTACCGGTTGCCGATCTTGTGATTCTCAGTAATATTATTTGTGAATAATTAATTATTGATTTATATGATGAGGAAAATATTGATTTTATGTGGATATAGATGGAGAAAATTTTAAAGTGACAATTGTTGAAAATTGAAATTTTATCTTTTATGATAAAATAATTCATTTAAATATATTATTATATTTTAATAATATAATAATGGTGATATTTTTACAATGAATGTGGGATATATGAGTATATGAGGAGGAAGAGTATTTTTGTGGCTTTAAATGATTAACACATGTTTTGTGTGGACCCCATTTCTTGACTGAAATTTGATTATAGCTTATAAATTTGTCCATTTGTGGATTTCGGTCAATTTCTGTTTGGAATTTGGAAAAACTTTCTTCTGCAAAGTTGTAGAAAATTGAATTTCCTATAAAAATTTGCGAGATTCGAATTTTCTGATAAAAGGGCTATTTATTATGAATTATTGAAGTTCCGAAGCTCCGAAATAATTGATTTTTGGAAGTTTAAATTATTTTAAATTAGAAAAACGTTTTTTTCATTTTTGAAACTCATTTAACATGTGATTAGGAGGCTGAATTCATATTGTTAGTGTGCGTATGAAGTTGTGGAAAAATTATAATATTAATTTATTAAATTTTCTACTTTAGTGTTCTAAGCATTTTCCTATAAATAGGGTGCTTAGGTTAGAATTGAAAAACACACCAGAAACTGAAGTTTTCTCTCACTATATTATCGAGCGTATTCTTGTGAGTATTTTGAGTATACTTTGAGTATTGCTATACGGTGCAAGTTCAAGTCATAGCCTATATCCTGTTTTTGACTAAGAAGTCTTGTATTTCGAGGTAAGGGATGTTATTTTCTTCTCAAATGATATTATTTCTTCAATATCATTATGCTAAAATATTGGTTGAAACTTTTTATCAAATTTGGAACTTTTTCATGTTGGGGTTACTATTCATGAGTTACTATTCACGAGTTACTATTCAGGAGTACTATTCACGAAGCATGATGATGTTTTTTTGTGAAATTTCTATCTTTTGGTGTCGGAGTTACTATTCACATATACGACACTATTCACGTATACGGTACTATTCACGAATACGATACTATTCATCGAAAAATGAAATTTTTCCTTTTCGTCCAAAATATCTATTATGGATACTAGCTTTGATTGTATCCATGTTTTAATCATTCTTGAATTTTACTCCACTCTGATTACTTATGAAGTATTTTTGAACTTGGATTGTTTAAAATATGAATCCTTAATAATTGTTCTTTTGTTTCATTGGATTCGTTTCCTTTAAAATATTTTTCATCATCCTCAGTCCTAAATGATGATATTCTTGAATATCTTTGGCCCAGTAGTGCAGATGAATGATTTCTTGATGAATATCTTTGGCCTCAGTAGTGCAAAGATGAGCAAAACCGAGATGAACATGACCGATCGATTAATATCTTTGGCCCAGTAGTGCAAAGATGAACAGTGTTTAGATGAACATGACTAATCGATGAATATCTTTGGCACAGAAGCAAAGATGAATATTTGATTCCGGATATATATTGATTGATGTTACAGGGATAAAATATCGACGATGGACTTTTAAATTCATATATAGAAGATAGTAGTTTGCATTCTCTACTTAACTCTTCTAATGAATTGTTGTTTCCATTATGAGTTTGTTGATTTAAAACCGGTTGTCTATTGTATTCTATTAGATTTTTCCTATTGAAGACTAACGATAATTTGTTGTATATTATCTTAGTCATAATATTCTTTATCTTTGGGCTAGTTGAGCTCACCCTTTTCCTTTTTGTTCCATTTTTCTTCTCGGAGGCGAGAATGTAGCGAAGTACTAGTCGGGGTATGGAATGAAGGTTCTATAGAGAGTTGTTTAGTAGTCCTCACCATTTTGTAAAATAATGTATCAATAATTATGATGGGGATTTATTTGCGTGTGGATATTGTCTAGATGGCAATATCTGTATTTAAACTCACAATATATATGTTGTCGTATTTTGCACGACAAATGTATTAATAAAGTTGTAGTTATTTCTGTACCATGTATTTGGCGACTCAGAATGGGTTGGATGGAATGGACCTATTTTGGGGTCGTCACAGTTGGTATCAGAGCTTAGGGATATTATCTCTGGTGGAGATCGGGGAATAGAACTAGGAGGGGAGAGACGAGTAAATCCTTCGCTAGTGTGTCCTACCTAAGCTTATTTGTTAGTTGGTTAGTATATAGGGATATTATGTGATATATTGATTTCCTTAATTAACCATTGTTTTATGAGAGTATTTGAGAATGTCGACTGAGAATATTAACAGTGGAGTAAATGAGACCGTGGAGATGCCTGTACTTTACCAACGAGGAGAACGTCTGACAGTGGCAATGTTCCTCCCGTGAACAACACCAATGAAAGCGATGATGAACGAGGGATGTTTAGAAGCTTTTTGCATTTCATGCAAAATCGATGAGGAGACTCGTGTTCAAAATACAGGAGGAAATGATAGCAATTCACGGGTTGTCACAATGGCAAGCAGCAAAAAGAGTTGGGACCACCGAATTTAAGGAAAGCGGATCCGATCATGACGGAAACATGGGTCAAGCAAATTACTAAGATATTCGATGTCTTGGGATGCACGGAGGAATGAGGTTCCATTCGCCACCTTAATGTTCCGTGGCGAAGGCGTATCATGGTGGGAATCATGAAGTGTACCCATCCAACAGACTCTCAAGATGTCATAGGAGACATTTCAGAACTATTTAATGACAAATACTTTCTGAAAGTGTTCGTCATATATGAAGGAAGTGGAGTTTATTAGACTAGAAGCGAATAATAACATGGCGGTGTCCCAAAGACGAGGCGAAGTTCATGGAGTTATCCGGTTTGCACCTCATTTGGTAGAGAATGAGGAACGTATGACGCGGATGTTTACGAGAGGTTTGAAACCCTAAGATCGTCGATATCTCATTTCTCATAAATTTTCTCTCTATTCGGATGTTGTCGATAGGGCTCAGTTTAGAGCGAGATAACGAAATACGTTCAACCGAGGGACCATAACCGAGGATCATACCAAGATAGCGATCCATCGAATAACGATAATCACGGAGAAAGAAGAATACGGACAAAGGCGGTAACCACTCTGGTGGTAACCGTGGCCATGAAAATAGAAGAAGCGAGTCGGAAGGAGATTTTACAAAGAGGAGATTCAACAACGACCATGTGAAGACGTCAGCGCCAAAAGAGTAACCGGGTTCCAAGGAGGAGAAAGACCACCGGTCGTATGTTACAAATCACGGGAAAGAGGGACATATCATTGAAACCGCCCACAACAGTTTAAGGTAAGCTATAATTGTGGAAAAGAAGGACATATCGCTCGAGATTGTACGGTATCGAAACCTAGTCAAGCGGGAATGGTGACTCAAAAGGATGTCCCAGAAAGGTCAAAGTCAACGGTTCTTGGAAGAGCGTTTGTCGTGACCGGTCAAAATGCGAGGAACCCAAACGAAGTTATCACGGATTAGTTAATTATAAATTCTTTCGAAGTTTATACCTTACTAGATACCGGTTCTACCTATTCTTTTATCTCTCTTGCTTGCGCTCAACGCTTGAACTTGACTACGGAGAAATTAGACTTTGACCTATTTATAGAGACTCCGTTAGGAGAAACTTTCATTACATCCGTTGTTTAGAAATCTTGCTTGATCTAGGTTGGCACTATCACATTATCTGTTAACCTTATTTCTATAGAGATATTTACTTTTGATGTGATTTTAAGGTTAACTACTCATCATGCCGAAATTGATTACTTTCATAAGGTTGTTAGCTTTCATATTCCTAAGCAACCTGTTATTCGAATTCAAGCAATCAAACCATTGTAGTCAAACATTTTCATATCAAGCCATGAAGTCATTCGTTTATTACGGATGTCAAGTTTTCTTAGTCCATGTTATGGATTTGAATAAAGACACGTCAGATTTGAATAATATTCCTGTTGTTATTAATTTTTCCTGACGTATTTCCTGAAGAATTTCTTGGCTTACTCCCAAAGCCTGATATTAAATTTTGTATCGACTTTGAACCCGGTACAAAACTCATTTCTAAAATCTCACATCGAATGGCTCTATTAAACTTCAAGAGTTAAAATTCAACTATAAATTTGGTACCGAGCCTTTATCCGGTGACTTCCTTTGTAGAATGCAAAAGCCAAAACTCTCCGTAGGGGACACCATATTAAATGCGATAGTAAAGCGATAGGTGTCATTGTAACGTCTTATCCAAGGTAGGGATATGAGTCACGATTTGAGAACAACCTAAGTCGGTAATCGAAATACGTAGCTTTCTAGGCTTAGTTGGTTATTATCGAGATTCATTGAAGGATATTCTCGAATCGCTATTCCATTAACGCAATGACTAACTCGTAGAGATACAAAATTTGAATGGAGCAAGGAATGTGGGAAAAGCTTGAAGAACTCAAGAGGAGACTCATTTCAAAGACATGTTACGACCATGCCATCCTAGAAAAGCGAACGTGGTAGGCGGCGTGTTGAGTAGAAGATCGTATATCAAGTACGAGTACGATATTATCAAAGACTCATTTAAAGATAATTTACAAATAATAGATATGGAGATGAAAACTCTAGGTACCCACGTGATGATATATGAGTATAATCGACTTTAATCGATAAAGTTAAAGTCATTCAAGCTACACACGGAGTGATGAATTTGAAGAAGGAGGTGCGAAGTTGTTATTTCAAAAGCGAGAATCGGTGAGGTGAGGAAAGCTCAAACCTTGATTTATTAATCCATTTGAAATTTTTGATCGAATAGGAACTGTGGCCTATAGACTCGTTTTACGCCAAGTAAGTACGGCGTGTTCATAACGCTTTTCACGTATCGATGTTACGTAAATATGTGGATGACCCAACCACGTCATTGAAGTTAGAACCGGACGAGATAGCCGAAAACTTAACGTACGAGGAGGTACCTGTCAAGATCTTGGATAGGAAAGAACATGTCCTATGTACCGAGGTTATCCCACAAGTTAAAGTTTTGTGGAGAAACCATACTTTTGAGAAAATGACCTGGGAGTTGGAAACGGAAATCAAAGCGAGGTATTCTTATCTTTTCGAAACACCAGGTACGTACGTCAATTTCGAGGACGAAATTTCATAAGGAGGGGAGGTTGTAAGACCCCAAATTATTAATAAATGAAATTTATTTTCCTCTATTTATTATTTTGAAATAGTAAGGGTTGATTTGATTAATGTGGATAGTTATGGGTAAAATCATGAAATATTTCAATAAGCAAGTGGTTATAAAATATTGATTATTGTTTGGAGAATATTCGTTTGGTCGTGGAATATTCGCATCGTCGGGAATATTCGACGACCTAGCCATCTTTTGTGGGTCCCATAACGGAAAGCGATTGGATGAAGAAAACGACAAATATAAGTTGTTTATAAATAACACAGAAGTAGTTATTCAAGTAATTATCTTGTTGGAATACCCGTGGTTAAAACACACTAATACGCATTGTTGAACAAGAAGCACACCAGTATTGCACCAATTATTGATTCTTACGTAAGAAGGAACTACTCAATAATTATTACAATAATTCTTTATTCAAGATTTTATTTTATTGATTCAATAATTCTTTGCGATTGATATTTTATATTACCATTGTTTCAATAAATTGTCATTACACAGTATTTTTTATTATCGAAGCAATAATTCATATTATCTGGATAATATTATTAGATATCATTATTGGCAATGTCTAGAAAGTTCTGTCTAAGGAGAGGTTTGGTCACCTAATTGGACGCTAGTAAGGAGAAATCTTTATTAAAAGCCCCTCTTTCCAGGAACTACCAGTTTGCCGATCTTGTGATTCTGTAATATTATTTGTGAATAATTAATTATTGATTTATATGATGAGGAAAATATTGATTTTATGTGGATATAGATGGAGAAAATTTTTAAAGTGACAATTGTTGAAAATTGAAATTTTATCTTTTTATGATAAAATAATTCATTTAAATATATTATTATATTTTAATAATATAATAATGGTGATATTTTTACAATGAATGTGGGATATATGAGTATATGAGGAAGAAGAGTATTTTTGTGGCATTAAATGATTAACACATGTTTTGTGTGGACCCCATTTCTTGACTGAAATTTGATTATAGCTTGTAAAATCGCCCATTTGTGGATTTCGGTCAATTTCTGTTTGGAATTTGGAAAAACTTTCTTCTACAAAGTTGTAGAGAATTGAATTTCCTATAAAAAGTCGTGTGATTCAAATTTTCTGATAAAAGGGCTATTTATTATGAATTATTGAAGTTCTGAAGCTCCGAAATAATTAATTTTTGGAAGTTTAAATTATTTTAAATTAGAAAAATGTTTTTTTTCATTTTTGAAACTCATTTAACATGTGATTAGGAGGCTGAATTCAGATTGTTAGTGTGCGTATGAAGTTGTGGAAAAATTATAATATTAATTTATTAAATTTTCTACTTTGGTGTTCTAAGCATTTTCCTATAAATAGGGTGCTTAGGTTAGAATTGAAAAACACACCAGAAACTGAAGTTTTCTCTCACTATATTATCGAGCGTATTCTTGTGAGTATTTTGAGTATACTTTGAGTATTGTTATACTGATGTGCAAGTTCAAGTCATAGCCTATATCCTGTGTTTAACTAAAGTCTTGTCTTTCGAGGTAAGGGATGTTATTTTCTTCTCAAATGATATTATTTCTTCAATATCATTATGCTGAAATATTGGTTGAAACTTTTTATCAAATTTGGAACTTTTTCATGTTGGGGTTACTATTCATGAGTTATTATTCATGAGTTACTATTCATGAGTTACTATTCACGAGTTACTATTCATGAGTTACTATTCACGAGTTACTATTCACGAGTACTATTCACGAAGCAATGATGATGTTTTTTGTGAAATTTCTATCTTTTGGTGTCGGAGTTACTATTCACGTATCGACACTATTCACGTATACGGTACTATTCACGAATACGGCACTATTCATCGAAAAATAAAAATTTTCCTTTTCGTCCAAAATATCTATTATGGATACTAGCTTTGATTGTATCCATATTTTGATCATTCTTGAATTTTACTCCACTCTGATTATTTATGAAGTATTTTTGAACTTGGATTGTTTAAAATATGAATCCTTAATAATTGTTCTTTTGTTTCACTGGATTCGTTTCCTTTAAAATATTTTTCATCATCCTCAGTCCTAAATGATGATATTACTGAATATCTTTGGCCTATAGTGCAAAGATGAATGATTTCTTGATTAATATCTTTGGCTTGTAGTGCAAAGATGAACAGGTGTTGAGATGAACATACCGACCGATTAATATCTTTGGCCTCAGAGTGCAAAGATGAACAGTGTTTAGATGAACATGACTAATCGATGAATATCTTTGGCTCAGAAGTGCAAGAGATGAATATTTGATTCTAGATATATATTGATTGATGTTACGAGGATAAAATATCGACGATGGACTTTTAAATTCATATATAGAAGATAGTAGTTTGCATTCTCTACTTAACTCTTCTAATGAATTGTTGTTTCATTGCAGCTTGTTGATTTAAAAGCTGGTTGTCTATTGTATTCTATTAGATTTTTCCTGTTGAAGACTAACGATAATTTGTTGTATATTATCTTAGTCATAATATTCTTTCTTGGGCTAGTTGAGCTCACCCTTTTCCTTTTTGTTCCATTTTTCTTCTCAGGAGGCGAGAATGTAGCGAGTACTAGTCGGGGTATGGAATGAAGGTTCTAGAGAGAGTTGTTTAGTAGTCCTCACCATTTTTGTAAAATAATGTATCAATAATTATGATGGGGATTTATTTGCGTGTGGATATTATCTAGATGGCAATATCTCGTATTTAAACTCACATATATATATGTATGTCGTATTTTGCACGACAAATGTATTAATAAAGTTGTAGTTATTTCTGTACCATGTATTTGGCGACTCAGAATGGGTTGGATGGAATGGACCTATTTTGGGGTCGTCACAAGCATCATACCTTAACGAGATGCTAGACGTGGAGGAGGAGATGGAGGCGACATCGGTTAATACGGTGGTGCCTACTCAGGAGCCGACACCTCCAGATGCAATGAGAGCATTGTATCTAGCTGTGTTGGATAGGAATGTGCAACTGCGCACAGTAGTAGAGACACAGAATGAGGAGATAACTGCCTTATATGAGGCGAAAGAATCTGCAGAGGCAGACTTTGAGTCAGAGCACGACGAGAAAGTGCTTATGACTGATAAGGCTCGTGACTATAAGGATGAGGTCCTTGAGCTACAAAAGAAACTGGTTGAGAAAGACCAGGATGTCATACATCCACGAATGCGCTCATGAGGATTTCAAGCTGAAAATTGCTTGTTATTCTATTGAGTCAGGACAGACTTGGCATACCATAAGTCGAGATATAGTGTTGATTTTGGCAAATTAAAAATATGAGAATGTCGTTCGACAGTGTTAATAGATCATTAGATCTTTTTGTATGTAGTAGTGACGTAAAACCCTCTTTTGTATAATTTAAGGGTAGTCTTTTTATAAATCTCAATTTTTGTAGAAGGCAATCGCGAGATAGTATGTAATAGCTTTTGGCTAAAGGAACATGATGTAAATAGTTTTGACTATGAAAGCATATTTATATAATGAAGTTTTTATTAAATGTGCTTGTTGTGGTATGAATGGTTGTTGTTGATTGAGAATGATAACCGAGTAGTTAAATAGATAATAACGAAGCTTTATTTATTTAATTAGAATTTTGCCGCCGAGAAGGAGACAACGTAACCAAGAGGTCGAGTCTCATAATGAGAATCAGGAGGGTCCTAATAACCCTACGCAAGAGTTCGTTAATTTATTAACGGCTGCATTTAACCAAGTGGGGGGTGGGATTCCTGTAGCTCCTGGGGTAGTAAGAACAACTACCTTTAAGGACTTTAAAAGTGTGGGTCCTCCCGAGTTCCGAGGAATGACGGACCCACTAGAAGCCCAGACATGGGTTAGAGATATTGAAAAGGCATTTGTGATAACAAACGTAGGTGAGGCGCAAAAGACTTCTTTTGCGACTTACATGATGAAAGGGGAAGCCAACTACTGGTGGGAGGCTCACCAAGGTGGGGCTAGGACAAAGGCTGTTATGTGGGAACAGTTTAAGAAGGTTTTCTTCGAGAACTATTTCCCTACTAGCATCTGAGGTAGGATGGAAATTAAGTTCCTAGAACTTAAGAAGGGGGAAATGATGCAGTTCCCAATTATCTCTTGTGATTTAACAAATTGGCGAGATTTGCTCCACACTAGGTGGATACAGAGGAGAGAAAGGCGCGCATGTTTGAGCAGGGCTTAAAACCTTGGCTCTATAGTAGGATATCGGTTTTTCAGAGTGCTTCCTACGGGACCATTCTGGAAAAGGCGATAATAGTGAAGGTGGTGGTGAAGCATTGTCTCGATTACCCTGAAAGCGAAAGATCAAGAGCAAGTTAGAGGTAGGTAGTAAGTAGAAGTTGCTTGCGAGAAGCGACTTGCCAAAGAAAGAGTTTTAACCACAGGAATACAAGGGTAAGCAAGGAGATCCCAAACGGAGGATGGAAGCATGTAAGACATGCGGAAAGCCTCACATGGGAGTCTGTTTAAAGGGGAAAGCAGTATGCTACAACTGTGGGAGGAGGGGCATTTGTCACCCAACTGTTCTAACCCTAAGAAGAACCAGGGATGTTTTGTCTGTGGGTCAATGGACCACATGGCAAGAAATTGCCCGAAGAAGGGTTTAGAGGGGAATAAGAGTTCTGGTAGTGGTAAATTAGCCATTACTGGACCAACACCATCGGTGGGTAGACCCTCAGCTCATATGTTTAATATGACTATCCAAGATGTGGTTGCATCAATGGATGTGGTAGCAGGTATCATTCCGGTCAATAAGATAAATGTTTATGTGTTATTTGACTCGGGTGCTACTTGTTCTTTTATAGCATGTGAATTTGCTAAGCGATAAGGTTTAATCCCTAAGAAGTTACCTATACCTTTAGACGTTAAGGTAGCAAACGAAGAGATAATCCCCATTGAACATATTCATAAGGATTGTTGCATAGAAATTAGAGGGAATAATTTATCGGTAGATTTAGTACTGATAAGGTTAAAGGAATTCAATGTAATTCTTGGTATGGATTGGTTGGTTAACCATAAGGCGATTATAGATTGCCATAGGAAAAGTGTAAACCTTTGGCTTTCTAAGAAAACCAAGGTAGTGTTCTTGATAGTAAATCAAAGAGACGCTCTCTTGTTGTCTGTCCATGACCTGAAGCTAGGAAGATGTTGAGAAAAGGGTGTGTTGGTTATCATGCCATGTTGTGGATACCCAAAGAGTGGGAACATTCTTGGACGAGATACCTATAGTCTGAGGAGTTCGCGGATGTATTTAGGAAGGAGTCTGGGGTATTCCACCGGACGAGGAAGTCGAGTTTGTAATTGATCTCATTCTTTGGGAGCGATACGGTTTTCAAGGGCACCATATCCGATGGCGCCAGTTGAGATGAAGGAGTTAATGGTTCAATTACAAGAACTATTACATAGGAAGTACATTCAACCAGAGTGTGTCTCCTTGGGGAGCACCAGTGTTGTTTATTAAGAAGAAGGATGGGTCGTTAAGACTTTGTATCGACTATCGAAGAGTTGAACAAGTTAACGATTAAGAATAAATACCCGTTGCCGGGATCGATGATCTATTTGATCGATTGAAAGGGCAAAAGTATTTTTCTAAGATAGATTTAAGCTTGCAGGATATCATCGATTAAAGGTGAGGAAGGAGGATGTACCTAAGGCGATGTTGAGAACTTCGTTATGGTCATTCGAGTTTACGGTAATGTCGTTTGGGTTGACTAATGCATCAGCCGCATTTATGGATATGATGAACAGAGTGTTCAAACAATATTTGGACAAGTTTGTCGTAGTGTTCATTGATGATATTCTAGTCTATTCAAAGACGTCAGAAGATCATGCAGAACATTTAAGAATAGTGTTGGAAACACTAAGGAAGGAGAAGTTGTATGCGAAATTCACTAAGTGTGAATTTTGGCTTGAGCAAGTGCAGTTTCTAGGGCATGTTATTGATAAGGATGGCATTTCCATAGATCCAGCAAAAGTAGAAGCAGTTAATGAATGGGAGCAACCGAAAATGCCAACTGAGGTTCGAAGTTTTCTCGGGTTAGCGGGATACTATAGAAGGTTCATTCCGGACTTTTCTAAAATAGCTACTCCATTGACAAATCTAACAAGAAAGTCGGTGAAGTATGTGTGGACTGAAAAATGTGAAAACAGTTTTCAGGTGTTGAAAAAGAGATTAAGTGAGGCACCTGTATTGTCCTTACCCGACGATACAGGGAATTTTGTAGTGTATAGCGATGCTTCGCATAAAGGACTGGGTTGCGTGCTCATGCAACATGGCAAAGTCATTGCGTATGCGTCACGACAATTGAAGGATTATGAGAAGGTTTATCCTACTCATGATTTGGAATTAGCAGCTGTAGTTTTTGCCTTAAAGATATTGAGGCATTATCTTTATGGTGAGAAGTGTGAGATATACGCGGACCACAAAAGTCTGAAATATATCTTCACACGAAGGAGTTGAACATAAGACGAGAGAAGGTGGTTAGAGTTAATAAAAGATTATGGTATGATATTTTATATCATCCGGGGAAAGCAAATGTAGTAGCCGATGCGCTAAGTATGAAGGGTAGAGAGAAACTGTCAATGTTAACAACTCAGAATGAGTTGATAACAGCGATGACAAGCATGGAATTAGAAGTTAAGTTACCGGAGGAAGCGGTGGAGATGTTATTTTCCATGGAAACCCAACCGACTATAGTGGAGCAGGTTAGGGGAGTACAATCAAGCAACGAGGAATGCAAGCAGATGAAGAAGAGGGTAGAAGATAAAGAGAAGACTAGGTATAACCTCGATAAGGAGGGATTACTTCATTTTAAAGGAAGAATTTGGGTTCCGAATGATCCCGAATTAAAGGAGAAAATAATGATGGAGGCTCATAGTTTGAGGTACTCGATACATCCCGGTAGTACGAAGATGTATCAAGACCTTCGTCAGAACTTTTGGTGGCCGAACATGAAGAGGAGATAGCGAGAATCGTTAGTAGGTTCTTAACTTGTCAAAAGTTAAAATTTGAACACCAACGACCTAGCGGGTTGTTGCTGGCAGATTAGAAATTCTAGAGTGGAAGTGGGAGCACATTACAATGGACTTTGTGGTGGGACTTCCGACAACCAGAAAAGGATACGATGCTATTTGGGTGATAGTGGATCGATTGATAAAATCGGCTCATTTTCTACCAATAGGAGTCAAGTATAACTTGGATTAGTTAGCTAAGCTGTATTTCAAGGAAATTATTTCCAGACATGGAGTACCTGTTTCGATCGTGTAAGATCGTGATCCACGGTTCACATCGAACTTTTGGAGGAGTTTGCAAGAGCAAATATGAACGCAGTTAAGATTTAGTACGGCTTATCATCCTCACATGGATGGTCAGAGTGAGAGGATAATTCAAACGCTAGAAGATATGTTAAGATCTTGCGTTATGGATTTCAAAGGGAGTTGGGACGAATATCTACCATTGGTGGAATTTTCGTACAACAATAGTTTTCACGCTGGTATAGGCATGCCGCCTTACGAAGCGTTCTATGGAAGGAAGTGTCGAACTCCATTGTGTTGGGATGAGGTGGGTGAACGTCGGATGTTGGGACCTGAGATGGTACAGCAGATGGCGAACATGGTGAAGTTAATACGTACTCGATTAGTTCTTTGCTCAAGATAAAGCGAAAGAAGTATCGAGATCCTCACAGAGAAAAGAGAGAATTCGATGTAGGATCATTTGTTTTTCTAAAAGTATCACCTTGGAAGGGGAAGATACATTTTGGGAAGAAAGGGAAGTTAAGTCCAAGGGTTGTAGGATCTTTTGAGATTATAAGAAGGCTAGGAGAGGTGGCTTATGAAGTAGCCTTACCTCCAGAAATGGAACGCATTCATAATGTGTTTCATGTGTCAGTATTGCGTCCTTATAAACTGGACTATAAACACGTAATAGAGTATGAATCTATTCAGATAGAGAAAGACTTGTCCTACGAGGAACTTCCAGTTCAAATTATTGATAGGAAGGAACAAGTTTTAAGAAATAAGGTAATACCTTCAGTGAAGGTGTTATGGAGAAACCACAATGCTGAAGAAGCAACGTGGGAGCTCGAGAGTAAAATGAAGGAAGATTTTCCTCATTTGTTTATGTAATTATAAGCTAAGATTCTGGGGACAGAATCCTTATAAGGGGGAGAGAATGTAACGCCTAAGAAAATCGGATTTTTATGACAATTAAATTTTTATTTGATTATGTGAATTAAATGAATTTAATTGATTATGATGTGAGTAAGCTATGTGAAGGTCGTTCTATAAACTAGAATGTGCTAACGTGGTTAGTATTCTGGCTTCGTGCTAGAATTATTTGTTTGGAATTTCCAAGACGAAAATAATTATTTTTCGAGAAATTTCTTTAAAAATACTATTCATCAGTTTCTGTTTGGGGAATTATTTTGAAATTTCAAGAAACGTGTGATGATAAAATATTGAGATTAGATGGAATATCTGATAATATTTCATTTATGGTAAACGTTGTTTCGCTTGCGAACTTAAAACCTAAGGGTTGAGTATATTGATTTCTGAGAAGGAAATAATATGCGTAGAAGGAATGGCGTTAGGGTTAATGTGAGTGTTATACATTTATGATACTATTTAGTATCTATGTATATCGTTGAGTAAATCTGATAGTATATATGATTATTATGCGAGTAGTATCTGGAGAGAATACGTGAATTGTACGTATGGGATACGATTCGTATTATAAAATTAAGTTAAGACTTAATGTTAATTCATTTGGGTTGGATTATATTTAGTCCAATCAATTGAAGGAGCAAGCCCAAGGGATTAGTTGGTTAAGCCCAATTCAAGGCCCAATATTAGATTGGTTAAGCCCAATGCAAGAAAACCGAACCGTGGATCGAACCGGTGGGTCAACGAATGGGTAAAACCCATGGGGCAACCCATGGGGATGACCCATGGGGTGGTGGGCCGGCCACTTGGTGTAAAAGTCAAGCAAATCACTTGGTCACCAAGTATTTTACTTGGTGACAAAGTGTTGAATAGTAAGGAGGTGGGACATTGGACCAAAAAGCCCTTCTTCTTGTTTTCTTATAAATAAGAAGGCAAGGTTGGCCATTTGAGAGTTTTTCAATTGCTTAACCAATATATTGGAGAGAGAAAAGAGCTATACTTAAACCATTCTTCTACTTTGAAGCTTTTTCATTAGAAGTTTATCAAGAACACTAAGAGTTTTTAAGGTAATATTCCTTACTTCTCATTCCATCTCTTTTAGATTTTCTTTTATCTTAGAGAATAATAGAATGGGTGGTATATGTCTTGTATGAGGGATTAAAGATGACTTACCATAGATTCAATCTCTACAAGTCATGAGATTATAAGAATCATAAATTTTAATATAGTTTTGAACCATGAAAATATTGTTTGTTGAGATCAATTGTTTATAAATGATTGAACTCCATCAATACATTAATATATGCATCTTGTTTGGTTAGGATGTAAATATGAAATCTATGGAGTATTCCAAGAGATTTGGCTTAGAGAACGTTAGTAACGAAGTTATGGCGAATTTTACGTAAATAGACGTTAAACGTCGAAAATGTTGAAATTCCGGATTGTAGGTTGAAAGTTGATGTGAGACTTGAAAACATTGTTTTTCAATGTTAACACTTGAGATAGGGTGATTAAGAGTTGTGGGTTCGAGAATTGTTGGATTCCGACTTAAAACGAAGAAAACGAGTATTGAACGCTCATTAACATTTAGAGTTATTGGATTCAAAAGTGTCGAATTCTAATATGAACGCGTAGAGTATGTCATTTATGACGTGTAGGATTTTGAACGGACCAAATCGGGCTTATAACGAAGAAGTTACGGCCTCGGGAATTTCACAAAAAATTTCAAAACTGTTGAGATTACAGATGCGAGAGTGCAGCCGGCAGCGCGCTGACGTAATAAATGTTAAATGTGCGTCGTCGTAATGGCTTCGAACAAAGAAAGTTTAGTCTTGCTAAATGGCACATGAGCACCACTGCTACTTGCCACAAAGACCGCGAAAAGCTTTGAACACTGCTAACTAACTGGCGCCTACACCGGATCTAGTACTAGGATAGCCAGCATGCATAGCATGTGTGAGTGTTAAGCTTTAGATATTAACTTAGGTTTTGAACTTCAATTGTTCAGGGACCTATAGGGGTAATGTTTGTACACTTCATAAGTGTATTAAAGCTATTCCTATACTACCTATACTAAGGTATATAGTATTGAACTTAGGAATTGAATGCATGTTAATAAGTTATGAGTGATGAACAACGTCGGTACTTCGCCGACAATGTTAGAGTCCGGTTAGTAACGTTAGTTGATTAATAAACTGGGACGAAGGGTAATAAGTCATGTTGACTTTAATAAAGTTATTAAGTTGACTAGGACTTAGAAGAGAAAGAAGTTGGTAAAACAATGTGAACATTTATTTGTTAGCTAATTACAGTGTGCTATGTGAATATATCATGTAGATTCCGTAAAGGCTGTGGTCAGCCGAGTAAGTTATTTGAAGACGCTGAAAGGCAAGTTTTCTTAACACTTGTCTAACTTTAAAGTTAGCCAAGTTTTATGTGATTCGTTGAACTAAATTGCAAGACTTGTTTTAAAGAAAGGGTCGATGTCAGATTTTAACTCGGCTAGACTATTCGAAATATATAGATTGATTATTGTTCATATCATTTTATATAGAAATGTTAACGCTATCCTATGCTAAGTAATTGGTACGAAGGTAAGGTTTGTCTATGAACAAATAAAAGTATTTTTTATCGATTATTTAATGGGCATGCGAGTTTGCCAAAAATATTAAACGTAAATACGTTTAATGAATGAGTGTTGATCAACATAGAGTACTATAGGCTGATCACCTAGAAATGCTCGTAAGTTATCTTGGATGAAACGACCTTAGTCTTTGTGGACTCCTTTTCAAGTATGAAAACTAAAAGTTCTGTTCATGGTCTATCGACCTGTTCAGAATTCCTAATCTATTCTATACTTTGGGAATTGATGTTATGAACTGTTAAAGTATTATTATTTCATAATACTTCATAACTATTGTTCAGTTATGTCGGAATTGTTATATAATTCACGAATGTGGTATTCTTTGTTATCCTTGATTAAACTTCTTTGAAATGCCGTACTCACTTCTTGCGTGAATTATATAAGCTGCGATTAAGGATGAACGTCTTTGTGAATGCCAAGAGAGATAAGGGAAAAGCTAAGATGGATGCTTAGGCATTGTGTAATAGTTTAGTAAGTTTGTATGTATTATACATTATGAACAATGAACGATGTAATCGGTTTATGAACACAGGAAGGATTATACTTTGATTGTAATAAGAAGATAGTAATTACATTCATTTTGTTGTATTTCAATGGAATGATTGTATGGATGTTAGTACAGTGGAGCACCATATGTCGGGTTGGAAGATACCCGAATTTGTGGGCGTCACATCAGGAATGTGGAAATCAAACTAAAGGCTGAAGACATCAATCTAGCCCTAGGTCTCAAACCTGAAGGGTATACGTCCATAGATGGTATATACTTCCATAAGGGACTCAAAAAGATGCACCACAAGAAATCTCCCACTATCAAAGGATACAAGAAGAAGGAATTTCCACAGAGGTACGAATTTCTAGCTGATATTGTTGGAAAATGCATATGTTGCAAAAGCTCTGGTCATGACTCTGTAAATGAGGTACAACTCAAACTCATGACTACCATATGTTATGGAATACAACTTAACTATGGGGCTCTATTGCTTGAATGAATTGGCAAGTGGTTAATCAGCTCAAAGAAGACAAAGAGCTCTCAAAAGATGCTCTATGGGCGATTTATAAGCATCATCTTACAGCCTGCTCTAGGTGACTTAATTGAGGATGATGAAGGAGAAGCTATTAATCCAAATCGTCGAATGACCCAGCAACTGTTCGAGAATTGGAAAAGGAATCCAGCTGAAAACGTGCGAATGATGTCTGAATCCAGTGGTAGGACTGGTGAAATAAAGGGATCAGGAATGCCAGAAAATATGTCTGTTGTTAGAGAAACTGAGGAAGAAGAAGAAGAAGCTAACAAAGAAGAACCCATTGCTTCAATCAGAAAAAAGCAAAGGTAAAAAGAAGCTGAAAGCCAGAACTATAGAAGAACCTCATGGATCCACTACCGATAAGCCTGTAGAGTCCTCAGACATTGAGACTCTAAGGATCCTAAGAAGGAGGGAGCATGAGAGTGAGGCGAGAAGAAGATAGAAACAACCATAACTCAAATTTCTTTGAAGAAGAATAAAATCAGCCACAAGACCAAAAGGCCATCAATCTCTTCGATCGTAGAGTCTCTACCGATCGTAGAGACTAGACCAAACAAGGAAGTAGCTGCAACAAACATTTTGACTAATCAAAAGGATAAAACTGAATTGAGTCCTAAGGCTGTGGCTCAGCCTAAAAAGCCAAGAAGGAAACTGGTCAAGAAATATATTCTTGTCAATGAGAAAGCACTAAAGAGGGAAGAAAAAGAATTGGCTGCTGAAAAAGAACCAGCAAATAAAAGCCAAATAGTCAAAGCTCAAACTGAGGGGGAGACACCTGAAGATCTGATGATAGAGGATACACCTATTGAGGGGGAGATGGATGAAACTCCCATCATAGGAAGTGCCCCAGTTGAGGGGGAGCTTTTGATAGTACAGGAAGATGATCACGGTGAGGGGGAGGCTCATGACATCTCTATGACAGAAGAAGAGGTTCCAGGAAGAAATGAAGAAGAACCAGTGTAAGAACATCATGAGGCCATTGAGATAACGGAATCCTCCAACGAAAGCAAAAAATAGGATGAAGGTGATGAAAGTAGTATGCACACAAGCCAATCATGTTTGATGATAAAGCATATACTTTGTAACAATCTTATTCATTTATTAATAAAAAGTATTAATTTATTAAAGGCTTTTAATTATCTACATGATGTTGTTTTATAATATGTGATAAACCCATAGTTTTAAGCAATGCTTTTAGAACAATGATGATGATCATTCTAATGAGATCTAAATTCTTAGAAAGCTTAAAACTAAAATAGTTTCCAATCGTTGGATTACTAAATTGGGGATTAGTGAATCCGGATAGATTGGTACATCGTTAACTTGCTTTCATTAGATGAGGATGATTGATCTCATGATCGGTTGTGTGGAGACACTAAAGCAAGTATGTAGGTGCTTATTAGAGAATAAGTTCACCGAGCGTTGGCTCGCTAAGGAATACCTAATGGAGTTTTACTTGCTTTTATCGATAGGAATTCTGTATTGATAGTAATCTGAAGTAATCCTTGGACTTGAGATCATCATAGTATCTTGTGCATGATGAGTTATACTGACTTATTCCTTAAGACCCTTAGGGTATATCAAAGGGTATGCTTGGGTATAATAAGTTGTATGCATGGAGATAATGTATGATCGATAAAGAATCTACCACTTCTAATAAAAGAAGAGAAATGTCTATGTGATTCGATAAATGACAACCCGATAGTCCTTGGCAAAGGCGAATGAAATTAGAAAGGAGTTTCTAATTTGCATTATTTAGTGTTGTGCATTTAAGGATCGAAATACATATAATTAAATAAAATAAGACTTGTGATAATTCCATGTCTTATATTTAATTGGGATATTGTATGGTGGAAGGATTGAATTATGCAGTAACTATTTACTCAAAGGTTCTTTTATGATTAATGTTGAAATCTATATTATCTCGGAAAGTCGTTGATCGCTGGGAGGCTTATCCTATTGTAGAATAAATATTATTTATTTAAATAAATTAATTGTTTAATTTATTTATTTAAATAAGATTAGAATTGTTCTAATTGATTTATTCACAACCGGTTTAATATGGAGAACCTAAAGGGTCACACCATAAAAGGAAGAATAATTATTTAAGAAGATAATGGCATAATCGTAATAATATGTTATGTATATTTAATTTAATCTATGGTGATAGAATAAATTAAATAGCTTAATATTATTATTTAATATTTTAGAAATATTAAATATAAATTAATAAGAGGAGTCTTATTAATATTATTACAATTATTATTATTTTAATTTCTAAAAAGAGTTTAGGAATTAATTTAATATAAGTACTCTCATTTATTCCTAATTGGATTAGGAAGGAAAATTAGTTAAAGGAGTTTAATTAATTATCCCTAATAAGATTAGGGAGCTTAATTAATTAAAAGAATTTAATTAATTAAATAAATCACAATTCCTTAATTGTTAAGGAGGGTTGCCCACATCTATAAATAAGAGGAGTCTTATTATGGGTGAGGGGGTTGTTGACTTTTACAACAACGACATAATTCCAATTTGTTGGAGAGTACGTTCTTTTCTATAGAGATAGAAAACTAGGGTTTAGCCAACCACCCCGTCTTCTTGAAAATTCTTCTTCCTTGGTGGATCACCTCTAGAGGCCAAACATTTGGGTGACTAACGTTGATCAAAGGAAGGAACCAAACCCGGTGGATTCAAGTTGAACGCGAAAAGGATTGGAGGTGAACTTGTACCTGAGGAAGCTCGATCTTCAAGGGTATGATTCTTGTTCTTCATATCTTTTCATTTAATTAATAATTGTGCATAAAGGGTAATCCGGGTATATGGTTTGTAAATATTTTAAACTCTGATTTTACACGCTTCCGCTAATTTTTGCAATTTGATTGCGTTCTTGAATATTACAAACCTAACAGTGGCATCAGAGCCAAACCTTTATGCGAATCATTAATTGTTCAGATTTGATATGTGTATTGATGTGTTTTGAACAATTTAATTGGGCATAATTTATTGTATAAAATTTAATAAAAAAAAAGAAAAAAAAAAAAAGATTTTTTTTTTTGAATCATCATTCATGATACTATATTTTTTCTATCTATCTCAATCAACGAAGGAACGGATTATATATAAATGATATGCTTGCAGCACGGTTTTCAAGGCAATGCACGGAATCATATTAAAAGAAAGTCTAGGCATTATATATATATGATATATATGTACGGATATAATATATATATATATATATTATATTATAAAATTACGGTTTTTATATATATATATATATATATATATATATATATATATATATTAGGTTATTTTATAATATATTATATATATATATATATATAATATATTATTCTTAATAATTTTATAATTAAAATAATATTTATTTTAATTTTAAAATAAAAGGTTTATTTTAATCTTAAAATAAAAGAGTTTATTTTAATTTTAAAATTAGAATTTCATGCTAACTAATTAGAGTTGGAATTGGATTCCATAATAACTAATTGGAGTTGAAATTGGATTTTATTTTACCTAAAATAAAGGAGTTTATTTGTGAATAGGAAAGTAAATCCATCTTTCCTTAAATAAAGGAGTTTGTTTAGATATAAAATAAGATTTCATATTATTCAAAATAAAAGAGTTTATTTGTGAATAGGAAAGAAAATCCAAATTTCCTTAAATAAAAGAGTTTATTTAAATATGGAATAAGATTTCATATTATTCAAAATAAATGAGTTTATTTGTGAATAAGAAAAGAATATCTGTGTTTCCTTTAATAAAAGATTTTTTTTACATGGAATTGGATTCCATAATTAATTAAAATAAAGGAGTTTATTTTGATTAAAATTTTGATTAAAATAAAATAGATTATTTTATTCAAAATTGGATAAATTAAAATAAAATAGTTTTATTTTGATTTAAATTTGGATTAAAATAAAGGAGTTTATTTTGATTCAAAATTAGATTTTATACTAACTAAATTTGCCCATTAAATGATATCAATATATATATTAAATGTTTATTATTCATAAGATGAATGTTATTTATTGATGCATATGGTGATGTGTATGATAATAAATGGGATTGATTATGGACTATTGACCAATGCGATTGGATTTTATTTTAGTTGGATGCATGAATGTATGGGTTTTATTAAATGGGGTCTGCGTACCTCGTCTTCTCTAATTTTTCTTAATATAAATTCTAACTCCCTCCTATGTACTTCCCCTTGACTGCTGATCAAGGTTTCTATTTATTTTAAAATAGTTTTGTAATAGGAATAATTAGAATTATTTTGAAAAATTGGAGATCGAAGGAAGCGAGGCGCTTGAAGACCCGTTTGTAATGGAGCCCGGTTTAAATGTAATAGTTATATTTAAATATTATTTCTTGCCCCTAAGGTTTGACCTTTTGGTTCACTTGGTGGCTCTAGTGAACCAAACTAGAATAAAAGTCCATAATCAATCCGGTAGAATATAGTATTCTATATGTGCATGCTTATACTATATATATATATATATTATGCAAAACATGCTTATGTTCATTAATAAGACACGTATTTTATATATATATATATATAAATGCGCGTTAAACAAGATGAGACAAATTAATAACAAACCCTCAAAATTTTTATATTAAGTCCTAAAGCGTTCAAAGATATTTGGAATATCGAGCGTAAGCCTTAGGATGATAAAATTAATAGAGTATTAAATATTTAATATGAGTTTGTTGTGTCACCACAAGGCAAGTATTAAGTATTTAAGATGTTAATTTATCACATTTGATGCTTATAAAGAAAATTGAACAATATTGTTTTGTTGTGTCACCACAAGGATGATATTTTTCTTTTTGAATATATGGAGTGCTAGGTCGGACTTAACTTGGATAGTTTTGATTGGATGTGCCACCACTTGATCAAAATAATCTAAGAGGCAAAAAGAAAAGGAGTTGCATAGTTGATGTAATTGACAAAAAGTTGTCTACCTATTTATTTATATATAGTTTGTTGTGTCACCACAAGGCTATATACATTTGAAATGTGATCCTTATTCTCACTAGCAAATCTTTAATTAGATTTTGCGAACTATATAAGTGAGGTAATATAGTTTGAAGAAAATAGTGGGAGATACCAATTTAAAACAAGACCTAATTTATTTTGGTAATTAATAAAAGAATGTATGTTAAAATGTTGTTAATTACAAATTCATTTACTGAAATTTTACAATGTCTTAATTACTATCAACTGCGAAACATATTAGATGTTATTTAATCGGACTGTATTAAACGAATTGGTTAAGGAATTTGAGAATAGTTCTCATGGCTGAAAAGTTATCTTATGTCCTTAATACGTCTATCCCTGCAATGGTTGCAGACAATGCCTCTGAGGAAGAGATTGCTACTTTTAGAAAGTGGCAAGATGATGCACAGTTGGCTCAATGCATCATGCTCGAATCCATGAGTAACGAGCTTCAGCGTCAGCATGAAACTATGGATGCTCCTACTATATTCCTACACATCAAGTAGTTGATGGTGAGAAAAGTAGGACTGATAGATATCAGATATCTAAGGAGCTTTTCCGATCTAGAATGGCCAATGGCACTCTCTGCAGAACAAAAAGTTCTTAACATAATCAATTTGATTGATCAATTAGACAACTCGTTTTTCATGGGGATGGAGAGTTGAGCGAAGATTTGATCTTGCACTCACTCCCTGACTCCTTTCACAATTGTTGTGAATTTTTCATATGAACAAGCTAGATATCAACCTCATTGATTTGCTTAACATATTGAAAAATGTTGAGAGTCACTTTCAACCAAGAAAGACAATGTCTTCTTGGTAGGGGCCAAAGGATCTTCTCAAAAAGAAGATTGATTTAAAGAAGGTAAATAGAAAGGCGTAAACAAAGGATAATAAGAACAAAAGCGATCACGGATAACAAAGGAGTTTGCTTCCTTCGCTATAAGCACGGACACTTGGAAAGAAAGCTGCGAAGCATCTTGCGAGGCTAACCAAAGAAGCTTAGTGAAGTTTGATTTACAAATACAATTTTGTTCATAATTTAAAATAATTTTTCTTTAAGTCGAGGTTCTACTTGGGTATTGGATACCGACTTTGGTTATCATAAATATAGATTTATGAAGGGACCAAGCGAGTAGAAAGTTAAACAAAGATAAGTAATCCTATGTGTGGAAAATGAAGCAAAGGTTCTTTGCATTAGCCATAGAAACTTAAAGTTTAAGCAATGCCTACGGCAAATCTATTAAGTCGATAAGTTGTTATTGTATTCCGATTCTTGTTAAAAATATTATTTCCATTTTATTGTTGACAATGATGAATCTTTGGTATTATAATTAAGAACAATTGTTGTTCTATTTATAATAATAATGTTTTGTATAGAATGGAATATTACTTAATAAATTTTGTATACTTGACTTACATGAAAATAATTTTGCATATTGAACAAATTAGTATAAGAAAAGGAGATGATCATTCAAAGAGTTGAATGTGTGTATTTCTTTGAAATACAAGTGTGAATTATTTGAAAAGTTCAAAGAATTCAAAAGTGAAACAAATTGGCAAAAGTATTAAGATTCTTTGATTAGATCGAGGAATAAATACTTGTGCAATAAGTTTCTAGATCATCTCAAATGGTTTTCTCATAATGGATGCCTCTTGATCTGTGAATAATTGATTGGTGTATCTCAAAAAGGAAAAATCATACCTTGTTGGACATGAATGCGGTCCATAATGATTTTACCGACATTCCAATATCCTTCTAGGGTCATGTCCTAGAAATGGTACGCATATCTACGGAAAAGGTAACCTCAAAATCCATTGAAGACTCCATAAAAGTTATGGACGGGGAGGATTCTAATCTTAAGTATGTTAAGATAAGGGTTGTCCAACTTATGTGAAAAAGGTTTCAAAGGATAAGCTTGGGACAAGATTTGACATGTCTGATTTGTGGGACATCTTAAAAAGTAAGTTTAGGGCATATGTTCTATAATCCTACATAGCAAAAGGTGTTTATTCTGAAACACCCCGCCTTCTAAGATAAAGGTGTTTATCATTAAAGGGGGCTAGTGGGAGGATAATAGATCTTGAAGAGTTCAAGAACCACAAAACACTATAAGTCGAATAAGAGGAACACGTAGATAGACCTATTATACCACAAATCAATCGTAATCTGGAATAGTCTAGAAAGATACCTAGGAGGTATGGATTCATCATGGATGATGATGATGAGGTACACATCATAGAAGATGATGATCCAGAGTTACATTCGATGAGGTAAGACTTCTAGTGTGTACAAAAGGTCGATGGGGCGTCGTGAAATTTCTAGTATTATATGTTGATATACTACGGATGAGGAATAACTTATCAATGCTACAATCGAAAGATAAAGTTGTCTAAAAATTCCTCCACGAATGATTTGGGAAGAGTATCTTAATTGGGGATAAAATCTATATAGATAGATTCAAGAGGATGCTCGACTTAACCCAAGGAATGTATATTCATTTGATGCTAAAGTCGTTTAGCATGGCAAACTCCAAGAGATGTCTCATATCGATGAGCTATGGAGTGTATCTCTCTTAATAGTCCCCACAGACTCACGAAAAGAGAGGTCGCATGAGTGACGATCATGTATGCAATGAAATGTACGAGACGATGTTGATCGAGTCGTATTATGGAGAAGTTCACTATGAGTCGGTGAAAAACATCTTCTAAAGTGCTTAACCCAAGCACTAAGGATGTGATCATATTCATGGTGGGTCTAAATTAAAACTAGAGGGCTTAACAGACTCAAGTTTTTCAGACAGACCAAAATGACAGAAAATCCACTTTAAGGTAAAGCGTTATCTTAAATAGTGGTGCAGTGAATTGGAAAGGTTCCAAACAAAAAAGAGTTCTTTGGTTTAGTGATAAAGACAAAGTATATAGCTATAAATGAAGTTGCAAGTTGATTGTTTGGATTAAAAGTTCATTCTGAACTAGGAATAGTTCCCAAGTCTCATCTTGGATCTAAACATGTGTTGTGGCACTTTCATTTGATTATTAGAATCATTGAAAGATGGGAAATCACTATAGAGATAGTGGACTCTCAAGAACAACATTACATATCCATTAACTAAAGCTTATCCAACAACGGGATAATCGTCACTTAGAGAATAAGAGTATAAGATACCATGACGATTGGCTTTAGTGCAAGTGGGAGATTGAAAGTAGTATGCACACAAAACCAATCATGTTTGATGATAAAGCATATACTTTGTAACAATCTTATTCATTTATTAATAAAAAGTATTAATTTATTAAAGGCTTTTAATTATCTACATGATCTTTGTTTTATAATATGTGATAAACCCATAGTTTTAAGCAATGCTTTTAGAATAATGATAATGATCATTCTAATGAGATCTAAATTCTTAGAAAGCTTAAAACTAAAATAGTTTCCAATCGTTGGATTACTAAATTGGGGATTAGTGAATCCGGATAGATTGGTACATCGTTGCTTGCTTTCATTGGATGAGGATGATTGATCTCATGATCATTTGTGTGGAGACACTAATGCAAGTATGTAGGTGCTTATTAGAGAATAAGTTCACTTTGAGCGTTGGCTCGCTAAGGAATACCTAATGGAGTTTTACTTGCTGTCGATAGGAATTCTTGTAGTGATAGTAGTCTGAAGTAATCCTTGGACTTAAGATCATCGTAGTATCTTGTGTATGATGAGTTATACTTTGACTTATTCCTTAAGACCCTTAGGGTATATCAAAGGTATGCTTGGGTATAATAAGTTGTACATGGAGATAATGTATGATCGATAAAGAATCTACCACTTCAATAAAAGAAGAGAATGTCTATGTGATTCGATAAATGACAACCCGGTAGTCCTTGGCGGCGAATGAAATTAGAAAGGAGTTTCTAATTTGCATTATTTGGTGTTGTGCATTTAAGGATCGAAATACATATAATTAAATAAAATAAGACTTGACGATGAATTCCATGTCTTATATTTAATTGGGACATTGTATGGTGGAAGGATTGAATTGTCTGGTAACTATTTACTCAAAAGGTTCTTTTATGATTAATGTTGAAATCTATATTATCTAGAAAGTCGTTGATCATTGGGAGGCTTATCCTATTGTAGAATAAATATTATTTATTTAAATAAATTAATTGTTTAATTTATTTATTTAAATAAGATTAGAATTGTTCTAATTGATTTATTCACAACCGGGTTTAATATGGAGAACCTAAAGGGTTCACACCATAAAAGGAAGAATAATTATTTAAGAAGATAATGACATAATAAATATAATATGTTATGTATATTTAATTTAATCTATGGTGATAGAATAAATTAAATAGCTTAATATTATTATTTAATATTTTAGAAATATTAAATATAAATTAATAAGAGGAGTCTTATTAATATTATTACAATTATTATTATTTTAATTTCTAAAAGAGTTTAGGAATTAATTTAATATAAGTACTCTCATTTATTCGTAATTGGATTAGGAAGGAAAATTAGTTAAAGGAGTTTAATTAATTATCCCTAATAAGATTAGGGAGCTTAATTAATTAAAAGAATTTAATTAATTAAATAAAACTCAATTCCTTAATTGTTAAGGTGGGTTGCCCACATCTATAAATAAGAGGAGTCTTATTATGGGTGATGTGGTTGTTGACTTTTACAACAACGTAATAATTCCAATTTGTTGGAGAGTACGTTTTTTTCTATACAGATAGAAAACTAGGGTTTAGCCAATACCCCTTTTTCTTGAATTTTCTTCTTCCTTGGTGGATCACCTCTAGAGGCCAAACATTTGGGTGGCTAACGTTGATCAAAGGAAGGAACCAAACCCGGTGGATTCAAGTTGAACGCGAAAAGGATTGGAGGTGAACTTGTACCTGAGGAAGCTCGATCTTCAAGGGTATAAAGGGTGATCCGGGTATATGGTTTGTAAATATTTTAAACTCTGATTTTACACGCTTCCGCTAATTTTTGCAATTTGATTGCGTTCTTGAATATTACAAACCTAACAGGTGATGAGGTAGAGATTACAGTTGTGGGCATTTAGTCCAGATGATAGCATTAGTATTCCTCACTATTCTATGAAATAGTGTGATAATAAATGTATTGAGGACTCCATTTGAGTTGAATACTGTCTAGAAGATAATATTCGTATTAAAACTCTCAGTTTATGTTTTGTCGTATTTTACACGACAGTTGTATTTGAATTTTGTACCATGTATTTGGCGACTCAAGATGGGTGATTAATACCTATTTTGGGGGCGTCACAGTTGGTATCAGAGCTTAGGGATATTATTCCTGGCTGAGATGTGATACAAGAGCTAGGAAGGAAGAGACGGGGAATTCCTTCGCTAGCATGACCTACCTAAGTTTAATTGGTATTTATTGATCGGTCAGAGTATAGGAATAATATGTGGTATGTCAATAAACCCTTGTTTTGTGGTAGTATTTGAAAATGACATCCGAGAATGTTGAGAATAGCTATGGAGCACATGAGACCGTTGAGTCACCACAGATGAATACCCATGATAATGTGCAACAGGAAGACAATAATCCGTAGGTAAACAACAACGATCAAATGATGAACGATGGGATGTTCAGAGGCTTTATGCAATTCATGCAACATCAGGCGAGAGCGGCTCTTGTCCAAAATGCAGGTGGAAACACTGGCAACTCTCGGACGGTCATCGCTAAGAAATTCAAGGAGCTGAGACCACCGGAGTTTTTTGGAAAGCCAAAACCACTTAAGGAAGAGACGTGGATAAAGTAGATCAGCAAGATATTTGATGTCTTGGGATGCTCCGAGGAGCAAAAGGTTCCCTTTGCCACCTTCATGTTATGCGGCGAAGCGATTCTTGGTGGAAATCAGAAAGCGTGCTTAACTTTTGCGCACTAAAGATGACTTGGGAGAAGTTCCAAGAAGCTGTTCAACGACAAGTACTTTCACGAAAGTATTCGACACATGAAAGAGGTAGAGTTCATTAAACTGAAGCAAAACAACATGGCCACCGTGTCGTGATCTGACGAAGCCAGTTTGCTTTGAGTTGTCCGGTTTACGTCCCCACTTAGTTGATAATGAGGAGAGAATGACGTGGATATTTCTAAGAGGTTTGAAACCCGAGATACGTCAATACCTTATCTCTCACAAACTGTGTTTGTATTCAGATGTTGTAAATAGGACTCAGTTATTGGAGCGCGATAATGAGTCAACCCAACCAAGAGAGAGCGGTAAACAAGTCGATAATACCGATGGTAGCAGCGGTCAAAGTTTGTGACAACAAACGTGGAAGGAATCAACATCTTTAGAAATGGTAATCATAAACTCTAGCGAAGTCTATACCTTATTTGATACCGGTTCTACCCATTCTTTTATTTCTCCTAATTGTGCTCAACGTTTAAATTTGACTCGGGAGAAATTAGACTTTGACTTATCTGTTGAAACTCCGTTGGGAGAAACCTTCATTACATCCACTGTTTATAAGTCTTGTTTGGTTCAAATCGGTACCCTCACATTACACAATCGATCTTATTTCATTGAAAATACTTGCATTTGGCGTAATTCTAGGGATTGATTGGTTAACTACTCATCATGCAAAAATTAATTATTTTAAGTAAGGTTGTTAACTTTCATATTCCTAACCAACCTATTATCTTGAATTCAAGCAACCAAACCATTAAAATCAATCACCGTCATCTCAGCGATAAAGCTATTCGTTTATTAAAAAAGCGAATGTCAAGCTTTCTTAACTCATGTCACAGATTTAAACAAAAATACGTCAGTTTTGAATGATATTTTTATTGTTAATAAATTTCCTGACGTATTCCCTGAAGAACTTCATGGCCTACCCCCAGAGCGTGAAATTAAATTTTGTATCGACCTTGAACTTGGTACAAAACCCATTTTCAAAGCCCCATATCGAATGGCTCCTATTGAACTTCAGGAGTTAAAGACCCAACTGCAGGAATTATTAGACATCGGTTTCATTCATCCCAGTACTTCTCCTTGGAGTGCTCTTGTTCTATTCGTGAAAAAGGAAAGATGGGAGTATGCGACTTTGTATTGATTATCGGGAGTTGAACCATGTCACTGTCAAAAATAGATATTCGTTGCCTCGCATTGATGACCTGTTTGACCAGTTGCAAGGCGCCAAATTCTTTTCAAAGATCGATCTTCATTCCGGATATCATCAGTTAAAGATTAGAAGCGATGACATTCCAAAGACGGCTTTCAGAACTCGGTACGGGCATTATGAATTCTTAGTCATGTCTTTTGGATTGACTAATGCTCCTGCTGACTTCATGGATATGATGAACCGACTATTCAAGGAATATTTGGATCACTTTGTGGTTGTCTTTATTGATGACATCCTCATATATTCCAAAAGCTGTGCAGATCATGAGCAACACTTGAGGCTGATATTCCAAAAGCTTTGTGAAAACAAGCTTTATGCCAAGTTAAAGAAATGTGAGTTCTGTCTTGAGGAAGTAGCATTCCTTGGGCACGTAGTATCAAATCATGGAATATCTGTTGACCCAGCAAAGATTGAAGCAATTCAAAGCTGGGAGCAACCTAAATCAGTGACTGAAGTACATAGCTTTCTTGGCTTAGCTGGTTATTATCGGAGATTCATAGAAGGGTTTTCTCGAATTGCTACTCCATTACATCAGCTGACTCAGAAAGATACAAAATTCGGTTGGAGCGAGGAATGTGAGAAGAGTTTTCAAGAACTCAAGAGGAGACTCATTTCAGCACCTGTTCAGACAATACCATCTGGCTCGGTGGGATTTATCATCTACAGTGATGCTTCGGGCAAAGGTTTAGGATGTGTTCTCATGAAACATGGGAAAGTCATAGCCTATGCCTCTTGATAACTCAAAGAATATGAGAGGAATTATCCTACTCATGATCTAGAGTTAGCAAATTTGTTGTCTTCGCACTTAAAATTTGGAGGCATTACATATGGAGAGAGAAGGTGGAGATCTATACTGGATCATAAAAAGCCTTAAATATTTCTTCACTCAAAAGGAACTCAACATGTAAGCAACGATGATGGCTTGAAATTGTTGAAAGATTATGATCATACCATCCAATACCATCCTGGAAAAGTGAACGTAGTGGTGACGCATTGAGTAGAAGATCATATCTGAATGCGAGTGCAATATTGTCAATGAAGGGCCCATTTTGTATGACTTACAAAGGATGGAGATAGAGTTAAAGACTCCAGGGACCCATGTGATGATGGCGAATATACGAGTAGAACCTACTTTAATCGATAAAGTTAAAGCTGCTCAAGCTACAGACCTGGAGTTGATGCGTATGAGGAAGAAAGTACAAAAAGGTGCTATTCCGGAAGCAAGAATCAATGAAGAAGGAATACTTAGAGTCAACTCCAGACTTTGTGTTCCTAACGACCCTGATTTAAAGTATAAAATCATGATGGAGGCGCATAACACACCGTTTGCAATCCATCTTGGGAGTACCAAAATGTATCGTGATCTTCGACATACATATTGGTGGAGCAATATGAAGAGAGGGATAACAAGGTTTATCTCAAGGTGTCTAACTTGTCAACGAGTCAAGGCGAAGCATCAAGTGCCAAAAGGTCCATTGCAACCACTTGAAATTCCAGAATGGAAGTGGGAGCACATTACCATGGATTTCGTTACTTGTCTTCCCAAGGTTTCTCAAGGGATAGATGCAATTTGGGTCATTGTTGATAGATTGACCAAGTCTGCTCATTTCTTACCTATACGAGAAACTTATACACTTGAACATCTTGCTCGTATGTACATAAATGAGATTATAAGACTGCATGGTATGCCAGTATCCATAGTTTTTGATCGAGACCCAAGATTCACTTCAAGATTTTGGGTTAGTTTGCAAAAAGCTATGGGCACGGATTTACGATTTAGTTCGGCTTATCATCCTCAAACGGATGGGCAGTTGGAGAGGACTATTCAAACCCTTGAAGATTTATTAAGACTCTGTGTCCTTGACTTCAAGGGAAGTTGGGACAAGTTCTTACCATTGGTGGAGTTTTCCTACAACAACAGTTATCAAGCAAGTATTGGCATGGCTTCATTCGAGGCGTTGTATGGAAGAAAGTGTGACGCCCCCAAAACAGGTATACATCACCCATCTTGAGTCACCAGATACACACTACATAACTCAACTACAAACTTCTTTTATACAACTGTTGTGCAAAATACGACAAAACATAGCTGAGAGTTTAAACACGAATATTTCCTTCTAGACAATATCCACACTCAATGAAGTCCTTATTACAATTATTATCATACTATTTTATAAAAATAGTGAAGACTATTATAGCCACCATCTCGGACCATCACTCCATTTCCCGACTTGTCCCAGCTATATTCTCATTTCTTGAAGAGAATAGTGAAAGAAAAGGGTGAGCTCAACTAGCCCAGTAAGAAATATTATGACTAAGATAATGCAGAATAAATTATCCTTAGCCTTCAACAAAGATATAACAAGCGATAGAATACAATAGACAACAAGTTTTAGATCAACAACTGTAGCGAAAATAAGCAATCCATTAGAAGAGTCAAGTAGAGCATAAAATCTACTATCTTCTATGATTTAAAAATTTATCATCAATTTTATCCCTGTAATACCCATTAACAGTTCTTTATTATACCCAAGACAAAGAGAAATTTCATCACTGCTCTTCACCGAACCACCAAAAGATTTTAGTTAAATTCACAATTCATGTTTATAATAATGTGAATCAACAGTTCCTCTTTGCCACAAAGGCTTAATAGAAAGTTTACTCAATATCCTTACCCCAAAGGCTAAAGATATTCAAATGTAATAACAATGATCATACCAATCAATTGTCTACCTTTGCACTACGAGCAAAAGATATTCAACTACAAAACCAATGGTCATGATCATAAAAATCAATTGTCTGTCAGTGGATTACGACCAAAGACATTCAACTGTTAACTAATGGTCATGATCCTGCCAATCACATCATCTAATTATCCATGCACTACGGGCCAAGGATATTCGTTATTATCACCAGTGGTTATGATCATGTCATACACATGTCCATCTTTGCACGTAAGCCCGAGATATACAACTATAAAACCAATAATCAACAATTTATCTTTGGACGTAAGCCAAAGATATACAACTGTAAAACCAATAATCAATAGTCCATCTATGCACGTAAGCCAAAGATGACTTTTATCACAATATAAGCATGAGGATGATGACAATGATATAAGCATTAATCAAACGAAATCAAGGATAAATATTAAAGACTTTAAATTTATCCAGAGTTTAAAAATATCAAAAGTGTCAACATGATACTGCTTTGTGGAGTAAAAATTCAAGAAAAATATTCATATACCAAAAATAATTTGGACAGAAAAGAAATATATTTTTCGGGTAATTAGTACCACGTGAATAGTACTATGTGAATAGTACTTCGGGAATAGTACCTCGTGAATAGTACCTCGGCATGAAAAGTATCCTAAATATACGAGTGAATAGTAACCAGGTGAATAGTAATACATGAATAGTAACTCGTAAAAAAAATACCAAAGAAAATGATATTCCATGACGAGTACAAAAGAAATGATATCTCAGACGAGTATAATAGAATATATGAAACTGCAAATGGATTTTCACCCGTCATGCGGTAATTCACGTAGACAGATCATTTCCACAATTTAATAAGGAATGAATACGCAAGATCTTTCACCATGCATACGGTAGTCCACATGATGAGTTATTCAATGTAATAATAAAGAATGGAATAACAAAAGAATTCACCAGGCATGCAATAGACCGCACAGACAGGTTATTCCAATAGAATAATAAAGAATGGAACCCCATGAAAAGTACTTCGGGAATAGTACCCCGTGAATAGTACCCCGACACGAAAAGTATCCCGAATACCCGAGTAAATAATACCAGAGTGAATAGTAATTGGGTGAATAGTAACCCATGAATAGTAACTCGTAAAAAATATACCAAAGAAAATGATATTCCATGACGAGTACAAAAGAAATGATATCTCAGATAAGTATAATAGAATATACGAAACTACAAATGGATTTTCACCCGCCATGCGGTAATCCACGTAGACATATCATTTCCACAATTTAGTAAAGAATGAATACGAAGGATCTTTCACCATGCATGCGGTAGTCCACACAGATAGGTTATTCCAACAAAATAATAAAGAATGGAATAACAAAAGAACTCACCAGGCATGCAATAGACCGAACAGACATATTATTCCAAAAGAATAATAAAGAATGGAACCGGTCAATGCGTGTCCGTCTGACGGGATATTCCAATGAATAATAAAGAATGGAACCGGTCATGACAATCCGCCAATGCATAGTGCAGGATATTCCAATAGAATAATAAAGAACGGAACCAGGTCATGCGTAATCCGCACAGACAGGATATTCTAACAGAATAATAAAGAATGGAATAACAACAGAATTTACCAGGCATGCGATAGACCTCACAAACAGGTTATTCCAATAAAATAATAAAGAATGGAATAATACAAGAATTTCATCATGTATTGCGGTACTTCGCATTGACGGGTTATTCCAACATAATAATAAAGAATGGAATAACAACCCTTACGAGTATTGAAAGAAAATAATTCTCTTTATGAATACGAAAGAATAATACCCTTTACCTTAGAAGAAAATTGGATACTGGAATAGTGAGGTAGCAGACTTCTCTTCTTCTTTCTCTCTATAATTTCTCTCTATAATAATTGCTCTATAGCTTTAGTGAATTGGTGAGAAATGAAGGAAGAATGAGCTTCTATTTTATAAGAAAATATAGTTTCGATAATTGCACATTTTGGGGCTCGAAATATTACAGTATAATACCTTTCTCTTTTTCTTCATTTTTAATTTAGTCCTGCAAGTATTATCAAACTTGCACCACCTCCCATAATAGTAAATCATGTGAATCAATAGTAAATCATGTGACTCAATAGTTCTAATCATGTGAAAATAATAATTACAGTATAGTACCTTCATCTAGACCTCCTTTTTTAATTTAGTCATGCAAGTATTATCAATCTTGCACCAACTCCCCTAATAGTAAATCATGTGAATCAATAGTACACACATGTGAACACATAGTTATAAGCATGTGAATTAATAGCAATTAATTGCTTATTTATCCAGTGAATTACCCGATTGGTTAATATAACATCCAGACATCAATTATTATCAGAATAGATATCGATTTCCACTAACACTAATAATCCCAACACAATGGAACTATCAATTTCATCTTTAATTAACATGAACTTATTCATCATTAATATTATAACTCACAATATTTAACAACCAGGTCGTTCCTAGGAAAGAGGGGGCTTTCCGTTAAGGATTTTTCCTTATTGGCGCGCAATTAGGTGACCAAACCTCTCCTTGACAGAACTTCTAGACATTGTCAATATTACAATTTAATAATATGAATAACTTTGTCGTCTCAATTATCAATTTAATAATATATCATATTATGCAGATGATAATGTGACAATAATCGAATCAATAATATGAGAGATATGATGCAGCAATTACTATAGCAATAATTGAGTATAACTGAGTGACTTCTCACGTAAGCATCAATAATCAATCTTGTGTGCTACTACGCAACCACGCGTATTCATCATACTTTTTCCTACCAAGTAGTTCAATGAGGTTTTAATTCAGTAACACTTTCACCGTTATTTTTATAAAAAGATATTTACATCATTTTCTAACTACGACAATACTTACATTATGGGGTTCACCAATGATTGTGCTTAGTCGTCATTTAATATTTCTGTTAAAACGAATATTCCCAGGCAATCGAATATTTCCCGACACAATGAATATTTTATAACAACTTGCTTACTTTGCAAAATTTTCAAATATCACCCTTAACTTTAAACTTTTATCAATATAACTATTTACCAAATAGAATAATTATAAGAAAATTGAAAACTTTCATTTCATAAAATTCGGGATCTCACAGAAAGTGTCGTTCTCCAGTATGCTGGGATGAGGTGGGTGAAGCAACGTTGTTGGGACCGGAGTTGGTACGTATGACTACAGAAAATATTCAAACGATCCGACAACGTATAATAATCTCACAAGATCGATAAAAGAGTTATGTTGATCTTCATCGAAAAGACGTGGAATTCAATATTGGAGATCATGTGTTGTTACGTGTTGCTCCATGGAAAGGAGTTACGAGATTTGGAAAGAAAGGAAAGCTCAATCCTCGATTCATTGGCCCATTTTTAATCCTCGATCGAGTAGGAACTGTGGCCTATAGACTCGCTTTACCGTCAAGTATGTCTCGTGTTCATAACGTTTTTCACATATCCATGTTACGTAAATATGTGGAAGACCTGAACCACATTATTGAGTTAGAACCGGACGAAATAGCAGAAGATTTAATGTATGAAGAGATTCCTGTTAAAATCTTGGATAAGAAGGAACATATTTTACGCTCCAAGGTTATACCTCAAGTCAAAGTTTTGTGGAGAAACCACGATGTTGAGGAAATGACCTAGGAGTTGGAATCTGAAATGAAATCAAGGTATCCTCACCTATTCATCATACCGGGTATGTACCCTAATTTCGAGGGCAAAATTTAATAAGAAGGGGAGTTTGTAAAACCCCAACTTTTATGAATAAAGATGACTTTTCTATAAATATTATTTTTGAATATTATGGAGTGAATTTGATATAATGTTATAGTTGTGGGTAATATTTATAAATTTTACAAAGTACGCAAGTTGTTATATAATATTTGATTGGTCGTGGGAATATTCGTTTTAACAGAAATATTAAATATGACTGACACAATCATTGGTGGATCCCACAACGGAATTATTGTCGGATTGAGAAAAACGACAAAAATATCGTTTATGAAAAATAACGGCGGAAGTTTTACCGTTAAGCTGTTGAAACACCCAATGTTAAAAAATACGATGTCGTGTGGTTGCATAGTAGCATACCAGATTGATTATTGATGCTTACGTGAGAAGTCACCGCTTTGTTCAATTATTATTACGAATTGTTGCAAGTATCTCATATTATTTGATTTAATTATTGTTTATATTTTATATATTATTAATTCGATTTAATATATATATATATATATCGTCATTTGAACAACCCTAAATCAGGGGATTATATAGATTAAATTAAATTAAATGTGAGAATATATATATATATATATATATATATATATTAAATATGAAAATAACACCAGAATTAGAGAATTCTTCTTCTATAATCTTAAGCGTATTTCTTTAGAGTTTTAAAAAGCTTTGAGCGTAGAAAACAGTGAAAGTTTTCTTCAAGGATATCCCCGCTATACCAGTTGGAATACTCTTCTTTTCAAGGTAAGGGGTGTTATTTTTGTTCAATATTCGCTTGAAATAATATTTTTTTTCCATACTCTGTAGTATATAAGTAATATTATTTCGTTTCAGATTTCAAATTGTATACTCGTTTTGTTAAAGTTTTGGCTTCTAAACTCCATAAAATTAGTAGAATATCCTTGATATTTACGCTTCATCCAGTATCTTTTCATGGAAATATTATTCTGAGCATTCTTGATAAGTTTTAACTTTTTCATGCCAGAGTATTATTCACGGGGTACTATTCACTCGAGTACTATTCACTCAGGGTGCTATTTATGATAAAAATTGATTCGCTTTCGGTCCAAATTATTTTTGGTATAATATTATTCTTGAATTTTACTCCACAAAGTAGTATCATGTTGACAATTTGGACGTTATTGATTTCTGGATAAATTAAATTATAAATCTTTAAAAATTTATCCTTGAACTTGTTTTATTGAATTCTTATATCATTGTCATCATCCTCATGTTTATATTATGTTAAAAATTAATCTGTGGCACATGTGTGCATAGATGGACTTGGTATGATTATGACCAGGGTTATTCGGTATAATCATGATCATAATGTTACAATTGATGTGGTAAAAGTCCTCATTGGCCCATAGTGCATTGATGAATAGTTGTTGGCATGATCATGACCATTGATGAATACACGAATATCCTTGGCCAGAAGTGCATGGATAATTTGTGGTCGTGATACTAAAGAATATCATTGGCCATAGTGCAGGGGTGATTTGATGATGTGGATTATTTATTAAGCTGAGTCTCAGCGATAAAAGTGATGAAAAACCTTTTAAATCATAGAAGATAGTAGATTTTATGCTCTACTTGACTCTTCTAATGGATTGCTTGTTCCGTTGCGGTTAAACTTGATGTTTGTTATATTTTATCAGTTTAACACTGTTGAAGGCTAACGATAAATTATTCTGCATTATCTTAGTCATAATATTTCTTACTGGGCTAGTTGAGCTCACCCTTTTGCTTTCATTGATCTCTTCAGGAAATGAGAATGTAGCCGGGACTAGTCGGGGAACGAAGTGACGGTCCAGATGATAACATTAGTAGTCCTCACTATTCTATGAAATAGTGTGATAATAAATGTATTGAGGACTCTATTTGAGTTGAATACTGTCTAGAATAAAATATTCGTATTAAAACTCTCAGTTTATGTTTTGTCGTATTTTACACGACAGTTGTATTATTAAGTTGTATTTGAATTTTGTACCATGTATTTGGCGACTCAAGATGGGTGATGTATACCTATTTTGGGGGCATCACAGTTGGTATCAGAGCTTAGGGATATAATCCCTGGCTGAGATGTGAGACAAGAACTAGGAGGGGAGAGACGGGGAATTCCTTCGCTAGCATGACCTACCTAAGTTTAATTGGTATTTATTGATCGGTCAGAGTATAGGGATAATATGTGGTATGTCAATTAACCCTTGTTTTGTGCCAGTATTTGAAAATGACATCCGAGAATGTTGAGAATAGGAATGGAGCACATGAGACCGTTGAGTCACCACAGATGAATACCCATGATAATGTGCAACAGGAAGACAATAATCCGTAGGTAAACAACAACGATCAAATGATGAACGATGGGATGTTCAGAGGCTTTATGCAATTCATGCAACATCAAGCGAGAGCGGCTCTTATCCAAAATATAGGTGGAAACACTGGCAAATCTCTGACGGTCACCGCTAAGTAATTTAAGGAGCTGGGACCACCGGAGTTTTTTGGAGAGCCAAAACCACTTAAGGCGGAGACGTGGATAAAGCAGATCAGCAATATATTTGATGTCTTGGGATGCTCCGAGGAGCAAAAGGTTTCCTTTGCCACCTTCATGTTGCGAGCAGAGGCAAATTACTGGTGGGAATTTGTAATGCGTACTAAACCTGCTGCACTGAAGATGACTTGGGAGAAGTTCCGAGAACTTTTCAATGATAAGTACTTTCTCGAAAGTATTCGACACATGAAAGAGGTAGAGTTCATTAAACTGGAGCAAAACAACATGATCGTGTCGCAATACGAAGCCAAGTTTGCTGAGTTGTCCCGATTTGCGTCCCACTTAGTTGATAATGAGGAGAAAATGACGCGAATGTTTCTAAGAAGTTTAAAACCCGAGATACGTCAATATCTTATCTCTCACAAACTGTGTTTGTATTCAGATGTTATAAATAGGACTCAGTTATTGGAGCGCGATAATGAGTCAACCCAACCAAGAGAGAGCAGCCGACAAGTCGATAATACCAGTGGTAGCAGTCATCAAAGCTGTGACAACAAACGTGGAGGGAATCAACATGCCAGAAATGGTAACTACTTTGGCGGTAATAATGGCCAAGACAATAAAAGTGGACATTTCAAGAAGAGGAGATTCAACAATGATGGAAAGACGTCGGACCAAAGACACCGTTGTTAAGGAAGGAGAGCGACCACCTATCATATGCTTCAAATGCCGTGGGAGGGACATATCGATCGAAATCGTGCCTGCGGGTCAAAAAACGTGTTACAATTGTGGAAGAGAAGGTCACCTAGCTCGATTTTGTCATTCAGGAAAGCCAAGTCCAGCTGGGATGGAGGCACCAAAGGCCGTTCCAGAAAAGTGAAAACCAGTAGTTCAAGGGAGAGCGTTTGTCATGACCTCCCAAAAAGCAAGGAACCCGAACGAGGTCATCACGGGTAAGCTTATCATAAACTCTAGTGAAGTCTATACCTTATTTGATACCTGTTCTACCCATTCTTTTATTTCTCCTACTTGCGCTCAACGTTTAAATTTGACTCCGGAGAAATTAAACTTTTACTTATCTATTGAAACTCCGCTGGGAGAAACCTTCATTACATCCACTGTTTATAAGTCCTGTTTGGTTCAAATCGGTACCCTCACATTACCTGTCGATCTTATTTCATTGAAAATACAGCAATGGAGTGTTTGAGAACGACATTATTACTACACGGGTCAAGGGGGAACAAATTAAACTCAAAGATTAAGATATAAACCTAGCCCTAGGTTTCAAATCAAAGGGACTCATATCTATATATGTTATCGACTTTCATGAAGGTCTGAAGAAGATGCACCATATGAAGTTTCAGAACGTCAAGGGGTACAAGAAGAAAGTGTTTTCCCAGAAGTATGAATTTCTGGCTGACATTGTTGGGAAGTGCATATGCTGTAAAAGCTCTGGTCACGACTCTGTAAATGAAGTTCAACTAAAGCTCATGACAACAATCTGCTTCAGGATTCAACTCAACTATGGGGCTCTGCTTATCGATTGGATCGGGAAGTAGATACTCAGCTCAAAGAAATTAAAGAGCTCTGGGAAAATGCTCTATGGGAGGTTCATAATCATAATCCTGCAATCGGCTCTGGGTGACAAAATTGGGGAAAAGGAAGGGGAATCCATCAACCCCAAGAGAAAAATGACCCAGCAGCTATTTCAAAACTAGAAAAGAAACCCTGCAGAAAATGTCAGAATGATATCTGAATCAAGTGAAAGTACTGGTGAAGTGAAAGTATCTGGGCTACCAGGAAACATGTCGGTTGTGAAGGAAGCTGATGAAGATGAAGAAATTAATCAAGAGGAGCCCATCGCTTTGATCAGAAAAAGCAATGGTAAGAGGAAAATGAAAGCTCAAACAACAGAAGAGCCTCCAAGCTCAACCACTGATTCACCCCAAGAGAGTTCGGGCACTGAAACTCTGAAGGAAATAAAGAGGAAAGAGCAGCAGTCTGAGGAGGATGAAGACAGAGCCACCATCTCTCAGCTGCTTAAGAAGGGAAAACACAGCCACAAAACAAAAAAGTCTTCACTCACTTCGATCGTAGAGTCCAGACCTCCCATCACTTCAAAAGTGGATACTGCAGCAGAGTCTCAGCCTGAGCCAACAGTCAGAGGTGAAGCTAAAGAAAGCACCGTGAACAAGGTTCCAAACTCGACAATTACAATTAATCAGGAGGGACCATGTTGACGGGGATATTGATGATTATCAGGATATTTTATCACTAATAATTAAACTTGATTCCACGATAATACATATGTACATGTATATGAGTTACTTTTTTCCTAATGTAGTAAAAGTAATTTATGATTTAAATTAGGAGAAGTAATCTGTAGGAAAAGTATTCAAAAAAAAAAAAGAGAACTAAAAAAAGAGAATGAACTAAATTGTCTATTTAGTTGAAGTATATAGATGTATATACTTCTAGCATCCACACCCCGTGCAAAGTTATAATGTTGTATATACTTTATTAAACTTTTTTATAATATATTTTTAGATTTATCAGGTAAGATGGTTCTAATAAGAAAATACCTTCATTCTAAAATTATTTTATTTAACTTATTATAAGATTTTACTTATACTCGAATATAATTACACTCATATTTAATTAAGAGTAACTTATTCAAGTTAGGTAAAATTAAACTCATATAATTACACATATTTATATTAAGTATATAAGACGATCTTATGATTGTTTCCATGTAAACTATATTACAAATTTTATTTTTTACTTGGTTGAATTGAAGGAAGGGTCTTGTTGTAAAATTATAATATTGTTATTGGTGTTTTGAATTTTATTTTTATTGGATAAATTATTTAATTTTTATTTTTATTTAATAACCTGAATCATATGGTTAGATTAATATATTATATTTTATCTTAAATATATAACAATTATATATTTTCTATACAACGATTAAATCTTTCTTATACTCAAAACAATATGTATATTTATTTTTTTAAAATCGTAAAAACATTAAGTTAAATAGATGATTTTATAATAATTTAATTTTCTTCTCAAACTATAGTGGTAATACAATTTTACTTAAATTTTATTATTTTATATATTTTTGGATTAAAAAATTATATTATGAATTCATGTTTTTTAATAAAACTATAATATTGATTATAATTTTTGAACAAAAGTAACAAATTAATTTTAGGCAAGATGATTTTATTTTGATTATTTTCTTAATTTTTGTTACCTTATAAAACTACAATACTAATTCCTATTTCTGATTTAGATTGATGAATAATAAAATTTGATTTAATGTAGAAAAAGTCAAAGGTCGAACCAAACTAAAAAAAGGAGGACCAACTAAATTGTCTATTTAATTTAAATATGTGCTATGTGAGAAATAAATTTTTAGCATTAATAATTAGTGTTTTAAAATGAAGGATGAGGAAATAATATATATTTTTCTAAATAGAATAATGCCGCCAAGAAAAAGTCAAAACGACCAAGAAGAGGCAGAAAACGAGAATAGAGAACAAACAAACCTTATGCAGTAGTTTGTAGATCTTCTAGTAGGGGCATGCATTAAATAAAAACCCTACCCAAGTAGATGCAAATCTTCTAACGTTGCCAGTGGCAAGTTTCAAGGACTTTAAAAGCATGGGTCCGCCAAAGTTTACAGGGACCACCGAGCCTATAGAGGCTCAATTATGGATTAAGGAGATAGAAAATGCGTTTATCATTGCCAGAGTCGGAGAGGAGCAACATAAATTTTTTACTACCTACATGTTAAAGGGAGAAGCCAATTTCTGGTGGGAGGCGAACCAGAACAGGGCTGAAAAGGGGACGGTCGTATGGGAATGTCCGGTTCAAGGAGTTATACTTCGAGAACTACTTTCCCAGGAGTATGCAGAGCCAAATGGAAATTTAGTTTCTAGAGTTGAAGCAATGGGACATGTCAGTGCCCCAGTACGCAGCCAAGTTCAACGAACTGGATAGGTTTTGCTCCACATCAAGTGGACAATGAAGAAAGGAAAATGTGTTGGTTTGAGCAAGGGTTAAAGCCCTCACTCCACGATAAATTATCAGTGTTGCAGATTGACTCATTCGGGACGATCTTAGAGAAAGATATAATAGTAGAGGGAGGATGCAAGGTGTTAGTTCAATTCAGTTAGGAGAGACAGAGAGATAAAGTTGAAGGAAACAATAAGCATATAAATGAAGTGACAATAGAAATCTAGGAAATTCCGTAAATAAGCAAAGAGACCCAAAGAAGAGGAACGGAGGGTGTAATAATTGTGGGAAGTGGCATACGGGGGTATGTACGAAAGCCAAGATGCGTTACAACTGTGGGCAAAAGGGACATATCTCTCCTGATAGTCCCAATACAAAGAAAGGTGTATGTTTTAATTATGAATCAGAAGATCATCAAGCAAAAAATTATCCAAAGAAAGGGACAGATGGAGGAAGCGAAAGTAAGGATAAGAGTGTTGGTAAATTAACGTTAGCCAAATTTCTGAAAAAGTAAGATAATACCTTCGATGAAGGTAGGATGGAGTAACTGCAGTGCCAAAGAAGTTGTATGGGAACTCGAAGGGAAAGATAATGGGAATTATATCTGTCTTTTGATGTTATTTTGTAATAGTGATTTCGAGGACGAAATCCTTATAAGGGTAAATAATGTGACAACCCGAGAAATTGTATAGCCTTGTAATTAGGTTTTCGATGTAAATATCTAATAAAATAATTTTTTATGATATTATTATGTGTAAATGTAATTTTATGTGGTTAAAGGTCGCATTATGACCTAGTATATGTGTTATGTGATTATGTTTGTGTGTTAGTATATTTGGACGAAATAAAAAAAATCGAGAAAAAGGCTAAAACACTTCATAAAAGCAGAAAACACTAATAAACATTTATTTTTGAAATTTTAAATTACGTCATAGCATTTATTTGAGGAAGAGAGATGAAATCTATAATAAAAGTTTTTTTCGAAAAACAGACGTAAAAAAATATTCACATGAAAAATTCTTTTTCATTTTTTTGACTTATCGATTTACGATATATCATTTGTTCAGGAAATGGGGACGGAGTTCATAATTTAAATTATGATTCGTGAAAGTCGATTTTTTCGACTAAACGAAAAAGTTAGAAAACTTAACTAGAAAATAAAATAACTAATTAAATTTAGTTAGAGTAATTAAATTTATACTTGGACTAACTAAGCCTAGAATTTTAAAGGCTTAGTTAGGGTTTTGGATGGCTTGGCTAGAGTTTGGTGTGGCTTGACTAGGGTTGAGCCACACTATTGTAAACTTGGTGCCAAAGAATAGAAGACCATGTTTCACATATTGGGTTTTAGCATGTGGGATAAAGGAAAAAGCTAAAAAGAAAAAGACCAAAGGTGGACTATAATTCCTTACATACTTAGTAAAGGGGGACAAAGAGGGATGGAAACTTACTAGTTTTAGTAAGATTTGATCTTAAACAAGTTAAGCACTTATTATGTCTTCTAAAGTAACCCTAGTTGTGAGGCCCCCAAAACAGGTATACATCACCCATCTTGAGTTGCCAAATACATGGTACATAAATCAAATACAAACTTAATTATACAACAGTCGTGTACAATACGACAAAATATAGCTGAGAGTTTAAACAAGAATATTGCCTTCTAGACAATACCCACTCTCAATGGAGTCCTCATTACAATTATTATCACACTATTTCACAGAACAGTGAGGACTACTAAAGCCACCTATCCTGGACCATCACTCCATTTCCCGACTCGTCCCAGCTATATTCTCATTTCTTGAAGAGAACAATGAAAGAAAAGGGTGAGCTCAATTAGCCCAGTAAGAAATATTATAACTAAGATAATGCAGAATAAATTATCCTTAACCTTCAACAGTATAACAACTGATAGAATACAATAGACAACAAGTTTTAGATCAACAACTGTAGCAAAAATAAGCAATCCATTAGAAGAGTCAAGTAGAGCATAAAATCTACTATCTTCTATGACTTAAAAAGTTTTTCATCAACTTTATCGCTGAGACTCAGCTTAATAAATAAAATCGAATCATCCCTGCACCACGACCAAGGATATTCATGTAATCACCAATGGTCATGATTATACTAAATAATCCCTGGTCATAATCATACCAACAACTGTCCATCAATGAACTACAGGCCAATGAGGACTTTTACCACATCATTCGTCACATTACGGTTATGATTATACCGAATAATCCCTCGTCATAATCATATCAAGTCCATCTATGCACGTAAGCAAAAGATAACTTTAATCACAATATAAGCATGATGACAATGACATAATAATTCAATAAAACAAGTTCAAGGATAAATTTTAAAGATTTATAATTTAATTTATCTAGAAATCAATAACGTTCATATTGTCAATATGATACTGCTTTGTAGAGTAAAATTCAACAATAATATTCATGTACCAAAAATAATTTGGACAGAAAAAAATATATTTTTTGGGTGAATAGTACCCTGTGAATAGTACTTCGGGAATAGTACCCCATGAATAGTACCCCGACATGAAAAGTATTCCGAATACCCGAGTGAATAATACCAGAGTGAATAGTAACCTGGTGAATAGTAACCTATGAATAGTAACTTGTAAAAAAAATACCAAAGAAAATGATATTCCATGACGAATACAAAAGAAATGATATCTCAGACAAGTATAATAGAATATACGAAACTATAAATGGATTTTTACCCGCCATACGGTAATCCACGTAGACAGATCATTTTCACAATTTAATAAAGAATGAATACGAAGGATCTTTCACCATGCATGCGGTAGTCCACACGCATGGAGTTATTCCAATGAATAATAAAGAATGGAATAACAAAAGAATTCACCGAGCATCGATGAGATCGCATGAATGTGTTATTCCAATAGAATAATAAAGAATAGAACCAAGTCATGTGTAATCCGCACAGACAAGATATTCCAATAGAATAATAAAGAATGGAACCAGGTCATGCGTAATCCGCATGCATGTGGGATATTCCAACGAATAATAAAGAATGGAATAACATCGAATTCACTGTGCATGCGATAAACCGCATGCATGTGAGTTATTCCAACGTAATAATAAAGAATGGAATAATAGAAGAATTTCACCATGTATGCGGTACTTCGCATAAACAGGTTATTCCAACATAATAATAAAGAATAGAATAACAGAAGCTCTCTTCATGAATACGAACGAAATAATACCCCTTACCTCAAAAGAAGACTGGATACTGGAATAGTGTTGTAGCAGATTTCTCTTCTTCTTTCTCTCTATAATTTCTTTCTATAATAATTGCTATATAGCTTTAGTGAATTGGTGAAAAATAATGAAGGAATGAGCTTCTATTTATAGGAAAATATAGTTTCGATAATTGCACATTTTGGGGCTCGAAATATTACAATATAAAACCTTCCTCTTTTTCTTCATTTTTAATTTAGTCCTGCAAATATTATCAAACTTGCACCATCTCCCCTAATAGTAAATCATGTGAATCAATAGTTCTAAACATGTGAAAATATGAATTACAGTATAGTACCTCCATCTATACCTTTATTTTTAACTTAGTCATGCAAGTATTATCAATCTTGCACCAACTCCCCTAATAGTAAATGAATGTGAATCAATAGTACACACATGTGAATAAATAGTTATAATCATGTGAATCAATAGCAATTAATTGCTCATTTATCCGGTTAATTACACGATTGGTCAATATAACCTCCAGACATCAATTATTATCAAAATAAATGTCGATTTTCACTAACACTAATAATTCCAACACAATGGAACTATCAATTTCATCTTTAATCAACACAGACTTATTCATCATTAATATTATAATTCACAATATTTAACAACCAGGTCATTCCCAGGAAAGACGGGGCTTTCTGATAAGAATTTCTCCTTATTGGTGCGTAATTAGGTGACCAAACCTCTCATTGACAGAACTTCTAGACATTGTCAATATTGCAAATAATAATATGAATAACTTTGCCGTCTCAATTATTGATTTAATAATATAACATATTATGCAGATGATACTGTGACAATAATTAAATCAATAATATGAGAGATATGGTGCAGCAATTATTGTAGCAATAATTTGGTATAACTGAGTGTTTTCTCACATAAGCATCAATAATCAATACCGTGTGCTACTATGCAACCACGCGTATTATTGTAGTTTTACTACCGGGTAGTTCAACAGTTTTAACGGTAACACTTTCGCCTTTTATAAAATGATAATTCTGTCATTTTCTAACTACGACAATACTTCCATTGTGGGGTCCACCAATGATTGTGCCATCGTATGGATATTCTCCGATAAAAAGAATATTCCTCGACCAAACGAATATTATATAACAACTTTCTTACTTTGCAAAATTTATAAATATTATCCACAACTATAACATTATATCAAATCCACGCCATAATATTCAAAAAAATATTTCGATAAATTTAAATCTTTATTCATAAAATTTGGGGTCTCACACTAGTAGCATAATTGGAGGGGATGATTAAGTTAACTAGGGGAGGCTTAGTATGAGTTTAGAAGTTGGTGAGATTTAACTAAAGTATGGTTAAGTCTCTTAAATAAACTACATAACAAGTATACTTGCAAGCTTTATCAATTCACTTCATTTTTATTTAAGTAAGAAATAAGAGAGAGTTAGAGAGAAAGAGACTCACGGATATTGAAGGATTGGAAGAGAAGGAACAAGCTAGACCATCTTCAAGCAAGGATATGAACGCAAGAACCAAAGAGGTATACCTAAAACCTAACTCTAAACCTTTCATCTTAAGTTTTTATTTTGATTGGTGGTTGTTCTGTTGTTGTGATAATTGGAGATAATAAGGGATCTAAGAGGTATAAGGTGGTTTACATTTGTAAATTACCAGAAAATAACATGAAAAGTGGAATAAGAATGAAAAAAATACAAACCTATGCGTAAAGGATGGAAAATAAACTTTTAGGGGCTATTTTGGGGCCATTTGGTTGTGGTGTCCCAAATCTGAAAATTTAGTTCTAGGGTGTTATGTTATTCTCTTATGAGTTATGAACATCACTTAATTGGAACGAAGGAAAAAGCTTTTGTCACGAAGTCATGCCAGATTTTTTTGTAAAACTAGTCGAGAGATGAAAAAAATAGTCTGCACGCTGAATTTTGAGTTATTTTTCTGTGTTGTTTAAGTCTCTGAATTTTTTTCTTTTCTGGGGATTTTTTAGTACTAGAACAAGAAATCTGTAAGCTTAAGAACGACCTCATTCCAACTTCAGAGGAGGGAGTTATGCCTTTCGAAAAAAAGCATGTCGAATATCGGGCCTGGAAAAATTTTCCACTCGGAGGAATTTATAAATTATATTACAAGGAAGAAAATGACGCAAAAACGAACTTATTTCAACTTAAAATGAAAAAGTTATGAGGTTCAGAAGGAGTGGGTAAGGGTTGTCAAAGCACTAAGCTATTAGGCGCGTGTGGGCATTGCTAGGCGCTGGTGCACTTTGCTAGGCGCGTGGGGCGTTCTTTGGCGCGTGGGAGCTGCCGGTAGCGTGGTTCTAAAGCAAGCGCAGATTATGGGGCGTTGGGGCCTCGGGCCACGGGCCAATTGGGTTATCTGACGAGGGTTGTGCACGTGCATGTGCATGTCGTCGGGATGTTTTCGAATACCGTGCGACGCCGAGCAATGTGAAGCACGTCGAGGCGTGTTAAGGGACGCCGAGCGACGTGGTGCACATCGGGGCGTGTTGGGCAACGTCGAGCGGTGTTGTGCATGTTGGGCGTGCCACGGGCGTGTCGCCACGCCGTTTCGTGTCGACATGCAAAAATTTTGACATTATTCTAAAATGTTCCAACTTATAAAAGATTAATATTATTGTAAGACCCCAAAATTTTTAAATAAAAAGGAATTTCTTTTATTTATTATTTTGAAATAGTAAGGGTTGATTTGATTAATGTGGATAGTTAAGGGTTAAATACGCAAAAAAATTCAAAATAAGCAAGTGGTTATAAAATATTCATTATCGTCGGGGAATATTCGTTTGGTCGTGGAATATTCGATCGCTTGTCGGAGAATATTAAATGCGACGCGCCATGAGCCATGTGGGGCCCCATAACTGAAAGCGATTGGATGAAGAAAACGACAAATATAAGTTGTTTTTTAAATAACAGCGTAGTTATTGTTCTATTAATCTTTGTTGGAATACCCGGTGGTTAAAATACACTAATACGCGTTGTTGAAAGCGATTACTGCCAGTATTGCACCAATTATTGATTCTTACGTAAGAAGGCATTACTCAATAATGGTTACGATAATTCTTGCTCAATATTTTATTGAGTTAATAATTGTCGCGTTGATATTTTATATTCTTTGTTGTTTGATAATTGTCATTACACGTATTTTTCATTATCGAAGCAATAATTCATATTATCCGAATAATATTATTAGATAACATTATTGGCAATGTCTAGAAAGTTACATACAAGGAGAGGTTTGGTCATCTAATTGCGGCCAAGAAGAAGAAATTCTTATTGAAAGCCCTCTTTCCTGGAACCTACTGGTTGTCAATATTGTGATTCTCGTAATATTATTTGTGAATAATTAATTATTGATTTATATGATGAGGAAAATATTGATTTTATGTGGATATAGATGGAGAAAATTTTAAAATGACAATTGTTGAAAATTAATATTTTATCTTTTCTCGATAAAATAATTCATTTAAATATATTATTTTAATAATATATTAACGGTTATATTTTTACAATGAATGTGGGATATATGAGTATATGAGGAGGAAGAGTATTTTTGTGGCATTAAATGTTTAACACATGTTTTGTGTGTTGGTGGACACAATTATTAATCAAAATTTGATTATAAACTTGTAAAATCACCCGTTTGTGGATTTCGGTCAATTTCTATTTGGAATTTGGAAAAACTTTCTTCTAAAGTTGTAGAGAATTGAATTTCCTATAAAAACTCATGAGATTCGAATTTTCTGATGAAAGGGCTATTTATTATGAATTATTGAAGTTCCGAAGCTCCGAAATAATTGATTTTTGGGAGTTTAAATTATTTTTGTTAAGAAAAACGTTTTTTGTATTTTTTTGGACATCATTAACATGTGTGGCTGGTGTTTTGACCAAAAGGTGGGCTAAGAAAAATTTGTATAATTATATTAATATTATATTAAATTTTCTGCTTTGGTGTTCTAAGCAATTTCCTATAAATAGGGTGCTTGGGGTTAGAATTGAAAACACACCAGAAACTGAAGTTTTCTCTCTATTTCTCTCTCGATATTTTGAGCGTATTCTTGTGAGTATTTTGAGTATACTTTGAGTATTGATATACGGTGCAAGTTCATTCAAATTGTTATTCCAAATGTAAATCTTGCTCTTTTTGAGGTAAGGATATTATTTTTTTTTCGTAATGATATTATTTCTTCAATATCATTATCTTTGAAATGTCGATCTGAAGTTTTATCAAATTTGAAACTTTTTCATGTCGGGTTACTATTCATGAGTTACTATTCATGAGTTACTATTCACGAGTTACTATTCATGAGTTCTTATTCACGAGTTACTATATTCACGAGTACTATTCATGAAGCGTGAAGATATTTTTGTGGAATTTCTATCTTTTGGTGTCTGAGTTACTATTCACGATATCGGCACTATTCACGATATCTGACTATTCACGATACTGATCTTATTCAATAGAAAAATAAAATTTCTTCTTTTCGTCTAAAACATCTATTCGGATACTAACTCGATTGTATCCATGTTTTGATCATTCTTGAATTTTACACCACTATGATTATTTTTGAGGTATTTTTGGACGTGGATAAAACCAAGTACGAATCCTTAATCCTTAATCCTTGTCATTTTGTTTCAATCGGATTCGTTTCTTTAAAAAAATATATATATATATTTTCATCATCCTCGATCTTAAATGATGATATTATGGAATATCTTTGGCCCA